>JAQFVV010012439.1:4294167-4704627 GCA_028023455.1 Epiperipatus broadwayi | reverse complement strand
CAAAATTTTTTGACTTTATTTTGAAATTAAATCATGTTGCCATGCCCACAACCTATTTTCTGCATCACAAGAGAATGTACTTCAAAATAGATCCTTTTTGCAGACTGTGCCATCGATCAGAAGAAACAACACAACACATGCTATACCAATGTACAGCACTCGAACACATAAGAAAAATAATTTTTTTGACACCTACAGAAAACCTAACACATCAATTGAAAATATAATTGCTGCATACAAAACAAAATCAATACCAAACATTAGAGCAGCTACTTTTATTCTATATACTTTTGGTGTACAAGGTGCACTTTTATAATAGGAAATAACACCAGGTGGCATCCAGCTACCTTTCGCAACAAAATTAACACAAATAAGGAATCAAGATAAAATCATAACAAACCCCCACTTATATGCTGCAACATGGTCACTACTAAAAGAACAATCAATGCTATAACACAACACTAAGTATCTGACAAAAAATACTAGAGAAAAAGCTTTTTCAATAGCTTCTCAGATTTTTAATTATATGCATACAAGCTATAAACAGCAAAACGCATCAAAAAAGCAACTTATACATCAACTATTATGATTTTTTTTTTTAAGGACTCATTCAAGTCACAAAAGTTCAAACAACTCAAAAAGCCATAAATTGAACTATATCATTCAAATATTCATTTTTTATGTAACAGAATAAATCAATGTATATACCAAAATTATGTAAACCACTTTTAATGTAACCTTTTATAGAATCAATAAAATGCCTTTTTGAAAGATAATAATAATAATAATAATAATAATAATAATAATAATAATAATAATAATAATAATAATAATAATAATAATAATAATAATAATAATAATAATAATAATAATAATAATAATAATAATAATAATAATAATAATAATAATAATAATAATAATAATAATAATAATAATAATAATAATAATAATAATAATAATAATAATAATACCACCTTGTTCCTAAATTTTAGTCAGAGAAAAAATGCATATAATGATAAATTCATTTATTCATTAGCATTTCCACATAAAAAAAATATGTCTATAGTATCTTCAGAAGAAAAAAAACATTGATAACCAATAATCCCTATTGAATTCTATATTCATCTACATCTTTTCTATAAAAGCAATTAATATTGCACTTTTTTCAGAGTATCTTCAAAATAATCTTTATAATGTAATTGTTAACTGCCTCTATAAAATAGGTGTTATGATAAAATATAATTTATAAAGTATGGAACCATTTAGTCTTTTACTGCATGATTTGGTGCAGTGGTAGAATGGCATACTAGAACTGTATATTGCAGCCCAGCTTTACAGTTCTAAGGTTTGAACTACTTATGAACTCTTGAGAAATAAACTGCTGAATTATATTTATTTTATTTCATATACCCAATCCTATAAAGATTTGCTCTACAACAGCAAATTTGATAGCATCATATCAAAGAATCTCATTAGCAAACTAATTAATCTTATAAATTTGCATTTTTAGAATAGCAGACCTAAAAACAATTAATATTTAATATTATAGCAACAAATGTTCCTTTGTAAAATACAAATTTAATGCAAATTAAGCTTTAATTACAGTAGAGGGATTACAACAACAAATGTCTTTTTTAATATGCAAATCCAATGCAAATTGATCTCATATTTATGAGTCATTATTATAAATTTCTTCAATATTTAAATGGTTCTATTGTTTTATAAATAAAACGTTATTTAGCAGACTTACAAATTGCCAGATGGTAATGATATTTATTCTTCTTCCATCCTTTTTAAAAATAAGGTGGTTGTAATCTAAATTCTATAAAAATTATAATTAGTAAATATTTTATATTTAAGTGATAAAATACAAACATGTTTGTAATTTTTTATAACTTTTGTATATTTTTAAAATATCAATTGCATGAAATCATCTATCATATTTTTACGATTTAGAGATTTTGTACTTAATTCTGCCAACAATTTTTCTGTTTTCATTTCCTGGAGATTTACATTCTTTGTTAATTTACTTCAATGTTTCATCAATTCTGTATATGATAGACTCTAGAGGTCAATATCCATTGATCACAACTCCAGATGTCTCTTTGAGTCCTTGAACTTTTTATGAATTAATATTTCCATATATGGTTTCATTATTATATGGATTATCTGCTTACTTTTTGCAGTTTCTACACAATTCTTAATCAATTCTTTTATATTTTAGATGTCCCCTTGATTTTAACAATAATTTTATTATTTTCATTGATGATCTCTTTTTATTACTAAAATAATATTATCTATTACCATCATTTTCAACCATTATCGATCCACTACAGAATGAAGGTTTGTCCAAGTTCAATTCATCTTTTCCTATCTCTAGCTTTTCTTCTCCACATCACACCAGAACACTTCCTTATTTCATTCATTTATTTCAAATTTGATCTCTTTCTAGATAATTTATCAAAGAGATCTTTTGTTTTTCAATTTTTTATATCATTTCAGTCATATTTTCTTATGTCGTACTGTTTTACAGAATTCTAGATATTCGAATATTTTTAATGACTAGTGTTTAATTATTTTGTACTGTTTTTTTTTCCTATATGCCTCATCTTCTTTAATTACCATTTTATGTTAAATAACTGCTTTTTTTTATCTCTATCACTGATCTATTTTAAAAGCATATGATTTTTTTAAGTTTGATATTATATTCATTAGAGGGTTCTGAATATTAAAAGATATCAACTGTAACTAGTTTTTCTTACCAGCTGTGTGTCTCTAGTTTTACATTAATAAGTTACTTGCATTTTATTAATTAATGATTATATTTTGTTTTGAATCTATTAATCCTATTTTAGTCTTAACATGCAAATTTTTAGTTAATTAATAATCATGAAACTCTATTATATCTTTAATTGGATGTTTCTATGTTTATTTTCTTTTTGAATTTTTTTTTAAAAATTATAATATACATTTTTTTTTAGTTTTCTCAAGCATGTGAGTTTTCCCAATTCTATTTTTATATTCAATTTTTTTACTGGACTTTCGGTTTTGAATGTTTTCCAAATTTCTCCAATAGAATTTTTTATGAAAACATTAAAATTTGTTTGGTCTACTCTAAAGCAGTTTATTGTTTTTCATCTTTTAATTATAATGAATCTTACTAGTATTTTCATGATTTGTACCTTCATAGTTAAGTATTTATACATTTTCATACCTTTAACTTTATAAAATCCAGTATTGGATTTTATATATACAAAAATTATATTTCATGCACTCTTCCTTTACTTAAAATTAAACTATAGTTATGACCCATTATAGTTATCATTGAATGATATCTTACATTTACCACCTAAAGATTTTTAGGGTCTTATGCTTTCCTCCAATAATGAGAATCACTAATTTATATTGTCTATCATAAACATTGTTTTATGAATTATTTAATCAAACACACTAACATTTTTTTAGTATAACACAATTAAAATCACACTGTTTCTGACCATGGCATACTTTCATAGAAAATAATAATGCAAATTACATGAGTTAAAAAAAAACCTTCATTTATATATATATATTCACACCCAAATATAAAATTAATTTTGCCTTCAAGAAATCCCACCCAGTATCTTAATTATAAATAATTAGCCAAAAAAGGAACTAAACCATTGGTATTTTTTTTTACTTTAAAACTCAGAGTGTAATCTTGTGAATTCACTTTCTTCTTTATATAAATTGCTGAACTGGTTGTCCATGCTGGTCTACCATATAAAAGTTTATACAACTATAGCAACCTAAAAATAAAAATGTCTGTAGTTGACATTAGGAATTTGTTCTGCTCATTTTTTTAAAGATTCAAAGAGGGATCAAAGTTTAGTTAACAGGATGTTTATTATTGTAAGCAATATATATATTACATCGCTGTCATCAATAAAATGAATATATATGGGTGGGTGTACATACATGAAATAGAAGTCTAATTAGACAAAGCATAAATTATCATAAAAGTGATTAAAAATAAAGCATTTCTATTTCATGTATATGTTTAAATTGTAGTTATTAATGTATGAAGACATTCATAAACTTACATTTCATGAAAACTTTCATCATTGAAAATTAAACTGCAGCTGTATATTATGGATTTGTCTTTGGAATGAAGAATTGGTAATAACTGGTACTTGGCGTAATATGGAATTGCAAAGGAAAGACAACTACTGGATAACCATAGTACTAACATTAGTTTACAAGCAAACTTCCACTTCATTTTTAACCATGCTGGATGGGCTATTTTCACATACCTAAAATTATATATAGAATTTTTTTTGAAAACAAATGTTAGCTAATTTTAACAAACAAAATTTATTCATATATATGTTGAGTATGTTTGTATTTGATTTTTAATAGCGAATCAGAATAGTTTCTTTGAGATATATAAAAAATATCAAATGTCAAAAGCTAATCTATTTAATATAATTAAATACACTAATCCACTATGAAATCAGTAGCCAAAATTAAATTCCTGCCAATGTAGACTTCTCAGTTCATTTATCACAATAGATTGCGTTAAATATACTTTTGTTTCTTTTCACCGATATTTTTAAATACATTAATAAATTTAAAATACACACATTCATCATTTATATATGTGTAGTCTTTATATAAGACAATTGTAACTGGAGAAAAATTGAAATAGAAAAGCTAAATAAGATTTTAATTTTATAGAACCTACTCAATATGTCCACTATTATTCTCAAGACATATTTTTCAGTAATTTATTCAGTCAAAAAATACAAGATGAATAGTATGAGTATTCTTTTGCTATTTTTTTATTTATTGGAATCTGGATTTCTAATTTTAAACATTCCTCTCAACATAATTCTGTTCAATTTTGCATGTCTTTGGAATCATTCTGTCTTTAGATGCGTCATAATTCGTAACATATAAAAACATACATTAATGTTATAATGCTAATGTGTCTGTGAGACAGTTTTTACCTTTCTCTATTTGGTGATATAGATTCGTGTGAAAAATCTTGATTCTCTTTACACAAACAAAATACCCAGGAAAAACATTTGTCACTTTTTTTTTTCATTAAAACATTTGCCTTATGATGATCTGGACCAACAGATAAGTGCTTATTTAGCACGAAATATGTATTGGAGATCATTTATCTTTTGTCTTGCATTGGTGGTCGAGAGGTCAGCGCGACTGCCTTGCACTTGCAAGCAGTTGCCCGGGTTGCGGGTTCGCGTCCCGGCCGATGCTATGACACTTTAAAAAAAAAAAGTCTTCTTATCATTCTCTACCTCATAGAGAGATAGTGATGGATAAGATAATTTGTTTTCATAACGTATTCCATATTCTCGTCTTAAGTATCTCATTTACAAATGAAATACTTTTGTTTATTTAAATGTATTATTTTTTGTAAATACTTTTTTTCTATTTTACATTCTACTTTTAGTTTGTCTTAGGTTCCATTCTAAAGTTCTAAAAGAATTATCTCATAAAAATACTAAATGGTTTTTTCTCAGGTTACTCTAAATTATTAGTGTTTGGGATCACAATCCATAAAATTTGATTTAGTTCTTATCAGATATCTTTGGTATTGTGGAACTTTAATTTTTACATATTTTTTCAATTGAAACTATTTTTTTCATTAGTTTTAATCATAATCCACATTTAGACTGTATAAAAATAAAGTAAATAAGTCATATTTTCAATGTTAATGAATTTACATTATTAAGCAGAGCCATATTTTTTTTGATTTATTAACGACTAATTCTATTGTATTGGATTTTTTTTTAGATTAATATATAATTTACATTGTAGTACTTAATACATATTGGATTATTTTATAACTTAACAAAAAAAAAAATTTAGATCATAGAAATTCTTTTTTTATGATTTCTAACCCCCCCCCCCCCCCCCAAAAAAAAAAAAAACTTCATTTTTACTTCTTTTTATTTTTTATTTATATAATGCATTTATTTTTGTGTTTGGTATTTATTAGTAATCATTTTATAACTATTATTCTACTTTTTTTCATCATGTTTATCATATTATTTAAGAAAATATATGACTTGAAGAAACTTTTAAAGTTCCCTTTAGCTTTCCACTCTATCTCACACAACCGATACACACATTAGCCTCAACAAAGGATTTGGGCATTCCATCATCAGATTTTAAATGGTATGGTTTAGCACAAAATACCTTTACTGGATATTATTTATCTTTTTCACATGTGTATGGTCATGTGTACCGGTTGTATGAGATGGAACAGATAGCTGAAGGGAGCTTGAAAGTCTGTGTTATATCAAAAACTCCAAATATATAAATTATACTTGTATTCAAACAAATATTTAAGAAATTATAAAAAAAATTTAAAAAGTTCTCAATATACATTTTATTCAAATTCTTGTCTTAATATTAAACCAAATTATTCATCTAATAAAGCAAATTTTACAGAGAAAAAAATTATATTTGATATCATTTTTAATAAAAGCCTAAAATTATCTGAAATAAACTTGAAATAAAGAATAGCATACCATTTTCTATCAATCCATGAAAATACAGCACTTTCATTTTCCCCCAAATTACTAATTGTAAAGATATTTAAGACTATTTCAATCCTGTATTTAGGTCTCTTGGCAAAATAATTGTTTCATCTACCTACTATGGCCTAGGGTTTGAATCCAAGCCAGATGAATTTTGAAATTTTTTTTAGATAAAAAATAGTCCTAATAATTTTATTTCATCTAGGCTGCCCATATGTAGTTCAGTTATCCATCTAATAGTGATTAGAAAATGGGTATCTAGTTATTATTAACTAGCGGGTAAAGATTATAGCTTAGCTTAATCTGAAGTTTTTCAGTTTAGTATCAATGTATTATATAAAAAAATAAACAATAAAATTGTAATATAATAAAACCTTTATTATTTATGAATATGGATATGTAATACATGATAATATTAAGGGTTAGATTGACATAATGTCCACATGGTTATGACTATAATATCAAATCCAACAAGGTCTTTGAGGATTTCATCACTGTTTTTTCATTGAAATGAATGTTTGAATAGTTGGAAAGGTGAGAATATTGAAGCCTGTCCATTAAAGTTTGAGGAATTGCTATCTTAATATAAATCAAGCACTTATTGTACATGTGTAGGAGATTATGATCTGGTCCAACAGATAAATATTGGTTCTGAACAAAATACGTATATTGGGGATCATTATTTTGTATGTGTCAGGTGTAACAGTTGCTTATGATAAAATAGAGAATGAATAGATTGAAAAATCCTGTCTTTAAATCCCTCTATTTACATTTTTTTAAATTTATCATTCATTATTTAAACATTATAACAATGACCTTTTTCATAATTGTAAGTTGCTGAGTCTCAATTTCTGGTCATTAATTTTTTTATATGTAGCAATTTGTTTTCTCACTTACATACATAAAAGCATGCAATATATCACATCTCAAATATGAAACTCAATTTAAAAATTTATAAAGATTTAGTGTATATTTTTGTAATCTTTTAAAATATATTTATTTATCAAATAACTTGTATTATTAATATATTTATTCCATTTTCATTTTCTCTTAATATAATTTTAAACGTACATTTAGAAGTGTTTAGCATTACTAAACACTTGTTGGGATTACATTTACAATATATCCTTTTAGATAAAATCACATAATGCTATTTTGACATTCCCATCAAAAAAATATTAGAATAGTTACTAAGAAATAATGATTAATGATATTGTATAAAATTGAGATGCTAACAGTGTTAAGAGGATGACAAACTGATTATGAGAATGATTTGTTGTTTTTCTTATTTTGAGGCAATCAGTTGACCATACTTATGAATAATAATATAAAATTTTAATATATACCTATTTAAATATAATAATTAAATCTGACTCAATGTCATCAGTATATCTTTATTGTTTAATTTAATATATGTTTTTTTTTCTATTTCTATTAAACTTGATGAATGCTAAAGATTTACTAGAAACAAAAACATTGTTCATAAAATAAGCAAAAAGAGAAGTGGTATTATGATTTTAATGTAGAGGTTATGCGGTGTATTTTGGAACTCAAGGTTCACATATTAAATCTTCCACTATTATTTTCAATACTTGAACTTTTTATAAACTATGAAACAGTAGTTGTATCTACTTTTTAAATATATCATTGTTAATATATATATAATTACATAAAGTTTTTCTGATATTCTTTCAACAAAAGCCATTAAATGAAGTAACTGGAGTAAAAAACGTTTTTGTTTTTTTTTTGTTTATAATTGCGCTATAAAAATTATTACTCACACAATTATAATAATTCAGTAAATATTTATATGAATTACTTTCAAAAGGACTTTATTAACTGAAAGGTTACATCTGTTTACAGTTATACATTAGGCATACATAGTTTCATATTTACATTATAAAAGATGTACAGTAATATATTAAAAATAATTCAATAAAAAATTGTTTAATAAGACAACTTTTATAATAATATTATTATAAAAGTTGTCTTATTAAATAATTTTTTATTGAATTATTTTTAATATATTACGTTGCAAAGACAACATTATGAACAAGTTTTGATTTAAAATTTGATCATTTTTTGATATAAGATGTACAGTTTATGCAATTAAATGTCATGCATTACAAACATTTAGATTACAGATTTAGATATTAGAGTTCGTGAAAACCATCAAGTTAAAAAACAATAGAGCTTTATCGATGTTCTGTGGTGACAATGGGAGAAACAGTGTTTAAATATTCCATTGAGATCCGATCACAGTCTGCATGTAGTTTGTTGAAGATTTAATAGGTTCCATGTTGTTTATGCAAATTCAAACTAATGAATATAATTATCTTGTCATTTATCTTACTGTTCAGATTTTCATTACCTTTCAGGAAATACTATAGTCAGTTTTCATATAAAATACTTTTAATTTTGTGTAAATTTAGATATATAGATACACTGTATTTAATTACTTTATGTATAAATGACTTGTAATTCTCCACTTATGTGGATTTTAAAATAAAAAATGAATTCTGTCATATGAGTATGAATTTAATCAATATTTTTTTAAAAAAGGCCATGTTTAGATCTGTATGTAAAGGATTCACTCTTGTCTAATAATATTTGATAAATTTACTACTTTTATATATATATATATTTGGATCTACAAGTGTATTTTACATTTGTTTACTGACCTAACAAACACTTGAACATTAGAAATGATTTAATAGTATTTTGTCAATTAGTCAATTTGTCTAAGCCATGAACTGCAAAATACATATGCTAAAATTATATTAGTAGTAAAGTCATTAAGTAAAAAAAAATGTCTGATAATATACAAGCAGTTAAACTAATAATTTTTTTATTTAGTATTATTTAAATTTATTTTAATATCATATTCATCCATCTGCCAACCTATGCCTTGGTTTTAAATTCCAGCGGAGTAAAACTTAAAAATTAATTCAGTTTTAAATCAGGTAGCTGGCTAATAACCGGTCTAACTAACCATGAAATATTGGTCAATAAAAGGATAGCTATTTTTTTTTAAATAGAAGAAAAAACTTGATTGAATAATATATATATGCTTTTATTTACTGTATATTAAAAAGCCCAAAAATATTTCTTTTTCACCCATAATTGGACTTTGAAATAAAAGTGTGAAGTGTCCAGAAATTAATTAATTAAATTACTTCTTTTTACAACAATGGATTGATTAAATTTATTTCTGGACTTCATGTTAAATATAAAAATCTCAATTGTGGTTGGAGAAAACAATTATTTTTGGCTCTTTAGTGAATAGTAAATAAAAGCATTAATTATAAAATATTATATATATATATATTATCTTTAATTTTTTAATATTTGGATTTTTTTGTAATTTTTTCTATTTAAAATGAAGAATAAAAATGTTATCACAGACATACATTTTAAAGGAATCTTTATGATACATTAAAAATCAATTTTAATATTATTTTATTTATGAAAGAACTATTTTAAAAAAAGAAATTTTATAATCAAGAAAAAATAAATTTTCATCCATTTTAAAGAAAATAACTTTTATGATCAATTGAAACTGAGATTTGTTTTTATTTCTATTTTAATTGATTGTTAATATTTTTAGTATATACTTTTTTTTAAATAAAAGTGTTTAAAAAATATATCACTCTCTAATGTGCCTTACTGAAAACTTATTGAAAAGATATCAGCATGTTTGAAATTCAGTCCATCAACCTCTCTAAGTAAACAATTCATGGGACCAACTTAAAATATTTCATTGTCATATTGCATTGCCACTGATATTTAACATATGTACAAATTTTAAGAAAATCTATTTGATGAAAACCTGTTAAATCTCAATTATAAACTTTGTTTTAAACAAACAAACAGAGTTTTTAAGTTAAATAAAAGTGATTAAAAATCACTTAAATACCACTCAGCATTTGGAAAACTTGATGGATAATTTCTTTCCCTCAATTATTTTTGTATAAGATGGAATTATTGGAAAGATCTTTGACTGGAAAGTAATATTTAAAAGATGTTTTATCTTTGCAGCTTTTTTTCTGATTAAAGTAATAATATTTGTTGAAAAATTTAAAAATATATTAGAAAATTATGAGAAATAGATAAATAATTAAGGATCTGTTTTGAAATACTGTATGAATATATACTCAGAATAGACATTATTGCAAAAGTATCTCAATTGTAAATAGTATTATAGAGTATATAAAATGTATAGAAAAATTCATTTTAAAATTGATCTCGAGTGTTTTCATTTACACATATGAATTAAATGTATTTTATGTTACCTGAAAAAAAAATAGAATTAATTCTGAAAATCTTAAAATTTATAGAAATAATAAAAGTTACCATAAAATTTGAAGAAAAAAAAGGCCAATCATGGATAAACATGATCGTCATCAAAAAATGATGATTAAAAATAAAAAATAAAATATATTTTCTTCAAATATTAGTTTAATTAAAATCACTTAACAAAGTTTAAAAATCACTGATGTGGATAAATTCAGCCAAGAAACATTTGGGGTACTTTTAATAGATTATTTGGAGAATGAATAATGTAATTTCCAAATAGATCAATCAGATAAATAACAACGTAGTATTTACAAAAATAGCAATAATTATAATAATTTAATTTAATTTACAATCATTTATTAAATTAGAGATTATCCTATCATTCTAACCATTTGTCTTTTTCAGACATTTTTATTCATACATTTCTAGAATGTTTGATGGAGTGGATGGTTTAACTATATCTAAAAATATTAAATATTCAGATCCAAAATAAAGAAACTTTTTTTTAAAATAAAAAAAGAAATATGCTATTATACCAAATATTCATTTCAAAAACTCTTCTATAATATTTATTATTCTTTCAAGGGCATTCAATAATTAAAAATAATATCTCAACATTAAAAAAAATAGAATTCCTATGATTCAGAGTATAAAATGAAATGTAGATGTATCTATTCCACTACATAAACACATTTTTACATACATATACAATTATATAAATAAGATAGTAATGCTTAATATTAGACAAGCAATTTTATTAACAAATAAATGTCACAATAATAGAAATTTATTATACCTGCCACACTACCTGATCTCACAAAGTCTGTCTAACATTATACATAGTGGATTTGTATCTATTTAAATGGTGAAGTTTATAAGATAATTAAAAGTGTTAGGAATTAAAATTATCTTATAAATTGAAAATAGAAAATGTTTTAACATTAGCATTGCAATAGTCTCTGCTTATTTAAGTATTTGTTTCTATTTTTACAGTGTTTCAGTTGTAACATATTTATAATTTTAGACAAGTACATTTAAAAAATGGTATCAGTTTTTAACTACTTATAATTTGTGCTTTGTAATAATATTTTCAGCTTATTCAAATATTCATCCTACTATATTAATGTCTTAATAAATGTCTATTTATAATTTTAGACAGATATATGGAAAGTAGTTCTCATTTTTCAATCTACTTGTAATTTATGCTCTAGATGCATAGTAAATGTGGACCACTGTGCTATTTAAATATATGTGTATATTCCTAATATTTGATGCAAAAAAATTAATTTAAATATCCAAACGCTTATAAATTTTTATCTAATGCAAAAATAATTATATCAAATGTGGTCAAGTTACATGAAACAGTTTTATTTAAAAGATTGCAGAGAAGTATCATTCTTAAGACATAAACACAATAAAATGGAATTGTTATGTCCAGCTGTTAATGACTTTTAAATATTTAAAATATCTTCATCTTTATTTCAAATTTGTGAAAAATGGTGCAGACTACATATGCATGAGTTACATTATTCTCTTTGCCTTTCTTTTTTATTTGTCCCAAGATGTGCACCATGTTTATCCGTGATCGAACGTTTTTCAAATTTTTATTTAAATAACTTCTTTAATCGCTTCCCCTTAGTTTATTATATTTTATGTAGAAAAGACCTTATTAAATTTTTAAATAGAAAAAAGTTTCTGAAATGCATTCAATTATCAATCATTTTTTTTCTTCTAATTTCTAAGTTATTGGATTCTGAGGATACTTTATTATCTACCAGTTAGGATTAATCTGTTAGTCAGAATTTATCTTCGGAAGATGAATTCATAAAAGAAAAATAATGATATCGCAGTGCCGAACCGGAAGTGTCCAAATGCGGCAAAACTTTGCAGGAAAGAAAATTATTTTAAATATTGATTCGATCTCAAATTAACAATTAAACATTATGTATTATGATTTAAGTTACCTTTCTGCATAAAAATTAGAAATTTATGATGACTAGATCAAAAGTTATTGGGCCACTCCCGGTGCGATTGGGACGCCACAAAAATTATAAAAAAATTTTTTTAAATAAGTTTCAACTTGACTCAGAGTTAGGAAGTGAATGATTTAGAAATAAAAATGGATTTATATGAGACTATGGAAACATAAGTGGTTAACTACTCAATCCCTCTATATTTAAATTATTAAGAAAAACCTAAAGACCAAGCACAAATCTTTAGACTTTATAACTGAAACTTTAAAAACCAAGAATTAGAACTCAACAAACGGTCAGATTTTATTATTGGAACTTTAAGAATCAAGAATTAGAACTCAACTTGGATTAAAAGAACTCAATAGGATTAGTAAAGCAGAATCACAATTGAAATTTTGTCACAATCCATTTCAGAACGTTATATAATACGAACTGAATCGTGAACTTTGAGGACTTAATACGACCATGTGTCTAATCATTTTTTTCCCTTTAGGGTTTTGCCTATTCATGTCCCTTTTTTGCTGTATTTTCTAAATGTTTATACTCAGAACTATTCTTTTAGATACATGTAATACCTAATCTATTAGATAAGGCAGTTGCATTGCTTTGAGCCACTGTCCAATTGTAGAATATCAATGTATCATTGTAGCCTCTATGGTCCACTGCTGCAAATGACAGAATGTTGTGCCTGCACAGGTGGATCATACTTTAGTGACTTAATAAAGTTGCTTTGAGAAAAAAAAAAAGTAAGCAACTTGTACTTGCAAAAGTTAGAAATATATTAAACATTTCATTCTGACAACTTTTGAATATACTACTGAATGTAATGGAAGAGTAAGTGAATACATACATTTACACCAAGTCTTCAGGTTTGAAGTTTCTCACTAAATGTGAGTATTCAATGTTAGATTATTTCAGTTTATTTTTCAGTAAGAAAATTTGAAATAAAATTATTTATGACATTAATAAATACACCAATAAACAAAAAAAAAAATGCAGAATTGTAAAAAATGTGTCAAGTTGCAAATTGTATTTGATAATTTAAATTTCAAATTATCAAATTATGTGCCTTATAGGCACATGTAGTTCACCCAGAGGATATTTAGGACTCATGTCAGATATAAGTCTGAGGCAGTCTTATTTTGCAGACATAATGTTTTGCAATAGATTTCATAATTGATTATGGTACCTGCATTTCAATGATAATGAAAAAATGCTGGGTAACAATGGTAAAGATTTTGACCAAATATACAAAATTAGGCCTATTATAGATCTGTGCAACATAAATTTAAAACTGCATATCAGATGCACAGAGAATTAACAGTTGATGAAGAAAACACTAAATTTATTGTTCATAATTCAATGTGACAATATGATCTCTCAAAATCAGTGAAGCAAGGAGTTGAATGATGGGTCTTTTGAGATAGCAATAATGCTATATAAAGTTTTACACATAAAAATACAAATTTGATGCTAACCAATGTCTGGGTTTCAGTAGTTTTACAATATTCAAAAAGATAATGTTATATTAGCTAAAACAAAAGATATGAAAATTGTTTGATTGTATGGAGAGATGATCACACAGCAAACATGTTCAGAAAGACTGCTTTATTGCTTATATCAATAGAAATTGGCATAAGCAGTGCATTTATTCAAGCATCACTACCTCATTTAGCTTCTTCAAGCACACTGACTGAAGTGTGAGATCCACTCAACATCTTCCTGGGTATATGCTTTAACTGTATGATTAGAAGAGTATGAGTCAGTAAGTTATATCTGCTCTTTTATTTTTTTTATATTTATTTTGTTGTCTTATTATAATAATATTTTATTATTTGTAAGCAATCATTTTGTAATAATCAGGTTGCTTTTATATTTTAATGGTTTCTACCCAACAAAATGAAATCTTTTTTGCAAAATGAAAGCTAAATCATTTAATAAAATGAGCTTTTTATTATTAATAATAATATTCTACATTGCATTAAATCTAAATCATTTTTTCTATTTAACTATAGTATGCATTGAATCAGCTATTTACAGTCTGAAGATTATTTTAGAGTAACTTAATTATCTCTGACATTTTTTCTTCATTCATTATACATAGATACCTATAAGAATAAAATTCTTATGACCTTTCTAGCAAAAATGAAAGATATCAATATCCCTATTTTAGTTTCAATAATAATTTATTATTTCTAATGTATACAGTGATGTGTAATCATACAATTGGGGTTTACATTGTTGTTCTAACTATATTGTTATTTCCATTTGGGTTCTGATGAGTCTATGTTGCCCAATATGGTGTGAACATTAGATCTTTCACATATTTGTTATCTGATTATTAGCCCCCCTCCCCTTTTGCCTTGTTGTTAGTTTGGCATATTGTATAATGTCCAAGTGTCTTCAAATGTTTTTGACGATGCCAGGAGTTGGTCTCTCTTCTGGATTTTAATCATTGTTTTGGAAAAAACCTGTTTTATATTAGGTCGTGGGTGTTCCATGATTAGTTTACAATGTGTAACCCATATGGCATAGTTCAAAAACACCAAGAGACGTATTATTGGATAGATTTTAGTATTGATACTATCTTTCAGAGATGAGATCAGTTGGAAATCTATCTTGGTGTTGGAGAGTATGATTTCTCGGATCACTCTGAATCCCATACATTGTGAGAAAAGGTGTTCCAATGTCTCATCGCCGTTTATGCAAATGCTGCAAGTAGGGTCTATGTTATGACCACGTTTGTAAAAGAGGAAGTAATTAGTAGGTAGTCCATTAATGTTGTATTTAATGAAGAAGTCTAGGTATTTAGCCTCTAGACTCCATCTTTTAAAGTTGGATACCAGTTTCTGATTATTGTAATAAAATGTGTTGATTATGGGATGTAAGATTGGATGGAGGATTGTGTATGCTTGCCATAATGATATTTTAGAATGAATGTGGAGTCATTTATTGGGCAGTGCTGTTTGATAAAGCTTGTGTTTCTAGTGATCCATATTTGTCTGTCTGGTGGGGGTCGGTCAGTGGGTGTTACCTTTTGAAGGAAAGTTTTTTGGAGAATTGTGTTAAAACCATATGATGCTACCAAGTTGTGTATGACATTGTGGGTTTTTTGGTAAATCAATGCCTGAATGGAGTGGAGAGCAAGACCATTTAGCTTTCTTGGTCGCTGAGTGCCTTTGAGGCCGATCGCGACCATTTTACCTTTCCAGAAAAGCCTTGAGCACAAGCCATTTATTTTATTTATGAAGCTTTTGTTGCATTTGATAAATGGAAGAAAGTGTGCTATTTTTGGCATCACATTCATGTTAATTAGTGCTACCTTGCCAGGGAGGGAAAGGTAGACTTGTGACAAGGAAGTGATGAATTTGTTTGTTGTTTCTAGGATGTTATCCTGAATCTCTTTGGTCATTGCTGTGGTAGATTTGAATATGGAAAACCCAAGATATCTCTGTGACTTGGCAGAGAAGAGGGTGTTAATTTTCCTTCCTGAAACAATTTGCCAGGAGGCAGACTTGCTGGGGTTGAATTGCAGCCTGTATTTCTCAGTATAGCGGCTTAATATTGTTTGTAGCAAAGGAATATGTTTTCTTGATGGTAGGATGATCATTACATCATCCATGTAGGCAAACATGTTGAATTCTCTGCTTAAATTGGGTATAAAAAGACCTGGTAGATTTTTTTCCAAATCCATCAGGAGAGGATTTATATATGCGATGAAGCATAGGGCACTGAGGGGGGAACCCTGAGGGAGAGCTTGTGTCAGTGTAAATCCGGAGGTGATATTACCATCCATAGTGATAAAAATTTCCCTGTTGTATAGTAAGTTGCTTATGATCTGGACAGCAGCTGCAGGAACATCATACTCGGCCAAAATATTTAAGAGTATGTCTATATGTACCGAGTCAAAGGCTGTAGCAATGTCCAGTTGAATAGCTATTGGCCCTGACTTCCGGTGGATTTTGACATAGTCAATGATGGAGATTATGTTTCCCATTGCATGTGCAGTAGAGGATCCCTTCTTGGCATATTGGTTGTTAGATATGTGCTTTAAGACATTTGGTTGGATGAGGTCTTTGATCACAGACTCCACAATTTTAATTAGCAGGGGTGTCATGGAAATAGGTCTGATGTTTGAGAGATCCATAACCTGATTTTTTTTATAAATGGAACTAGCACCACTGGGTAAAGGTTAGTATCACTCTATTACCAGTTGCTAGGTAATCCACCATCTTCTTCATTATGGGAATTGCAAATTGATTGAGGTGTAGGATTAGGAATCTGGGAATCCCATGTAATCCAGGATGTACACCATCTGGAAGGGAAGATATTTTCTGTTGGAGTAGGTTTTCTGTAGTGCCTGTGGATCAACTTCAGACCAGGATTGTGTGCCATTGAAGATTGCGGTTTGCATTCTTTTCCGGAAGTGTTCTTTTATTGTGTTCATCATAGGTGTTCCCAGTAAGGTTTTCCCATCTGCAATGATGGAGGTGAGGGTGGTTTTGTTATTTTTCCCTCCAAGTGTCCATCTCAAGTAGCCTTTTGTCCAGTGATGTTGTTGTGATAAATAACATTTGGCTCTCCTAATGGATAGGTATTCCGCCAGGGATTTTTGTCTTGATTGGTATAGGTTTTTAAGACTATATATATCTTGTGTTTTGATAGGTTGACTTTGGAGCATCTGAAGCTGATTCTCTATTTGTAGAAGATCTCTGAAGAGGCCATTAGGGCCTTTGACTGTCATGGTGTGGTGTTTTAATATTGTCTGTAGGATGCCTTTAAATGAAAACCAGGCTTCTTCAGCTGGTCTTGAAAGGATGTTGATTTTATGAATATATATATATATAAGATTCGGACACTATGGCCTCTGTTGTTTGATTTTGTTACCATCCGCATGGTTTTGTGAAGTGCCTCTGGGGTTGGGAGGCCAGCCATGGTTTCAAGAGTAACTACAAGGGCCATATGGTCCGAAAATGACACCGGTAAAAGTTTTGCATTTAGATGAAAATGTAAATCTGGTGAATAATATAATAGGTCTATTAGGGTTTGGTGGGATTTGGTGTAAAAGGAGTAGGATCCGGGAGGAAGGGATCCTTCCCCACACATCAAGTTTCTATTTATCAGTGGAAGAAATTTTAGGTTAAAGCGACCATATGTGGTGTTAAAATCTCCCAATATAAGTAAAGGGCCTGATTTGTTGCTAAGGATAGCATTTAAAATCTGAATTATTTTGTGATAGATAGTAGGATTGTTTGAAGTGTATATATAAGCTAGATTTATGCTGTAGCCCCAATAGTCTATTTCTAATAAGATTAAGTTGTTATCCAAATAGAGAATACAGAATATGTTTGGAGGAAATTTTTTGTTAATTAATACTCCTACCCCTCCAGCTGCTGAATGTCCAACTGAAAATTTAGTGAAGCCCATAGTGGCAATTAATGTTTCTATTTTAGTGTCAGTGTTATTATGGAATTTGGTTTCCCCCATTAGAAAAATGTGGGGAGAGTTAATGCTTATCCAATTTCTAATTGCATGAGCACGGGCCAATGAGTTAAGGCCATGGACATTAATCCCTGCAATTTTATAGTTCATAATATAGTGTCCCTGCCCCTCCAGCTGGCTCCTGGTCTCGGGGAGAATTTGGAAGTAAATGCCTATAATTGGTTTCTTGATTTGATGCTTCTTCCAATGAGAGTTGATGTAGATTTGATTCCATGAGTACTGGAAGGTCCTAATTTTCCATAGAATCTGGTAATTCCAAATAGGGATCATCTTCCATTGGTGCTGAATCTGTATCAGAGTGCTCAGAGGTTTTTCTTTTCTTTTTTTCCCCATGACACTTTGTGTTTACTTTGTGATTCTTGTGAATCTGGTTTTAATGTAGGTAGTTGTGTTATAAACCCAGAATTCATATCGTCATCTGAGCTTGATTTATCCGGAACATCTGATTTCCATTTATTAATATTTGGTATAGCTTGTCATGTTAGCTCTACTTCTTGTGAAAGATCCTGATTCCAATGTCCAGATAAGCCATCCTTTTCCCCCAGGTTTTGAGTTTTGGTGTGTGCTGGATTGAATTTTTTCCTTGGTTTATTGGTTTTGCTACTTTCTTTTTGAGGATGTGGAGTTATTGTATTTTGTTTACTTTGTGACTTTCTAGGTGATTGGGTGTTATTTTTGTCTATTTTGATTCTGGTGTCTGTTTCTTCTATTGGAAGTGATTTCAAGTTTGAAGGATTGTCAAGCATTGATTCATAGCCCTTTTTTTCCAATGTTATACTGTTTATTGACTGAATATTATCTGTGTATTGGTTTGAAATGAGATGAGGTGTACTTGATGTAGTTGTTTGTTTATCATTTCTGTTTTTGGTTGTACTGTTGTGGAATTCCATTTCAGTTTGTTGGGAAAGATTTTCATCTTGATCTTCATCTCTAGATATTATGTGGTCTGGTGTTACATCTGTGGGAGTTATGTCTATAGATTTGGTATAGTTTGATGTTGAAGCCCTGTGTTTATCAGTGTGGTTTTCAATATTATTGTCTGTTTTAGGTGACTGTTTGGTGTTTGTAGTGGTTGTTGTTTCTATATTCTTTCCATTGCAGTGGTGGAACTTGCCTTTCTTTTGATTGCAGGTAGTGCAGATACGTGCCAAACAGTCTTTTATAAAGTGTGTCCTTTGTAAACAGTGAAAGCACTGAGGCCGCACCCCCCTGAATGTTAAGACCATTGGTGAACCTCTTGCATTAACTACAGTAGGGATGTCAGTGGGAAAAACATTTTTTTTCATGGCTAGTGAGAAGATTGCTGCGTTTGATATTATGTTTCCATTCAAGATGGGGTCTGGAAGGAATTTAAATTTTGATACAGTGCTGTAGGGATTGAGGATATTTTGGAGCTCTTGTTCAGTGAATCTTGTTAGGCAGTTTTTGATTTTCCCTTGTAGTATCATAGGTCTGTTCATTTCTACAGTGCAAAGTATTTTATTTCCCAGTATTTTAATATTGTTTTTAAATTGGAGCCTGTCTGCCCAGGTCTTAAATTCTATTGCCACATATCTGTCATTAGGATGTGTTAGTATTTGATAAATCCCCAACTCTAAATCATGTTGTTTAATTACAGAATATAAATGTTCCATGGGGAATTTGTATAATGATAAGTTTTCATTCGTTACTGCTAGGATTAGAGTTTTGTCATTGTAATAATTTTGGAAAGATTTATAGAGCATGTTTGGAATAGTTTTGTTGAAATTATAGTTTATGTTTTGATGCATTTCGTCGGTAATATTATTATAATTTAATATCTTAATTGATTGGGGGTGTTGATTGTCTTCTGGTGTGATTTCTCTTTCATATTCCGATATGCCTATAAGCATTTCATTAATATTGCTGACCGAGTTAGTCTCCGCGGTTTTAACGTCTTTGTTGATACTTAAAGCATTAGCGTAGGATATAGATTTTTTTGGAAGGGTTTGTATTTGTGAGTCTGTTTTGAAATGTGTGAACGATGTAGATATTAAAGGTTCATCTAGTTTGAAATTTTCATTTGTTTGTGAATGGGTTTTGTTGATTTTTTTTTTATCTGTTATTTTGTTTTTTTCTCCCGAAATACTGTTGACAGTCTCTGGTGATACAGCAGCGAATTTGGTGACCTCTGGTGATTTAAAAAAATTTTTTTTCCTTTCTTCAGATAGATTTTTCTGATATTTTATTTTTTGTTCCAAATTATTCTGAGAGTGTTTCACGGTTGTGGATGAATTGTGTTTATTTATTTCTCCTAAAGGAGTTTGAGAAATACGGTGAGTATTGTTACTGTTTTCGTATGTATTATTAATATTGGCTGTTATTTCGCCCGATAGGAAACCAATGCTATTGCATATAACTGACAAAGTTTGTATAATTTCTTGCATTTTAATGTTGTCAGTAATTATTTGGTGCTTAGCATTGCTAATGGGAAGGTTTTTGATCTCAGATGGAGCCTGAGATTTGTTATTATAGCTATGAAGATTTCGGCTATTGTTTCTGTTGAACGACTGAGTGTGACAATTTAAGCTTGAATTGCTATGTATATTATCTATATCATTATCACATTCCATTTTTAAATATATAAAACTTCTCTTACCTTGTATTTAGGGGTTTCGAATGGGGTTTGATACCCCCTTTCCTGCTGATTTCAATTTTGAGGAGAGCTATCGTTCACGTTGTTTGCTGTTTAAGAACCGGAGGTTTTGGACTAATGAATTGTCTTAGATATAAGGAATGTAATGAACTTGTTAATAGAAATATAATTTTACAATTCATTTATTAAAATTTCTGGAGAAACATAATAATAATTTTCAAAAATGGTAAAACTTTTATTTTTTTATTATTCTGAATATATAATGACTATATTTTTTCAGCTTTATTACAATTTTTGCTTTTGTACCTTT
The DNA here is from genome assembly GCA_028023455.1 of Epiperipatus broadwayi. NCBI lineage: Eukaryota > Metazoa > Onychophora > Udeonychophora > Euonychophora > Peripatidae > Epiperipatus > Epiperipatus broadwayi. Next base: position 4,683,384 of record JAQFVV010012439.1, on the reverse strand, counting down.
TTGATAATATACACTATTTGATTTTTACATACTTCAAACTGAAGTTTTCTTTAAAATTGTGCATTAAACCAACTTGCCAAAAAATCCAGTATGGCTTCTGTGATAATCAAAAATATAATATATCTATTATTATTTCATTAATATTTTTTTAAGCAATAGTTTTACATAAAGTAATTAATTGTTGATTAATTAATTTACTGTTTAGCAATACTTCTTAAATTTCTAGAGTTTATTGTTGATAGTATTATTCGGTGGTTTCTGTATAGCATGACTTAGAGAACTGAGGATTCTAGATTATAAATTGTAACTCATGCAAAACTTACATATAAAAAAATACACAAATATTCTAAGTTATATTAATGAACCATTTATAATTATACTGTATCATAGGAGAGAGTTATAGATGAGTGAATATCATAGGAGAGAGTTATAGATGAGTGAATATATATGTGTTATGTATACATTCTTCCTTTTTAATTTTTTTTATAGTGATAAATTTATTTAAGTGTTTATTATTAAATTTTGATCTATGAATCTTGTATATTTTATTTTTTATGTTTATAGTAAGGCTGCTGAATAATCACGTATTATGCATATTATTTGGAAATTGTTTTTCTTTTTACCAAATGCACTTGTAAGAATAATAAATACATTGTGTTTATTTTTTGATATAAAAAAATTCATTATTTTACAGCTAAATATTTTACAAATATGAAATGAATTATAATAGTTATAACAAAAAAATACCTCTTCTTCCTTGTGCATAAGACATCTAGTGTAATACATCTAAATAATTTCTGAATATTCTTTATTATAAAAATCAGTTCAGTAATTACTTTAACTGTTACTATAAAGCAACAATGAATGTAAAAAAACTAGACATTCACTTATTTCAGGATAAATTTACTTTTAAATACAAAACCAAATGTTTGTATGTACTGAATACATATTTGGAAGATGATACATCATTTAATTGTTTAAGTTATAATGAAATTTTAACTGTAATATTTATTTCGCATTAATATAGTGTTTGGATGGCTGAGTACAGTACAGTATTTATTTTGCTTTTGGATTAAAAGAATACATGGATACATATTTAATATTTATACTTGAAAATCATTACTGAAATAATGTTCTCCTTTAAACAAATAAATAAAACATCAGATAACAGCAAATAATTTTCAAAATCATTTCACTGAAATAATTTGGTCCAAATCATTAAATCCTCTCAAACGTCTTCATCATCATTCAGTAGGTTGTATTTTATTATGATTTAATTTTTAAATGTCTAACTCTTGTACAATCTTAAGTCCAGACATAAATTTTAAACTCAGTTAATAATCACTACAGAATCTCAGCCTCAGGGTGGCCTTTGAGCATTCGATCATCAGATTTTTAATTGGATGGACAGTTGGAGAGTTGGAGTGTGGAGTGGATTGAAACCTGTCCATTAAAGTATGAAGATTGGCTATCTTAATAATCTGAGCACTTATTGCATATATGTGTGGAGATGATAATCTGGACCAATTGATGATTGCTGATTTAGCATGAAATATGTATATTGGTGATTATTTATCTTTTCGACATATATGTGTTCAAGTGTATCAGTGTTATAAGATAGAGTGGAGAGTGGTGGGTAGTATGAAAGTCTGTGCTCATATACCCTGTATATTACATATATTGATACAGGTATATAATAAGCCTGTGTTTCAATTATTATATTTATTATTATAATATTTCTGAAACATAATAAACTTTATATGCACATACTGTAAGATAGTAATCTTAATAAACTTGTAAAAAATATTCTCTCTGTATCAATAGATAAAAAATAAAATATTTTCATCCAGGCTCCCAGATTTTTTTTAAATAGCAGATTAATCATCAGTATTTCATAGAGATAAAACCTTACATTAGCAATGATCTTAATAAAGCTATGATCTACTCAGCTCACAGCTTCAGATCACAATGAAATTATAAATTCTATTAAGAATATATTTATATTTAAAACATTCATCCAAATATTTTCTTCAAATACAAATAAAGACATTAGAAAATGAAATAGAATCCCAAAATATATTTATGCTAAACTAGTTTTGTCAGTTGGCCTGGATCATCATAAATGCCTTCATTATCATTCATTATTTATTTATTATTATTTACTACAAATTCACAGAAGGAAAACTCTCCATAGAGTACCACCACTCAGTGCAAACTAGAATAATCAATGAATGCAGGAAGGTTTGTGCATATAATCCCTATCTACTGCATACTCATCAAATATCCCCAGACTAGTTTCTAGCTTGTGGCTTTCATCAGTGAGAAACCTTGGATCTGAGGGCACTGAACCTATATATTAGGATCTAATGCAACCCTCCAGCAGCCACCTTTTACTTTTTTAGCTAACTATAAAGTTTTGAGTCCAAAATACACTGAGTGGTGCTACTGTATGGAGAGTTTTGCCCCTGTGAAAAACAGCTTGTGTAAGCATAAAGAATGATGGTCATGTGATATTTGATAGTTATTTACTACAATTTAAACTACAAGTTTAGTTTTTCAAAGAGATATATCAGTGTGATCAATAATTATTTATTAGAAAGTTAAAAGAATTTCGTGAGTAATTGGAGTTTATAATAACAGATATTTTGATTATTAATCGAGTTTAAAGCCTATTTCTAAAGCAAATCTTTGTAGATTAAATTGTAATAATATATATATTGAAATATGGGTGTCATTTAATTTGTGCTCATGGCCATTTTAAAATCTAAAGACCAGCCAAACTACCGCTGACACATCCAACCGATAAATGACATAAATATTGAATAAAAGTACTTTAAATTCATATTTTAAAAATTATTAGCTGGTAAAAATAATATGCTTTATTTCACATGGGCATATAGTATAATCTTTTATTATTTGGAATTTATAAGCTTGGTTTGATCAGACTTCTGCATCTTTTGGACAATCCTTCGGATCAGCCAAACTTACCTTCCCTTTTTTTTGCGCCGTCGTATTTCAACTATTTTATGACGATAAATTTAAAAAAAAAAAAATCCCTAATAAAATAAAGCATATTATTTTTACTAGCTTATAATTTCTAAAATATGAATTTAAAGTACTTTTATTCAATATTTATGTCATTTATTAGTTATATGTGTCCGCGGTGGTTTTTAGAGTTCAAAATGGCCGTGAGCGCAAACTAAATCAGGACCGAAATATGTTCTGGGTACATGTATGTAAGCAAACGTTTATATATACATGCTAAAGTATATGCGCTTGTTTATACATAGTACACCCACAAATAAAAATTATTATTGGATCCTCCTTGGTGGCTATTCTTTTATTATATATACGCACAAACAATATAAATACTATATTGTTAGAAATTGCGAGGTTAAAACTTTTAAATATAATACTGCGATATTTAGTCATTACAACGTCGATGGATTTTAACTTTTTATCTAATTACTTTAATTAGATTGTGATGTTTTTCATAATTAAAGCTTATTCTCATTACTTACCTTTCAGTGCTCAATGTCATTAAAATCAATCCTTTGGTAGAGACAACAGAATAACCAAAAAAATAATATGCTCTACAATATTCTCCAAATTTCCAGTTTTCACTTACAGAATAAATCACCGTAAACATGGCTACAAGCGATAAAAAGAAAATATCCATTAAACTAATTCCCATTAGCAAAGCTAACATTCCAGTTCTCATAAAACTGTGAGCTAAAATAATCCATAAAACAATTAAATTAAGAATTATTCCTACTGCTATAGTAATTGCAAATATTCCATAGTAAAGAGTAGCTTGCTCTGTTGATAAACTAGTAACAAGAAATTTAGTATCGTTAATATCTATCATTTTTTAATAAGATCATAAGCTGACCAGAATCAGAATTTATTTCATTATTTCAAAGAAATGTTAAATAAATTTCATATATATAATAAAATTAAAACTTCCATTATGAGAATCGTTTTAGAAATTTATTTTGATAACAAAGAAAGTTTAACGTAGTATTCCTAATTTTAGAGTTTACTTTCAGTTGCCTTAATAAAAATTTAAAGTTTTTGACTGATTACGTTCAGTTAAAAATAGATTAGTAAATGAGGTTCATCTTATATTACGATTCATTGGGAAGGATGGCAGGAGGAGGGGAAGAAAAAACTCCAACGCTAATCAAAATATTTATAAATCTAGCAAATATTTCAAAAAGAACATTAAAATAAAATCGGATTAAAATAACTTAAAAATGTAGGTCTTTCACTTTAATAAAATATTTTTTTGTGTGCGTTTTATTACTATTATTGTTAAAATTGTTAAATCTTTAAAAAATAATGAAAGTGAATCTTTTTAATATATTCTTATTTTATATAATAAGAGTACAGATAAGATTGTATTAATTATCCAATAAAGCCAAGAAACTTTCAAGTATTTTATTGAATAGGGTGCTTCCAGTCATAGATTAATGAATCAGAGATTCATTGTAGTTTAGACAATCCAGAAACATTACAGGTATGATTTTTATTGCTAGACAAATGCAACAAAGATGTCGGAAACAAAAGAGTGATTTATATATTGCTTTTATTGATTTGGTTAAAGTATTTGATTCAGTTAACCAAGTCTCTGATATTGTTTGAAATTATTTGTCTGCCAATGTTTACTTTAATTATGTAGCTTCTATATGATGGACTGAAAGAAGTATTATTGCTACAAGATGCAAAATATGACATATGTAAACTGATTAGTGGTATTAAACAAGAATACAGAATAGCGCAAACTTTCTTTTCGATATTTATGACAGTGGCTCTGATGCTGTTTGTTGTTTGCTTTATGAAGCAAATGTGATATAGATCTAATGATAAAAAAAATTTCAATTGAATAGTTTATTGATTAAAAGAAAAAACAATAACTTCATTTTCGTGGCTTCTGGATTTATACTATAACTGATGATTATGCTATTCTTGTCAATTCAAGAATATTCTACCAAATGCACTTAATGTTTTGAATGCAATATTTAAATATGTTGGTTTAAATATTTAAAAACCAGGCTCTCACAAACCTGGAAGCTTAATTGTAAGTATATGGGATTTGAACTCAGATTTTTAAGCACACTTCAACTATCCACACTATCTCATACAACTGATACACATGACCACACACATGTAGAAATGATAAATAGTCACCAATATACGCATCAGCATAGGATTTGAGTTTTCATCATCAGATTTTCAATGATATAAATGGCTGAAAAGTTGGAGGTTGGAGTGGATTGAAGCCTGTCCATTAAAGTATGAAGATTTGCTATCTTAATATAAACTGAGCATTGATTATATATATGTGTGGGAGATGATAATCTGGACCAACTGATGAGTGCTGGTTTAACATGAAATACATATATTGGTGATTATTTATCTTTTCTACATGTGTGTGGTCATATATATCAGTTGTATGAGATACTGTGGATAGTTGAAGGGTGCTTGAAAATCTGAGTTCAAATCCCCTATACTTATATTTTGGTTTAGTAATTAATATTCAAAAAAAGCATGTACTATATCAACTAATGATGGAAATAAAATCTTCAGTGTGTGAACTGCTTTAGTAAATACCTTGATAGCTTTTTAAATAGAAAGGTGGACTTAGACAGTATTTCATCATAATAATATTGTATATATGGATGTAACTGTTTAATTTTTTGCATTGGAAGCGAAACTTAGATACTCTTAGTGATATAATAGAAAGGCATTAAAAATATCCATTAAGTGTTGCTTTGTAATATTCTAAAAATATGATTTTAATTTTTTTTTTTAATTATCTGATATGATAATATAAAGTTTACTATTGTAAAATTGCAACTTCATTGCATTGGATATGTGAAACTTTATGATAAATTTCAGGATGATTTTTGTGAAAGAAGCAGTTCTCATTTACATTATAAAAGATTACCTTAAAGATACTCCAAAGAAGTTTAATATTGATTGCTTTCCCTGAGATATGTTTAAGAATAAAATATAATGGAGAGCTATAATTAGGCAAGATGTTAAAATCATTTATAAAGAAAAGTTTGCTATAGAAAAAAGTGGAAAAATAGCAACACAAATATCAAACAAATAGAATAATGGCCTATGTTTTTATAAATGTTATAAATAACTTCCACACTATTACATATATTTTAAAACATGTGAATAAAGACACAATAAAAGACAAATATCTCCCAAGATATATTTTGCGCTAAACCAGCACTCAAAAGTTGGACAAGGTTATTATCTCTTATATATATTTTTATCATATGCTTAACATTTACCAATAGTAAAATGTTATAGTTTGATTTAATAGTAGTAGTAGTAGTAGTAGCAATAGCAGCAGTAGAAATGGAAGTAGTAGTAGCAGCAGCAGCAGCAGCTGTAGTTGTTATAAAGTTTTATTGATAGAAGCAAATATAATCAGCTTAAATGAAGTTATGGTACTAGTCCTCTTTATGTATAAACTACCAAAATGCAAATAACAAGGTGATTTAGATTTATTTAATAAATCTGTTTTTGATACTAAAGTATCTGGAGACAAAATTAGAAAGTCTTCTTTTAAAAAAAATTTATATGATTGGATATATAAAAATTCTATTAAATAATTAGGAAGTTTAAAAAAATAATACTTAGTTTATAAATATATGAAAAGTATTTTCTCTCTCTCTATCTCTCTCCCAATATCTGTTTGTTTTATATTTTTTATATGCTATAATTTGCAAATTTTCATATTTCAAACTGTATTTATATAGATTTAATATATATAGTTTTTTACATTGAGATTTTACATAAATATAATTTAAGATAATATATGCTAATGTTTTATACCTTTCTTCATTCACCAACACTGTTGATAACAAACATGATATAATTTGTCATATTTTAATGCATGTATTAAATAAGTAAATGAAATAGATGATGATAATGATGATTAGTAGTAGTAGTAGTGGTATTGTAATTATAATTATTTAAACTTTATTGACTTATAAAGGGTTACATGTTTTACATATGTTCAAATGATTACATAGGTTACATTAGCATATTAATTTTTTAAAAACAGGTTAGATCAGATATTTTGCATCATTTCCCATGTTGCTTTATGGTGCTTTATATATAAATTGTAGTGGGCCATTATTTTTCTCTAAGAACATTTTTTCTTAATATTTGCCCCATGTCTAAATAAGTGTTCAAACATAATCAATTGTATGTAACCTGCATAAATTGTTTCCATAGGCTATTAGTAAATCCTTTTTTTTTTTAAATGGGTGTGCAAAATTAATATATGTAAGAGTTTTCTAATATATATTGTTCAACTCTTGAGGAGTAAGCATTGTGAAGATAGAATTCATGTTCTTTCAATATTAGTTTTAAATTTTGTTCAGCTGATAGATTGACCTGGATATCTTTTCTCAATGTTAAAATCATTGTATTCATAGATGTAAAGATTATTTTTATGTCCATTAAAAGTACTATGCCAGTTTCCAGCTACTAGGGCAAATCACTTCTGTTATTATTTATAAATTATTCACTTTGCATTTGGCATTATGGATGTGAGCTTGGATTAGTTTTTCATAGATTGGCAATCTTAAGAGAGACCAAGTAGGGTCGGGTGCAATTTTGCTTTCCCATTCTCTTAATTATTTTAGCTTGTTAATGAATATGAGGGATGTATCCAGGTGTTGTGTTCAAAGGTGAATGTGCAATAAGTGCACCAGTATGCTTAGATTATGGGCATCTGGTAGGATTGAATAATGTGCTGTAATGAAGTATTTGATTGTCTATAAGTACTGGTCATGATCTCATGTGTCTTGTTTAGAATTGTACATGAATAAAAGATCTGTTGCTGTGTTTCCTCAGCCTTTCAGCATAGACTACAAAATAGATCAATATTTTATATAACTTATGGTATTGTATGGGGTGAGCAAAGCATGAAGGTTGGTCTGCAACAAGAAATCAACAAAATTTGGCTCAAGCAACCATCTTCTGAAGTACCATAGAAGTTGTGGATTGTTAATGTCAAGCATAGGTCAGAGGGTGCCTGGTGATGGGTGAGTGTAAACCAGGATATAGACTTGCCAGTAGGAATATTTAGTATTATCATAAATATTTATTTGAATGAGTATGCTCTAGAGAACTTGTATAAGAAATTGCAAAAAGCCAAATGTGGGTGGGGGTTTATCAGTGGATATTGCATCAAGCAGACATTGAAGCACAGGGAATCATCATAAATTATAATGTTGACTGTTTTTTAAAAGATATTCTTAATGTATAGCTCAAGCCCATTTTGTATGGGTGGGCGGCTAAGATGTTTAAAGAATACGGAAACGGTTTTTCTTTCTGACACCAATTTGTTGAATAATGAGGAAGTATTTGAGATTAATAATTTGGTGAATTTGATAACTGTCAAATAAAACATGATTTTTGTCATGACAAAAAGATTGAATAACTGAAATTTTGAATAAATTGACAGATAATTTTTTTAAGCTTGTTTTGAATAGTATTAAAAAAATAGCTATCTAACAAAAAAAAAATACTTTAACTTTTTACTATTAAACTTTATAGTATTGATTGAAAAATGATACAAACAATAATTATTCATTTATAAATAAATCATTTCAGTTGCATATCTCTACTGCTTTAACCCTTTCAAACTCTGGCATTTCCTATTGCTCCACCTGATGGAAGTTTTTGAAAATGTTCAAACTTTCACTTCTGTATAAAATCTTTTTTTTTTACACTAAAGTTTGATAAACTGGACTTGATTTCTTTTTAATTTAATTTTATAAATGAATAATACTCTAAAAAATCACATTTGATCTTTTTAAATATTTAAAAACTGACTTGAAAGTAAATATAAAGTATTTAAACATCATAAGTGTAAAATTCTTTCAAAAAATGAATGAATTTTTTTTTATTTTAAGTTTTTTTTTTAATATAAATAAAGAAGGTGGATTTGTGGTAAATCTATCAAATTCTGCTTCAAAATCTGATATTTATTTTATCATGTCAATTTTGATAAGTGATGACATTAGCAATGAGGTTCACATGAAGTGTTGTCAAAAAGGAAAGAAGACCCTTAAAATAATTTTTTCCTTCAAAAATAATAGAATAAGGATGATTGATATTTGCTGACTATCCATAAGATACTGATCTCTTCAGATTTTTTTAGTACAACTGAATTTATGATATTAAAAAAATCCCACACTAATATGAGTTACAATAACAGTAAAACAGTTATCTAGTACAGCAGAACTACCATATTTTTTTCTGAGGGAAACACCCAATGATTCTGAATAAATATGAGAATTTATAAAGTTAAAATTGTATTTTAAAACTATGTTTCTGAATCACTCTTATAATGTAGTCTTTGACCAATAATTTAAATATAGTGGAACCATCATGCCTATAATCTTAACATCTGTTACTTCACTTACATATTATCCAAAAAAAATAGTTTAACAAACAAGAAATAACAACATTAAAATTTTCAAATTAATTTACAAAACTGAAATTTTACATATATTATTTTCTGGTATGATTTGATCATTTTTTCTTTTGTGGCACCTTCTATAAATTTTATATTGTCAAATCTCATACTTTCAATAAATCATGAAAATTTATTTAATTATAGGGGTTTTTTTTTTCAATCTAAATAAAAGTGACATATTTTATTCTATAGTGGTTTTTTTTTTCAAAAATTTATTTTTAAAAAAAAAATAGCTTTAAAGCCTAAAGCTAGTTAAAGTATTAATTTTAAGAATGATTTTCATTTGCAAATTTATATTTCTAAAAAATAATTTGAAATCAGTGGAAATATAATAAAGAATAAAAATTGCTTTGTTAAAATAAAAAGTTGGAAATTTAATTTAAATAATCACTAGAGAAAAATGTAAAATTGTGAAAGGATTAAGATTCATTTATATTATAAGTATTAACATTGAAGAATTCTAATAAATTATTTCAAAATTGTTTGCTAGGATATAAAATTGCTTACATTACTATATTGAAATAAAATTAAAAGCTTTTTTTATTTACAGTTTTAATATTTATGCAATATTATTCAAACATTTAATGTTATAAGATACAGTCAACAATACCTAATATGCATTTTATTATGAATTTAAGTTACCCATGAGCCAGTGATATTCAACCTGTGGGGCATGTTCTCCTAAGGGAGTACAGGATAATAAAAGGGTGGGCATAGAGGCATAAAAAATAGACAAAAATTTGAAAAAAAAAAAATTATTGAGTCCAAAGTAAAAAAAAAATGCATTCTGTTAATATAAAAATAAAACATCACCCTTAAAAAATAGATAAATACATATTCATAATACAAAAGGTATTTTGATATTAATTATTTAAAAGTCCTCAAATTAATGACTTCCTTGAGCCTGTCTCACAGAGAAAAGTTTTTTATAAGAAGGTGTTATATTTGGAATATAGAAAAAAAATATTAGAGCGTGAAAAAAATCATTGGAAAGGGCATGATTAAAGCTGATACATAAAGTTCAAACAAATATTAAAATTGTGAGATCCACTGCCATAAGCATTTAAATATTTACTTAATCACAATTTTAACGTTCAAAATCTAAACATTTCCATTATATATATATATTTATATTAAAAGTTGAATTGTTAAAAGGTTATGACTATTTATTCATATTTATTTTCAATGCGATACAAAATATAAAAACAGCATTCAAATATTTACACTAATTGTTTATATTCAAAATATAAACAGAAAAGGAACTTTCGTGAAATGGTCATTTTTACATTTATTTATCCTTTTATTATGAATTTTTTACCACTTTATAATGCAAAATTTTAAATAAATATAAGCAGGTAAGGATTTAAGTATTTTTTAAACCTCATTAGTTTTAAATAATATGGTTATTTATTAATAGATTAAACTCTTTAAACATTAATCCTCTCATAAACAAAATAACAAAAATTACAAGTACAAATCCCACACACTGGACATATACAATGTATTGCATACATGGATGACTTTACTGTTTTTCTTACCTCAAAAAAGCAACTACCTATTCTAAAAAAATACTTAATGATTACATCTTCAAATATAAACTCAAGATCAACATTAATAAAACATCAGCTTGGTTTCTCTACACTGGCAAGATATATACACAAATTTATCATGGTAAACCAACTAAGTTCCTCAGATTTTCCTTCTACCTAGGGCTTTCTGGAATGAGACAAAAGATCCTGAAAACCTGAAAGATGATGCAGAGCACATAACCAATTCTCTCTCCAAAACCTTCCTCTCATTACATGAAAAGTATGCCTTTTCAATCAGCTTGTAACTACAAAGATAACTTACTACTCACCAATCATAAACCTGACTAAATCTTTCATGTCATCTATTTACTCACTCTGTAGCAAGTTATTGTGGTACATAAAAGTAGTCTCCACCCCTGTAACATGACTTAGTCTCTACACAACCAGAAATAGATTATGTCACTCCATCCAAATTTTTCATGCATAAAAAAAATTAATCACCTGGCTGCACTGGTGATAAGTTTTCTAGGTCTCAAATGCATCCTTATAATAACACACACAGATTGACCGTCATCTTCACATAAATATTGTCTTTGCTCATAAAATAATTCCAAAGCATTGGGTTTTGGCAGATAACCTATTGGAGCATTTATAATATGCTATACCCAGACCTATCGATCCACAGTCAACAATGCTAAATATGAACAACAGTCAGTTAATGCAGCAATTCAAGTAATGGTCATTGGAACCCAAGTTTTTTTGACTTTCTTTTAAGGCTAAATCTTCATGCCCTACCTAGCTCTTATTTTCTAAAATACTGCAGGTTATACACCATTATTGATGCTTTTGTTCCTTGTGTCACAGGGAAGAAGAAACATAAGAGCACCTATTCTGCATCTGCACAGCTCTGACAAATACCTAAGAGATTATGATTACAATGTATAGACAGAAACATCACATTTGATAACCTAATAGAAACACTGTGCAAAGGCTCAATCCTGTCAGCCTGTACAGCAACATTTGTTTATATACTTTGTGATGCAACAGATGTACCTTCTGTCTTGGAAACAATACCAGAAGGCACACAGCCACCTTTTCTAATAAGCTCAAACAACTAAAAGTCAGAGATAAAAAAATTCCCACCTAGATATTTGTGCTGTTACATGATCACTATTAAAAACTTGAGCCAGACCACAATCTCAAACAACCAAATGACTTTTGCTATAACAAGAAAAGTTTTTTGTCACATACCTCATTTTCAACAATCTTTTGAATATTACATTTGTGTATTGAATAATCCAAAGGATGTATTTGACTCAATCAAAAAAAGTATTTTCTAAACTGATGAACTAAACCCTCAGACAATGAAAATAGAAGTATAGACAAATATACAATTTACAAATGTACATTTATCAGACACATACCTAACAATTTATTTAGGTGTACCAATAATATCTATTTGTTTGTTCTGAAGTTATCTAGTTTCCAACCATGTATTTTTAACAATGTAATTCTTTATGAACAATAAAATTTGATTTGAATAATAATAATAATAATAACAACAACAATAATAATAATAATAATAATAATAATAATAATAATAATAATAATAATAATAATAATAATAATAATAATAAATGATGATAATAATAATAATAATTGAGAACATTGGAGTTTTTTAATTGGATGGTCCTGAATTTAAAAAATTAACAAAATCTTCATTGATTCCTTTTTTTTTAAACAAGAATGTATAAAGGTAAAATCCTCATAAATATATAAAATTCTGTTTTAAAATTTAAAATTGTGTTTGTAATTTTTAGAATATCTCAAGACATCCTACCATGATATTGGTAAAGGCATTAGCAATCAATTTTACAAGACATAACCATCATTATCAGCCATATTTTTTATTAGTGTTATTTAGAATTTATTAACTTGTATTTTTAAAAATATACATATATAATGAAAGTGTAATGACATATAGTTTTGCTTTCAAATTCTTTTCCAATATGTCCATTTTCTTTGTTTTCATATTCAACATTGAATTTAAGAGTAAATCATTATTACTTATCAAAAAACCATAAATTTGACTCTATTTGATAAATGTTTTTGTTTGCTACTGAAATAAATTCTAAATATTCACATTTTATTTCAGAAATTATTTTAAAAATGAAATTGTAATGAAAACAAAAAAAATCATATATTATCATTTCTAGAAAGATTATTTTTATTTTACAAAACCAACAAAATCTTTTTTATTTGTCATTTCTTTTAAAATCCTAATGAAGAAATATTTATTTTTCATAAATCTAATAACTTATGCTTTAATTCTTAGACTGTTTTTTACGAGGCTCCTCGTCGACATCTGAAATCAGTTTTTATACGAAAATATTCGTTAAATATGTATTGAATTCGTTTTTAAAAGTTCTGTACGATGGTGACATCTTCCGATTTATTTTAGAAGTAAAAAATAGAAAAAAACGCATTTAAACCTAAACAAAGAAGGAACATTATTTGTGATTGGTTCTTAGCATGCTCTCAGCCGAAAAAGACATTCTGATTGGCTGGAAAGAACAAAGAACTGCTGATCAAAGAAAATAAAGAAAAAGCTGAGATTTTCATTTCGAATACGATTTAATTATTATAAAGAATATTTTGAGATTAAATTTTAATTTATTTTGAAGTTTTCCACCTGAAAAATTAATATTTTTATAAACGTTGAAATAGTTTTAACAATGCTTGTCTCGGAGAAAAGAATTTTACCCATGTTGCGTTAAAAGGTAATGTAAAAATTTAATATTTATTGCAATATTATATTTTCATATTAGCTTCTATCAGTAACATAAATGGCATAGAAACTAAGCTTGTAAATGCTTTTAAGGTAAGTTTCCATTGTCCAAAAATGTTCTGTTTTTAAAAATAAAATATTTCCATCCAAAATAAATTATTAACAATTTATATTCTTGATTTGAAATAACTATTGTATAATTATTGTACAAAAAGAATCTAAAACTGTAACAAACTCACAAATAAATACATTTTTAATTACTTGAACTATTTTCTTCAAACGATGTCATAAAAATTAGTGATGTCAGAAGATATCAGAATACAAAAGAGCAACTCATCTAAGTAAGGGTAGGCTAGAAATAAAGCTTTGTTATTTTTCTGAATATTCATTTTTCTGGCCATCTGTGGAATTTTTCTCAACTAAAATTTTATATTAAATATGTATAAAAAATATGCATTTTTTTTTTAAAAAAAAGCTTGCAAAAATTCTCAACAGGTATGAAAAATCTGAAATTTCTCATACAATTATTGTGTAAAAATAATCATGAATTTTTCATAAATTATTCAAAAAATTAATATTTTTGCTACTCTAAAAATATTCTCAAAGTAATCTCACAAATTATCTTGAAACTGAAGAACAAAGAATTGAAACCATCAAGCATGTGGAGGTTTACTGATTATTGAAACATAATGATTTCTTCAGATTTTTTTTTAAATTAATGAATCAATATTTGTTAGTTTGTGGTTTGTCATTTAAAACATATCTAGTGAAATATCACTACAGATAGCCGTAGAAGTATAAAGTTAAGCAATCATTACACAAGCCATCTTTAAGTGAAGACCTTTGAATGTTTTGCCTAATAAGTTAAATTTGTATAAAGCTATGCCTAGTTTATTGCTTCTATTTGCAGAGAATTATTTAAAAAGTGGTTAGACTATTCGCCTCATACTCAAATATTCAAATATATATACCCATCATATTGATGGATATCACAATTTTCTATGAAGCAAAAAAATCTTCAACTTCTCCTCTCCTAACAATCAGCAAACAGCATGGCAAAAAGAAATTAGTAAGCAGAACATTAATGTTAATATCAATTGAAATTCAAAATACCATCATTTGAATCTTTGGATTATTGATTAGTTAGTGTCAATAATAATTACTGCAAAACTTTAAAAATATATATTTAAAATCTTATGAGTAAATTTATTATAAAAAATTACATGACTTGCCTCATTATAAATAAATACTACTAAGTCAGGGATGCCCAACCCGTAGCTCACGAGTCACATGTGGCTCGCGTAACTGTTTAATGTGGCTCGAATTGCACTCTTCAAAAAAAATTGATAAAATATTTTATGTTCCTTGATGGCACATGCACACACTAAAAAATAAACATTTTTACAATACAAACAATAACGATATGCAGTGTCAGGTTTCACATTAAATAAAATATATTTTTCCTGTAATTGTAATTTATATGTATGTTACCAAATTTTTAATAAATAAAATGTATTTACATTTTTTTTTCTTTTTAACATATTACACCATTTTTTTTTTTTGCTGTACACGTTTGGTTTGGTGCAATATATATATTGTGTTTAGTGCTCTTGTATATATTGTTGTTTTTATCGAGAAAGATCCTTGTAGACGTTTGGTTTGGTGCTGTATATATATTGTGTTTAGTGCTGGAAATAGTTTTTATCGAGATAGATGCATGTACACGTATATATTTTGCTGTATATATCGATGTTTAGTGCTGTAAACAGTTGTTTTTATCCGTGTACACGTATATATTTTGCTGTGTATATATATTGATGTTTGGTGCTGTAAATAGTTGTTTTTATCGAGATAGATTCGTGTACACATATATATTTTGCTGTATATATTGATGTTTTCATCGAGAAAGATCCGTGTACACGTTATTTTGGCCACATTAGAAACGGCGGATTGATACCAATGTGAATAGGCCATCCCCCCCCCCCACCTATCTCCCTACATTGCAGGTTTAGTACCCAAGTACCATGTTTATAAATGTAATATGAAAAATGTAATATATAATTGTGGCTCCCCAAATTTTTTTAAATTCTCAACTGGCTCGCGTCAAGTTAAAGGTTGGGCACCACTGTACTAAGTAATCAAGTGTTAATACTTTGAATTTAAGTATTTAGATTTTCTCATTAGAATAATGTTAATGTTTTGCTTGCTAATTTCTTTTAAGTAATAATTCGCCTCAGACTAAATTAGTGCTGTCTATTCATTGTGCAACAGGGAGGAGAACTACCAAACAATTGCTCATCAATCTATTTTTAAATATACCCAATGCATAAACATTTATTTTCATCTATTAGAATTGTTATGTTAATGTTCCTGTTACTCAATCCGGGCTTTTTGAGGTGACACTTTATTTTCAATGTGACATCTTAGAAAATACAATTCTTAATAATGTAATTAACAAAATCAAAAATAAAGGCCAAATTCATCAGCCTACTGATATTTATTCAGCCCCTTGGAGCTTGGTCTCATTACCAGCATTCTAATGACTATCAGACTATTTCAAATACAACATATAATTTTATTGTTAAATTTATTTTAATAATTTATTGCATAGCAAATTTTGTTATATTTGTGTTGTTGTTTTTTATTTAATTAAATAATATGTATTTTTTGCTTTGTTTTGTTTTAAAAAAACTCTTGTTATTTACTTATTCAAACTCTGGTATCATCAATAATCATTTAAATATACGTACTTAAAAAAAAAAATTATTCAACACGCAGACTTGAACCCATGAATAAATAGAACTGGTAAATTATACTCGAGATGCATTTTTGACTGAATTAATAATACTCTTGAATCGACTCACTTTATAATCTTCATTTGTGTTCAATATTAATCAATATCAAATTATACAATATAATCTACAAGTGCCAAATTTCTTGTACTCATATATTTGTCACCACTTACTTTAGTTTAGATGAATATATTAATAATTACCAAATTTTAAAACCAGATTTTATTTTGTATCTCTTGCAATAATTTACTATCAAAATTTAACTTTTTTCTTCCCAGTTATTTATGTAATTTCAATATTATATAACAATTTTTATTTTATAATTATGTACATTTATAATATTGTTTAAAAAGCATTGACTTAATGAGCTACTTGACAGTTAGTATGTGATCTATAATATTTTTATGAAACATTAAATGACAGCAATTTCTCAAACTGAAGGAATATTATTGAAGATTAAAATATATACACACATTTGCCGAGACTTAATTAAGACTAGTGATAGCATATTTAAATGTCGTTTTTGAAATCCTTTGTCACTTAATTTTGATTTATAGTTTGAAAAATTAATCTTTATTCGAGTTAAATTTGAGTCAGCGGATCTATTCAAGTACAATTATTTATTTTAAAAGACTTTTCTTCCCACCCATTTGCAAAAATAAAGCTATAGAAAAAGCAAACAATGGTTCAGTGTTAACATTTGTAAAGCTACTTTTCTTAAAACTATAATTCATTATAAAAATCCACTTTATTACTGTTTGCCTGACAAGTAAACTTGTATCTCTTGTGGCTGAGGGAAAATTGACCATTTACGTTATTGAGATAATTAAAATCAACTTATCTAGGTCACTTAGAATTCAATCAGCTGATTAAAAGTAATTGTAGATCTCTACTAAGAATAGCGAGGAATTTTATTCATTCGGATTCGCTTTGTAGATATAATTATAAATGGTACTGTTTTTAAATAAGGATGTTTGTTTGTTTTTTTATTTATATACAATATTTATAAAATGTGGCGGTTTAAAATTGCAAAAACAAAAAAGATTAAAAGTAAAAGAGAGAATTTTATAATAATTTAATCGAAATATTAAATTATGTTCAAAGCTCTTTTCAATAATTTGCACATCTTAAAGATGCGAGAAAAGCTTATTAATTTTTTTAATATAGCTCTAAATCGATGTGTAAATTGTGCTAGAAGGCTGATAGTGAACTGTATATTATTCCACTAGATTTCTATCAGCAAAATTAACACATTTGAATTACTAGTTTTTTTTTTTTTTAAATGTCATAGCATCGGCCGGGACGCGAACCCACAACCCAGTCGCGCTGACCTCTCGACCACCAATGCAAGACAATTACTAGTTTTTGTAAATAAATAATAATTAAAAACTAAAAAGAAAACAAAGTGTGTGTGTTTTTCTGTCCTGCCACGATTTAGTACGGTGGCAAATTTTGATATTCGAATTTCTTATGAATTCGATTAATAAAGCCATCTGATTATTTTTTTACTGTATTAAAAAAAAAAAAAAAATCTCTTATAACCATGATCCACGACTCAAATTTATGTGAAACTTAAATACTCATATCAGTGATTTATGAAGCAAGTTTGCTTGTTTGTAACCAAACTAACTAGTCATTCAAATTTAAATAGTAAATTGGTATCTAGTTATTATCTAGTGCAGCGTTTCCCAACCTATGGTACGCGTACGTGAGTTGCTGGTTGGTGGTACACGAAAAATAATCAATAATGGCGGACATAAAAAATAAAAAAAATTAAATCATAAAAATATATAGAAACGTTTTTTCCTATAATTCATAAAAATTATTTTAATGAATAATATTATACAGTAAAGTTGTTAATATGTACAGTCGATGATCGAAAATCCAACAATTGATATCGTTTTTTGTTTTTTTGTTTTTTGGAGTGCACTTTTAAATTTAGCCGTTAGCCACCAGTAACTTGAGATGTCGCCGCCACTGTTGTGATAGTGCTGCACTCTCATTCACTTCACCGCATGGCTTACAAGTGACAGGTTATTGTTTGTGATTGTATCGTCTTTGTTTATTAAAATTCATTGATCCCTATATAACCTGCTTATTCGAACTTAGACAAGAAGCACAGGTTTTTTTTTTAAGACAATCCTTTTGATCTCTCTTCGAAATTGTATGATTTTGATTGGCTTCAGGTGCTTGCATATTTATCTGATATTTTTTGCAAATAAATGAACTTAAATTTGACACTTCAGAATAACTTGATAACGATCTTTAATGTTAATGATAAAATTGAAAGTATGATTAAGAAATTAGATTTTTGGAAACAGTGTATTGAAAACAATCAACCGGAAGAATTCGAAACTCTACATATTTTTTTGTTTGAAAATAAGGTTAGTCTGTCTCAACATATACAGAAAATACAATAGCACATTTAACAGGATTAAAATTGTCTTTCATGGAATATTTTCCAAAACCCGAAAACACAAATGATAAGTGGATTTCAAATCCCTCCTATGAAGAAAATTTAGAAAAAGATACATCATTATCAATAAAAGAGAAAGAAAATTTAATTAAATTATCGACACAATCTAATTAATTTTGGTTAAACATTAAAGAATATGAACAGTTTTCTGAGAAAGCTCTTAAATTATTATTACTATTTACTAGTATGGAATTAGTAGAAAGAGCTTTTTCTTCATATATTTTTTTTTTAAAAAGTATTGAAACAGATTGAATGCAGCTGTAGACTTAAGGGTATATCTTGCATCTTCTGAACCAAATTTCAAAAAATTATGTTCTTCGAAACAAGCACAAGGATCTCATTAAATTTATTTTATAAAAACATTTGATTATGATAAGAAAATATATTAATTGGGTTTTTATAATTTTGTGTTTTTATTAAAACCATTTATTAATAAATGAAATATGACAAAATAGTAGATAAATATGATACTTTGAACAAACACATACATATATGTTACAGTGAGTTCATAATTTCAGTGAGTTTATAATCCAGCATGACGTTTAGGCATGTTACAATGTAATTTGTCTCATTATGTGATGTGAATACATGGTCACCCTATAATATGTATAATGCAAATAAAATAACACACTCGCAATAACAAATTTCACAAAATACAATCATTTTTATGAAGTGGTACAATTTAGCATGATGTACTACCAAGTGGTACGTGAGCCAAAAAAGGTTGGGAAACGCTGATCTAGTGAATAAAGCGAAGGAAAAAATCCCTCAATTCTCACTATCTTATAAATCTTATAATTACCACTAAATGTTGTTTACTAGTGCATTTAAAGATTGTTTAAAATGAGAGGGTGACTAACTTAAATAAGCTTTAAGATGATATTTCTAATACATAATAATAATAAAGAGAGAATGGTTTGCAGAGATCACAGCATTATGACTTATAGATATAATAAGAGCAATATAAAATATTAATCAGAAGTTCACAGTGCTGACTAAAGTGATAGCACTAGAAATATTAGATCCACTTTGGGAAAAGAGGCTTCATCAATTATTAATGGATGCGAGAGTCTACCTGCACTTTGTGACAGAGTGGTACTTGAAGAGATGGTTGGTAGGGGGTGCCATGGTTCAGGTTTTTCAATGTTATCCCATGCTGAGCCTCTACACAATTTGACATTGTTCTGGAGTCAGTTCTTCCAAACCCCATTTTGGAACAAGCCAAAAAGGAAGTAATTTAGAACCTCTAGATATTAATTTTGACAAAACAAGAATACAAAGTTAATAATGCTATCAAGAGTGAGCAATGCTAAATAATACACAGGTCCTTAATGACACTGATATGTTAACTAAAGCCCTTCTAAATTAATAACCAGTGTAATGACATGACAAAATTTAACCCATCCTTAAAGGTACACATATGACCTTCAATACTAATTAGAATGTCAAAATATAAAAGGGGAAAATATTGTTCCTTCATTAAACAGACATAACTATGCATTATAGGTAAATAATTATATAGCTCAATATAATGGTTTATTGTTTTTCAAGCAAATGATTGATTATTAAACAGAATGGTAAGGCCATTAAATTTACTCTAAAGAATATTAAAATATAATTAAATCCATAGCACTAAGCGATGTAGAAAATTGATATCATAAAAGATGACAGCTTATAATCTGCCATCATGCAAATCACAATTAAACAATAATATTCAATCAAGCGAACTTTAGTTTTGTAAGAAGACTTACATTTAAGTATTTAATTATCTCATAATATTGGGACAGAAAATCAGAATAATGCCAGTTCACTAAATTGAGTCATTAGCATATTAAAATCAAAGTAACCTTATTTATAAATAAAAATTGCATCATTTACAAATGGATATGTAGGTGTGGCAGCAGATATATAGGGGAATTAAGGTGCACATTGGAAAAAAGAACTAAAGAGCATTTACTATTATTAAAAAAGGTTCAGAACATGAAACAAAATTGCACAGTAAATAATAATGTTTCAGCATCTGTTTTTTATGACCATAATAAGTCATGTATTTATGGTTTTAACTTCAATTATAATAATATAATAATATTGCAAATTAAAAAAAATAACAAAAATAAAGTAAAGGAAGCTATGCTAATATACAAATACAAACAAGACTTCATTAACAGAGAGCAGCAAATGTTAAGATCATGGAATTGTGGGGTGGTTAGCCATTCAAAGTGTTAGTTGACAAAGACTACGAGGATAGTCGAAAGCACTCCTAAGTGAATAAAATTTTTAAAGTTATACTTTACATATATCTAATTACTGTATTTATAAAATTCAATAATACAAATATATATATATTGTGTGTGTGTAATTTAGATAAAAGAAAACTATTCTTTCATTCATGTGCTATGAATAGACAGCATTCCATATCAATAAATGTTTTAAAAAAACAGATGATCACCTATTTTTAAAGTTTACTTTTAAATAAACCAACATTCATTGCCAATGCTATCTATTCCTAGTGCATGAGTAGAAGGCAAGAATAGTTTCTTCTATATAAATTACATATTCATCTAAAATATTGTTATTTAATAATTATATATATATATATAGTAAATACAAAACAATGTAAAAAGGAATGTATTAAAAATAACTAAAAAATTAATAGAAAATAAAGTCATCCAAATGAAAGTTCAGCAAAATTGGATTATATTTTGACTAACAGAAAATATTTATTTCAAGATTGTAATGTTCCTAAAAATTCAACACAGGAAGTGATAATCAATTAGAAAGATGTAAGATATGTGTTAATGCAAAACTAAAGAGACAAAAATTATTTTAAAAAATTATATTTATAGTGAATATTGCTAAGCTTCAAAAACATTCCAATGAATTCAAATTAGAACTTACAAATGGTTTTGAATATTAACAGATTCTGAACATAGTTCAAATTTGAATAAAATCAATAGGAAGATAACTGACACATTTTTAAATTCAGCAACAAAGATAGCTGTTCAAAAAAACAGCAATTAACCAAAAAAATTTCTACTGAGACAAGACAATTAATGAAGAAAAGAGGGAATGTGAAAAAATATAAAAATGGTGCATTAAGAAGAATTTAATATCTATAATTTTGTAAAATGGTGCATGGAAAAGAGTTAATAATGATATAAGAAAATATAATTGTGAATTAATAAGGAAAATTATTGAAAAAAATAAAGTCTCAAAAGTGTAAAACAACATCTTGCTATTGGTAAGAAATTTATTTCTGCCATAAGAAAAAAGGATGGAACTATTGTTAAAAAAAGAGATAACATCATGAAATGTGTAGAAGAGTTCTATCAAAAATTATATAGCAATAAAAAACAAGAAAAGTATCTTCAATGACTATTATATCTTCTGAATTATCCAGGATTTTAAATAAGGAAGTGAGACATGCAATTAAATATATGAAGAAAGAAAAAAATCCAGATAATGATGGAATTACAATTGATATTTAAAAGAAGCAGTTGAAGAAATAGAAAATTTTTGGCAAAGTTATATATCAAACATTTAAATGATGAAGATGTACCAGATTAGAATAATGAATATTAATATTAACATTTAAAAAAGATAATGAAGATGATGTTATAAATTATAGATCTATCAGTTTTTTTTTAGTTCTATACAAAATATTTACCAAGATAATTTCAACTCAAGCTGGATTTAAAAGTGGTTTTAGTATAGTGGATTACATCCAAGTATTGAAAGAAGTTATAGAAAGGACCAATGAATATGAGTTGCATTATGCTTTGGATTTATAGATTATGAAAAGGCATTTGATTCTATAAATATTTCTACAATAATTAAAGTATTGGATCATCAAGGTGTATATCCAAGATATCATATTCTGAAAAATATTTATAAAAATGAAACAGTAATGAATACATTACACAATGATATTAGGCAGATTAACATTGAGAAGGGTATAAGACAGAGGACTCCATATCTCCAAAATGTTTTACAGCAGTTTTATAAGAAATATTTTGTGGATTAAAATGGGGAGCTAAGGGGTATAGTGTATGTAAAACATCATGATTTTGAAGATGCAATTGTTTTTGAAAATAATGGTTCAGAACTTCAGATGTTGTAAAAGTTATCAGATGAAATTCAAAATGTAGGACTAAAGGTAAATGTTAAAAAGATTTCAAAGTAAGGTTCAATGGATTTTTTAAAAGAAGAAAATAAAGATTGATAATGATGAATTAGAACAAGTTAACAACTACAAATACCTTTATCTAATTATTATTACATAATAACTGAATTTTGATAGAAATAACTTAATATTAAAAGAAAATATGGCTATATTTGAAAAGGGAGGTTTTTAATAAATGTGTTTTACCAGTTCTTACCTATGGATCTAAGGCTTGGACAATTAACATAAATACAATATAAACTCTTTAGATCCCTCACTGAAATAGAGAGAGATGTATACTACAAATAACAAGAATAGTTTGCAAATAAAATATATGGGTGAGAGAACAAATAGATATTACTGATATCATTGAAAGAAGTAAGAAACTGAAGTGGAGTTTGGCTGGATATATTGCTAAAAGAGATGATAATAGATGGGCAGTTGAAATTTTCAATTGTATTCCAAAAGATTGTAAAAGATTAAGATTTAGAACGAGACTACATGTGTGTTGGATGGATAAAATCAGAAAGTGTGCTGGAGTAATGTGGAGAAGATAGGCTAGAGATCAGAGGAACTGGATTAAACTTGGAGAGATTTTTCTATTACAATGGATCTATAGTGGTTGAAAATCATAATAATAATGATTTTATTTATGATTCACAAATGAAAGATAATGAAGTGAGTTTTAGCTCTAAGAGTAATAGAGACTAACCAATGTATAATATCGTCTGGTACTAAGTAATATCTTTTGTCATTTAAGGCACCAATTTTGTCATTGGGATTGTATGCTTGAACAACAATGTATTTTCATTTTATAATTATGCAAGTAGCAATTCTGACTCTAATATTTTCTCCTTTTTATATATATTCATGAGAAAGATGTAATAAGAACAAATAGGAGTCTATGTTGTGATCTTAAATGAAGCAATATAGTTAATAATGAATCATGTTGGAATTTGATTTAACAAAAAAAAAAATTACTCAGTAAATAATTTTATGTTTGACAGACCATATTACAATATGGATGAACCTATAAAAGATAGCCAAAGTATTCCTTCCAAAAAAAATTCTGATTGGATTACCATACCTAAAGAATTGTACATTGGAATAAGCATCACCATAATATTCTTAATGTTAGTGGTATCAAAGCAATAAATAGTGGCAGGTATAAAAGTATTTTCATTTTTTTTCCTAATTATAAACCATGTAATTTTTTTCACTTTATTTGATGCATCTTTTAGAGGAATGTTGCCCATATTTAAGATTATTATAAATTCTTTAGTGGAATTCATCTTCAAAAAAAAGATCACTTAATCAAGTACTTAGATGCGGTTTTATGGAAACTAATTATGGAATTTTTATAAATATCAATAAAAGCTAATCGTATTAAAACTTAATTTATGAAGTGATGCATGTGCACTCATTTAATCAGTCCATTTGCTCCAACATCAGATTCAGAAAGTTCATTTTTTAAAAAAGAAAATTTTTATTCCATTAGTTTTTTATTGGATATTTTAATGCGTATTGATCTAAAGTCCTTGTCTCTGGGAACCAAAAAATTCTTTCACGATAAGTGGAAAAACTATAATAAACATTTTATTTAAGCAAAGTAAATAAATTTGGAGATATCATTAATTAAAATAGTGGCTTCTGGTGGATAATTTTATAGTTAGAAATAAAAATGTTTTAAAAAAATCTTAGAATTTATAGACAAAAAATTAATATTACTTTAGCATTTAAAGTATTTATTGTTGGATAAATCATAAAGTTGTACACCACAAAATTAAAGTGTTAGTCGCACTTAAAAAGTAGACATTATTTTAAATATATTAATAGAAAGTTTAATGATCAACTTTAAAAGCAATTGCTATTCAAACTAAATTCAATATCTGCTCAACACTAAAATTGCCAATTTTTATTTTAAAGCTTATCAGAGTATTGGCATACATTTTTCTTATTAACTGTGTGAGGATTTTTAAAAATGCTTCTATTGTACAATTTATAAAAATATAAAAGATTGAAAAATCTTCAGATGTTATTAATGAAGAGTATTTTGTTATCCTATTTTGTTGAATAGATTGGTTTCAATCATAGTTGAATAATTGCCAGAGATTCAGGATAGTTTTAGATCATTAAGAATTACTAGAAACATGGTATTTATTGCTATGCAAATCCAAAAAAAATGTTGAGAATAGAAATGTAACATGTTATTTTTAGTGATTTTATCATGCTGTAACAGTTTATTGAAAATCATTGTAGCAATGTGGTTTAATCGTGTCATAATAGCTTCTATTACAATGGGTGAAAATTTGAAATGAAAATAAGCATTAAATAAGAACATGTTAACTCCAATTTGTTTTTTATTTTTACTAGAGATTTCCTTTGGAGAGAATTTATAGATGATTTTATAAAGTTGATATTAAGATGTGATAAAGGCTTGTTGTAATTTATAATGTGAGTTAATTAAGAGACAAAACCATTTCCTTACCCCTTAGATATATAATATTTTGATGGTTATGCTATTTTCTCACACTTCAAAGAATAATGTACTCAATATTTTTAATGCTTTAAATGCAATACATAAGGAGATTTGATTTAGAAAATAATATTAAAAAAACTCAAATATTTTAGCAATTAGTAATGAAATGAAAATTTTTAGTAACTTTTGTTTAAATGGTTATCAGCTGAGAATATTGACAAATATTTATATAAAAGATGAACTTGAGTGTTGAAATACAACATAGATCCTAAAGCACTGCTACTGCATTCAACACATTATAAAATAAATATTTAAGCACAGTGACATGATTTCCATAGGACAGTTAATATCCAATTTCTTGCATTAAAGTAGTATAAGTGTCACCTATCAATATAATAATATAATGGTATTGGAATGACCCTCTAAGCATTTGATTATATAATTGTTTTTATTTTACTAAATATAATATTAAAGTATATAAATAATAATAGCCTTTTTATAAAAGGGTTTTGTACTGTGCTTGAACACATTTTTTGGACAAGTGTAACAACTGCTTTCAGAAATTTATATATTCCTTCATAAAATCAATATCCTTCAAATGGAACCCATCTCTGCATAGTTTGCATTTGTGGAAATCCTGCAAGCTGTGATCCACAAATACACCTGGAATTACTGAGGGCCACTCAAGTTTCTGGCTTCCATGGACAAAATTTCAGAGCAGCTGAATAATCAGGAGAGTGGGCCATTAGATATTAGCACCATCATCCAACTGAAACTTCAATACCATGATGCTCAAAAGGCCTTGGCCAAGTATATCTCAGTCAAACGCACCCAGAGGTACGTGAGGAATCAGCATTGTTGGACCAGAAGTTACCTAAGGTGGGCTCTTGGTTTCCACAGAAAGAAAACCACCCCCTCATCCATCATGGTCCACAACAAGTCCTTTATAGGTTAGGAATTGCTCCTTCATTTGAGAAACCATTACAAGTGCATGTTTCTCAAAGCTGACCTACCTCCTTTCACTATGCCATCAACCTTGAATTTCAGCTCTGATCCTGGCATCACCCAGGTCATGCTACTTAACAAACTGAAAAGCTTTCCTGACCATGTCAACCCTGGTCCTCATGCTATCCCCGAGCTTATCCTTCTCCACCTAAGTCAGTTCATTATCCCCATTACTCTCAACTTGATCAACAAGTTGGACTCAGGTGCTTACATCATTGATGGTCTCTATCTAGTAACATTAGTCTCTTTCCTTAAGAGAGATTGGCCACCTACTGAGCTCAAGAGTCTTAGGCCCATTTCAATGACCCCTTTGCTCAGAAAACTTATTGAGTTTACCATCAAAGAGTCATTAGAATGATTCATACTACCTGCTCTTTCTGACTCACAGTTTGCTTTTAAGGGGTGCTCCACTCTTGGGGCTGCCACACTCTTTAAGATGGTCACTGAGCATGTTAGGCAGTATTGAAATGACAGGCCAATCCCTGTCCAACTAGACATCCAGGCAGCCTTTAACTCTGTTAGGGTCAAACTGCTCATTGGTGTCCTCAGGGACCTGAACATTCCAGAGGCCCTTCTGTCCATCCTCCACAATCTCCTGTCCAACAGAGAAATCCTAGTTACCCTGGATGGGAAAGTTGCCATGGCTTCACACCTAACATGTCCGTATGTCAAGGCTCTCTGCTAAGGACTTTGTTGTTTCACCACATTTCTGAATCCCCTCTTGCTTAGGCTGGAACATGACCTCCCTGGCATCCTCATTCCTGCACTGGGCAAAAGCATCAAATGTCTTGCTTATGTAGATGATGTGGCTGTCTTCCTTCCCTCAGTTGATCTCATCCCCAGGCTTCAACAGATCCTCATCTGGTACACCAAAACACACAGGCTGGAATTTAGCAGTGATAAATCAGTGGCCTAGCAGCTATCAACTGGTAAACAAACCCCTTCCACCTTCAATACCAAACCACACAACTTTCTTGGATTCCCCCTCATGCTGTCTCCTAAGGACATGAGGGTATGGGTCCAAATCATCCTGTATCAAAGCATATTATCCACCCTCAGTGCTATCACAGGCAACTATCTCTCCTTTTATGGGAAAGTCATTCTCCTCAATCTTCTAGTGTTTCCTAAAATAGCATATTACCTCCCCATTTGTTCTACCTACACTTTCCTTTATTTCCAAAATCAATTCCCTTTGCACCCATTTTCTCTGGGACAGAAAGGTAATGGCCATCAGCCTAAAAAGAACTTGGGTTTTCCTAAAAAACCTCAATGGGTTGGGCTTACACTCCATCGACACTCTTCTGATCCAGAGATCTCACAACATTATCCTCACACTCCTAAATCATTTTTCTGCCAACCTTGTGCATATCATTATCACACTCACCAACACTCCTTCTCCCAGTGGCAGGCCCAGGTTATGGATGTCACTCATTGCCAATATCCTTCAAAAAGCTGGCTTTGATATACCATCCATCAGTGGTAAACTAAAATACTGGGATGTTTTCAATCTGACCCAGACCTCTCCATTGTGTTTACATTTCTCAAATATACCAATGCTTAATTAATCCACAAATTCAAAAGGTGGTCCCTTGAGGCAAAATTCCTCGATTTCCTCCTTAAAATCAATCTTCACTCCCTTCCCACAAATCAATTTTTGATCAACTGTAGGGGCTTTACCAAGATCTCTCCCATATGCCGGATTTGTAAAACTGACAATGAAAGCCTTCAGCACTTCCTACTTAATGTCCCTTTCTGCTTGGAGTGAGATGTGTCATCAACTCCTGCCTTTCCTTGCACAGGAATACCATCTTTAACCTCCAAGAATCCATAGGTCTTTGCAACTATTATATTATCAGTTTTCCTCTTTTATGCACTCTGTTTGCTCCAATGTGCCATTATTTTTGACCAGAGAATACACACAGTGAATCAAAAGCTATTGGATCTAGTTTGCTCTCTCAAAACCAGAGATACCAAACTAGCCCCACCTCCACTCTCCTCACAGACACTTGGGCAATCCTCCAACTCCCATCTTCTCAGCCTCTGTTATGATCCATGCAGTGCTTGCTCAATGAAGACGTGCATCTCAGACTGGCCTGGACTACACACCATTTCCCCTTTCCACTTCCCATTCCCTTTTCCCATGTATCCTTTCCCTCTTACCATGTTGCTTTTGAAATTTCAATTTATCATATAATCACTCTCTTGTAAACCTTTTTCTAACTGTATTTGTATCTGTTTTTTTTTAATGAATAAACTTTCATTACTGAGAAAAAAAGGGTAACACGTTTACATGATGTAGTTTCTACCATAAACACCATAAAAATATGCAATGTTTATTGCTTTCATTGAAAATATATGACCAAGTATAAAAGGCAATGAAGAGTGATAATCTTTGAAAAAGAATAGTTTATTCTAGAAAAACAGATAGCATCATAGAGTGTTTTGTTCCTTTATATGAAATCAATTTCTAACATTTTTTTTTACATTTGGTAAAACTCTATGCAGTCCATGTTGTCTGCATATTCTATTTAGAAAATACTACAAGCATCTGCAAATATATATACTTCACTTGAAAATCAATTTATGAGTCACTAAATTTTCTTTTATAATAAAAAACTTATATTAAATTATTTAGATAGTTTTAAATGCGTACATCAATATTATTTACATTGTATGGATGGAAGTTTTAGTAGACTTTTTTATTGCTCTTTTATGTTTATTAAATCAAATGCAAACATTATACTCAAAGGATGTTCAGCACTGAAAATGTAATAAGATTTTATTTAATGGAATGAATATTTTCTCCTTGTATAAGGTATTATTTATATTTGACTTATTGCACTTCAGTGACAGAGTTGTTACATCTTAAATTTATTAATAATGTGTAGGAGAACTGTTTGAATATATTGCATTCTTTAAATAAATATAGCAATTCCTCTTCTAACTTCTCAGAGTAAACACAAGATCCAGGTTTACATATTTAATCATTTACCAAACCAAGTTTTTTGTTGAAATAATTGTATGTAGTAAGATGAATATCAATTTTAAATATCATCATAAAATAAGCATAATGTATTGTGGGGGTGGGGGGGGTGGCATATAAATTAATAAATAACATAAAATACTGTATTATTTAACAAAAATAAGTTTTTTGACAACGTTTTATCCTTTTTTTATTGTAACATATATATATTATATATCTCAACACACCATTATATATAGTGAAATCTACATTTTGTTTTTTCCATTATATATAGTGAAATCTACATTTTGTTTTTTAATAATAACATATTATTTACAAATGTTAACATATCTATAAAGAAAAATGTAAATTATACAGACAACAGTTGATAAGGATAAAGGCATAACTAATTTATAATTACTTCAAGAATGAGTGCTTATGATGATTGTTAATGACAACACAAGTTCAAGTTATTACAGTGTACAACTGAGGTAAATTGTAGATGTTCCTGGATAAGAATTTGAGGAAGTAAGAATTGGATCATTGTACTTCTTAATGTCAAATATCATGGAGTAGCATGTAAGCTACATTTTTCTTAGTATGGGAACAATTCAGTTGCATTGTAGGACTTAAAGAATTTTACATATTTTTAACCAATTGTTTGAGTTTAATTATGTCTTTGTGAATGTCAAATATCATGGAGTAGCATGTAAGCTACATTTTTCTTAGTATGGGAACAATTTCAGTTGCATTGTAGGACTGAAAGAATTTTACATATTTTTAACCAATTGTTTGAGGTTAATTATGTCTTTGTGAAACACAAACAGATGCAGAGAGGAGAATTATGACAGATTTGAAAAAGATATAGCATTTTATTTTGGATAATAATTGCATGAGACACATATGAATTTGAAATTTAGATTGAATAAGTTATTGAGAAACATTTTGGTTGAAATTGTATCTTCTACTAGTTTAACAGAAATTTTAGCCATGATTTAAAAACACAAAGATTTTTTAAACTTATCTTAGCAATTGACAAAGTTATTCACAGATGTCTGATTTAATAGGTTATTTATTTTAAATCTCTAAATAATATGCCAACATTTTTATTTTTTAATTATGACCTTTATATATAAACATCACTTACTATAATTATGTCAAGTAATAAAGTTATGGTGTCTTTTTTATAATTTACATTAATATGTATCATTAATATAGATTTCATTAATATATTGTAATGGTCAGACATAACATAGTTTATTTATTTATATTTTCTTTACTTATTTTTTGGTTTACATAAATTGCATGGACATTACCTGATTTTAAGCATCAAGAAATAAACTAACACATAAATATTTAAAACAATATTTTATTTAATAAAATAATGTAACCATTTCACAACCCATTTGTAGTGCCAGGCTAAATGGCAGAAAACATAAGTTACTCTCAATAAATAATGGTAGACCACACAATCTTACATAAAGTAATAAATCACGTAATAATAATTTATTTACAAGTGTAGTTATTAATTGATATACAATTTATTTTCTCTAATAAAATTAACAAATAATGTAACAGTAATTTATTTACAAAATATAATCACTAATTAATATGCAATTTATTTCTTTAACAAAGTCTTTTATTCTTTATACATCACAGTATTAATCTATTCATAGATAATATAACACATTCACCATGATTTGAACTATGACTTCAATAAATCTAAATGTAATTCTACACATGTATGAATATATAAACATAAACAATTCTTTGACTCAAATGTCTCCTAGTGATTACACATACATATGTTCTATATGGGATAGACATCAACACTACCTTTATTTCAATAATGAAAAGGAATGGGCTTTTTAGATTCTATTCCTAAACATAATGGTTTATATAATAATAACTATAAAGGGATGGTCTTTTGGTCCTAACCCTAATTGAATAAACCTTCTATGCAATAATTACAATCAGTGGCTTTTGGTTCTAAACCTAATTTAATATAACTACATTATACAGAGATGACTCATTCTGAGATCAATCCCTAACTCATTAAACTGATAAGAATGCATTCTCCCATATGGATGTGAACACATGTAAACTATAAAACATTGAATAAACAACTGTACATATATAAATCCATTTACATAAAATCCAATTTTCAATAATCAAATATAAATTTAAATATAAACAAATGAGACTAATGGAAATAATTACATCAATAACTATGGTTATTTGTGACTTAGACAATATATATGAGTACATTGTATTTACATAATTATCATTATTTCTTTATCATTCCTCTTAAATTAATAACTTACATAAAATTCATAAGCTTAGCATGCATATGTGATATAAAATAATTATTTTTTTAAAAAAAAAATAATTTTAACAAGACAAGTAAAAGGAAGTTATTACATATTCCTTTGTTTCTTTTTTAAAAACTAGTAGTTTTTTAAAGATAATATCTGTATAACAAGCAATGTTTACAAATTTAGATTAGTTAAAATAAAGTACAAATCAGAATTTAAACATAAGACTCACCAAAAACAAATAATTGTCATTTACTTCTTTTCTGACAAATAGTAAAAGTCCATTTGTGATGATAATATAATCTTGTAATTTCTAGCTGCCTTTTAAATAAGCCTATTTCTTCATTTCAGTTGGAGTTATTCAAATACTATTCAAAAGTGTTCCAGATTAGATCTAGTTAACTGTTAATATTGTTCTTCCTTTTTATTCACAAAACATAAATGGATGTCCTGTGGGATTTGAATGAAGTAATGTCCCAGTCTGAGTAAGAGGAAAGCAAACTAATTTTTATATCAAAACAATTTCTTTCTTGAATCTAGTTTTAGTTCTTTTTATAAAAAAAATCACACAAATTTGGATATAACTTTGCTTAGAGAGAGGGGATTTTTTTTTATTGAAATGAATAATAGTTTGTTCATTTCAATATATATATATATATATATGAGAAGATAATATCCATTAAATAGAGAAAATATCAATTACTACTAATTGACAATTCCTGGATCAAAGCAAGTTTTTCTCATAATATCTCTTTTGCTGAGATTTTTAAAGCAAAATAGCTTCTCTTTTACTTTAAACCAAAGTTATTATATGTATTTAAACCCACAAAGCTATTTATTATGGATATGAGAATACTGAAAGAATAACATCTTTCTTGACATTCTGCAAATAATATTTTTAACTTCTCCAGAGAGTTGTATATGTTGAATTAAATGTTTATATGTATTTATTACATAAATAGGAGATAATATCCATTAAATAGAAAAACACTTTAATTTTTGATGTTACTAAGAAACTATCAATTACAATTAATTGATAATTCCTGAGGCAAAGTGAATTGTCAATTAATAGTAATTGATAGTTTCTTAGTAACAACAAAAATTTAAATGTTTCTCTATTTAATGGATATTATTTCCTCATATCTATATAATAAAATCCATATAAACTTTTAATTTAACATATACATTTCTCTGGAAAAGTTAAAAATATTTTATGCAGAATATCAAGAAAGATGTTATTCTTTCACATTTTCACACCTATCATAAATAGCTTTGTGGGTTTAAATCCATATAAAAATTTGGGTTTAAAATAAAAGAGTATCACTTTGGCTTTAAATACCCCCAACAAAAGAATTATTATAAGAAATACTTACTTTGCCCCAAAAATATTGTCAATTAGTAGTAATTGATAGTTTCTTAGTAACACCAAAAGTTAAAGTGTTTCTCTATTTAATGAATATTATCACCTCATAAATATATAATAAAATCCATATAAGCATTTAATTCAATATGTATATAAACCATATATATATTTCAAAGTTTTATGATTAAACATTATTTTAAAGAGATAAAATTTGGCTTTAAATTCCTCTAACCTATGACTAATTCATTGAAATTGAACCATCTCGATTTTAATGTTTTGTTAACCAGGTAAATTGTTGCTATTTGATTAGTCCGAATATTTTATTTCTATTCAAGAGATACAAATTTGTGTTTTATGTATTAAACATCTCATTTTGGTTCACTGTATTAAGTCATTCATAATTTATTAGATTTTTTATAGCAGGGCTAATAAATATAAGATGTATCTCTAAATGTATTCTTTTGCTATCTTTTTAATTGTTGCCATTGTGTTTAATACATTAAATTAAGGGACATAGTAACTTAACATTATCATTATGACCATAGTAGTTTTTTTAATTACAAATAATTTGATAAAAGTACTTTTTATTTCTTTTTGTTTTCAATATGTTTGCTATCCTTTGGTGGATAAATAATATCCCTTTTTTTATTTCCAGATGCCCGTTTGCTAATTTGATTGATTGCACATAAAATCTTGTGGCTGAATGGAATTAATTTATTATAATTATATTAGTTTGAATGTTATTTAGATTCTGAAATATTACCTATGATTATTATGGCAGCCAGTAAATGTGAAAAATAAAGTGTTTCTACTTTATATTCTATCAATGAAAGTAATAAAAATTAATGTATCAAATGTTGATCTTTCCTAATCTAAATAGTCAAAATAATCTTATGTAATTTTTAAGAAATAAATTTAAATTCAATAAATAGGTATTAGTAAATAGATTAACTTTATCATATGTTAAATTTATTTGTGATATAATAATTTTCAAATTTCACATGATCACCATCTTTTATGCTAGCACATAACTGTTATTAAACAGGCAAAACTCTCCATACAGTAGTCATATGACTATATAAGCTATTGAGCTTAATTTGAAAATATTATTATATTTTCAATCTCATTCTCATGGTTTTGTAGTTAAGTAAAGATAAAAAGTGACTGCTAGAGAGTTGCATTAGATCCTAAGATCTAGGTGCAGTGCTCTCAGATACAAGGCTCCTCACTGATGAAGGCCACAAGCCAGAAACTAGTCTGGGGATATTGGATGAGTAGGCACTAGATGGGAATTTTATGCACAAGCCTTCTGGCATCCACTGATTATTCTGGTTGGCACAGGGTGGCACTACTGTATGGAGAGTTTTGCCTGTTTAATCTTCATTTCAACAAAAATTTTATTAACAATAAATAGTGATTACATACTAATAAAGGATAGATATATGAATAAATTGTACAATAATGTGATTGTATAATGTTCTATTTGTTATCTGGCTAGATTTTGTTATGAGAGTACAATTGTTATACTCTTATGTGGTTAGGTATAGTGATGAGATTCTAAGAACTTGATTAATGGAATAAGCATTTTTTATATAAACATGAATATTTTCTTTTAGAATTTCCTATTCTATAATGCTGGGTAGGTGGGAGTTGATAATCAGGAAAAGGAAAGAGCAGTTAAAGACCAGGTGTCATCAAAGACTTTACTGGAGGCCAGGAGCTGGTCACGTTTCTTGATTTTTTTGAGCGTTTGATAAAACAATGGTATGATTTGTGGCGGGGGTAATTCCATGAGAGTTTTGCATCTCACTATCCATATGGAATAAAGGACAAAGATAGAAAGCCTTATTATTGAAAAAAACCCATTATGAATGGCATTTTCAAGTGAGAAAATCATATCAGGTCTTATGTTGGAATTGATTATAATTATATCTTTCAGTGTTTTAAGTCTTGGGCACCGGTGTATAATATGGTCTATGGTTTCATCTTCACGAGCACACAGACCACATATAGGGTCAATGCTGGTAAAACCTCTTCAGTGGTAAAGGAACCAATTCATGGGAAGAGCATTAAGATTTATTTTAATGATGAAGTCAAGGAATTTGGGTTCCAGACTCCATCTTTTAAAGTGTGAAATGAGTCTTTGGTTGGTTACTTTTAGGCTGTTTTTAATGGGTTGTTGATTATAGTTGATTATATTGTATGCTTCCCATAAGGTGATTTTTTTGTTAAGGTTAAAGGGCATTATTGGGTTATAAAGTTGTAGGTGGTCTATTAGGGAGGCTATCCATGAACTGGCAGAGGGCGGAGGATGATCTGTCGGTGTAATTTTTTTAATAATGTTGGAGTATCCACAGGAGAGGATCAGATTATGTAGAGTGTTGTGGGTTTTAATTTCTTTTATGTATAGATTGCCTTTTGAATTTTCATGGGTTGATTTTTTTTTCCTTTTTGTATCATGTTGAATTGTTAATAATTTCATAATTATTAATATGTAGCTTTTTTAAAAGAATATTACTTATCGTTTTAAAATCATTATCTTTATTGAAATGTCTTAGGATATTATTGAAGTGCGTCATTTTTCTAATGCAAAAAAAAAGTGTATTTTTGCTGAACACATTTGACATAAAAGAAATCTTATCATATAATGCAAGAATTTGTTTATTGAATAAGAACTCTATTCTGTTGCCAAATTTAATTTAATATTTTATTTTGTGATATTTTTTATTTTCTTATTTAATACGTAACTTTTTAAAAAAATTATGTTACTATGCTCTTCTGCAATTTTTTAAAAATATTTCAGGATATATGCACAAACATATAGAAATTATTTTGTCTTATTTATTTGGTATTGTTGATCTGTCACATATGTAGTTAATTAATATATTAGTAGCTTGCTTAAAGACAGTAAAAAGTTTTTTATTATTTTTAAATGAAATGAGTTTTTTTTCTGTTTGAAAATAAAATTATACTCTTTTTCTTTGTATAAAGATATGTAAAACATATTTATAAATCAGGATTACAAAGAAATCAAGTCATATGTCATATGACCTAATTTAACAAGCTTATATTACAAATGTTATATAAAGAGCTCACAATTAAGCTTTTAACAAGCTTTACAGAATATCCCCCAAAACTGGTTTCTACTACTGGCTTCCTTAGTGAGGTGCTAGGATATTCAAGCATTAGATTAAAAATACCAGGACAAGCCTGGCACTTTATCTAATGGATAACTATTAAGTAGAAAATCTGTAATTTTCAGACATCCATATGTCTTCCAATCCAACTATCTAACTTAAATAGCCATAAGGGACTGAACGATAACATTTGTAATACAAGCTTGTTAAATTAGGTCATGTGACATATGACTTGATTTCTTTGTAATTTTATTTTTTGCTATTAAGGCTTTGGTGATTTTATATTGCTAAAGTTATTAATATATGGTGTATATGAACTTGGTTCAATCCCATATGGCTATTTAAGTTAGATAGCTGGATTGGAAGACATATGGATGTCTGAAAATTTCAGATTTTCTACTTAATAGTTATCCATTAGGTAAAGTACTGAGCTTGTTCTGGTATTTTTAATCTAAAGCTTGAATATCTTAGCATCTCACTGAGGAAGCCAGTAGCAGAAACCAGTCTGGGGGTGGGGATATTCTGCAAAGCTTGTTAAGAGCTTATTTGCGAGCTCTATATATAATTTTTGTAATACAAGCTTGTTACATTAGGTCATGTGGCATATGACTTAATTTCTTTGTCATTTTATTTTTTGCTATTGAGGCTTTGGCGATTTTATATTGTTAAAGTTATTAATATATGATGTATCTGAACTTGGTTCAATCCCATATCGCTATTTAAGTTAGATAGCTGGATTGGAAGACATATGGTTGTCTGAAAAATTCAGATTTTCTACTTAATAGTTATCCGTTAGATAAAGTGCTGGGCTTGTTCTGCTATTTTTAATCATATGCTTGAATATCCTAGCACCTCACTGTGGAAGCCAGTCGCAGAAACCGGTCTGGTGTTGGGGATATTCTGCAAAGATTGTTAAGAGCTTATTTGCAAGCTCTATATATAATATTAATAAATCAGAATATCTTGTAAGCAAAATTTTATTTGTTAATGATTGATTTATACTTTGGTCAATAAATTTGTTATTTATTTTTGTATATGTATTTAATTTAGTTTATTAATATTTTATTGATTTTATGTCGAATTATCCTATTAATGGATCAAATACACATATTATATGTTGTAATTGGATATATTATTGAAATATATTTAAGAAAATTGTACACAGTATCCTTTGTTGTATATATGTTCAACAGAAAATGATTGTCTCTCTAAAGAATGAAAAGCTAAAACTTGCGAATAAATAGTGTCGTGTATAGATTTTCTGTTCATTATGACTTATGATTTTATAATTTTTATTCAAAAAGTGAATTAAAATTCCGTCACTTTTAAAAGATTAAAATTTAATGCGTTTTATCTTTAAACTGCATCATCTGTTTTGTTTGAGTGATTTGTGATTTTTAATATTGTCAAGCATTAATTCAGTTTACAAATGTTATTTTATGACTCATCTGATAAAAATGTCAATAAGTCTGCAACTAGAAAACTAAAATCAGCATTCTAGAAATGTCTACTATTCCGGGAAACAAAATTGGCAATCTTTTTTTCTTATTCTAGAATTAAAATTCACTCCAAAAACATTTGATTTTTAAATGACTACATCATAATTAGAAAAATGCGTCGGAAAAACTTTTTCAACTGCTCATCTAATCAAATTATTATAAGTCAAAGATTGTGACGAAAACCTCCGTTTTTTAAAAAATAATAAGTAATTCAAAGCTCCTAAAATATTCACAAAGTTTTTAGCCTAATCTACAGTGTAAAATGGAATTCATTTACAATTTGCCATCTGTAGTTATAATAATGACATATTACTGTAAATATTTTTTTTTTCTTTTATCTTCAAATATATTACGGACTATTGTGTACCTACTACTATAATGAGATGTACTATTTGAAAACAAATTACTGATTCTAACTTGTCTATTATTCATTGAATATATAAAAGTGAATTCAGAAAGTAGTCCTTTGTCAAAACCATGTTAAAATTTACTTTCTACTAAATTAATAACATTTTCAAAATAGTAAAAATCTATTTATTTTTAAAATTATTTTTATTGTATATACCATATATTGTAACATAAAACATAATATCAAATTCTAGTTAATCCAGGGCAATAAATTTGATAAAAAATTAATGTCATTTCTAAATTTATTATGATCGCTTTGATTCTTACATTATATCCTACCTAAGAAACATTTTCTTTTGACCCAAAATAATTACAGACTAATTTCCTTAATAATTTTTGGTTGTCTATATTTCCATCTGAAAATTAGTTTTATGCTAATTTCATTTGGCATTGTTTTAGGGTAATCTTGCTTTCCACTTTTACCTCTTCATGAAGATTAGTTTGTGAAAAAGTCTATCTTCTGTAAAACTTACTAATATTCAATGTAATTATCTCAAAGACTTAAAATCATTTAATTTAATATAATATACCATTATTTTAACTTTTACTTTTTGCTTTTTTAATAAATCTGTCAACAATGGGTTTATATGTTATTGTTTTTTTAATACTCAGAATAACAATTTCAGAAAAGAATTCTTTTATAAAAACTATATGATTTAATTCAATGGTAGATTTAACATATTTTTGAAACACCATGTCCATGGATTGCATTCATTTATGTTATTTAATGGCATTCAAACTTCTCATAAACTTCTAAGCAATAAACCATTCAATTATTATTCACAAAAAACTGTGATATTTCTTATTGAACAACCCACAACTACTAGAGTTAAATTACAATTATTACTAGTTCCCATATAAGTGTAATATTTATTTTACCAGTGATAAAATTCACATCATGCCAAATGTTTTTTAGACTTTTTTTTACAATCAGCAAACTGGAATTCATTAGATTAATTTGGAGCTTTAACATGCTCTAATAATAGACAAAGACCCATTTATTAATCAATACTATTTTGTTCTGTTGAATGACTATGATACAGTTTTGTGAAAGAAAAATCTAAGCCTGCATACGATCTCAAATCATTTTTAAAAATTACTTATTCTAGATTCAAAATCTAGTTAGTAGATCTATTATGATATAAAATATAATAACAGGTCATTTGTCTAAAAAATAAACAGTCTTAATCATCTAAAATAATTCAATGCTATCAAAATTAAAGCATAAAATTCAGATCCACTACTGCTTAACAATTTATTATTCATAGTAACATCAGAATAATTCATAGTAATATGAGAATAAAACTTAATAAAACCTTTAGTATTGATTTAGACATACAAAAACAATACTAAAAGTATGGATGAATTATAAACTTAGCACTTGTAAGAAAATAGCAATTCTTTCTGCTAATAAAAAATTATCATATTACAATTATAATTTTTGTTCATAGATGTGCATTAACATTCATTTCAGAAAAGTAAATTAATATGAACTTTTATCCTAAACCTAATATTACTTATTATTTTACTGATTAACCTGTGCCCGTAAAAAACTATCACGTTGTTTTATTGCTCAGAAATTCATCAGAAGTTTGAGTGCTAAAAGTAATAGGGCTGGATGTGATTTTGTGGATCTCAAATTCCAGATTTTGGCATTTTACCTCAAACTATGCATAATGAAATTACCTTTAAAAAAATTCCTAAATCTGCTTTTGATTTGTAAGAAAATGTCAAAGTTTTGTTAGCTCAAATTTGATCCACTGTTTATGAATATGGCAGAAAGATGATCAATCATTAATTTTAACTCCAACATAAATCAAACCTTAACTTTTCCATTCTCTTATTTAAACTAAAGGTGTCCAGATTTATAAATGAGTATATCTCAATCATTGATTTGGGTGTTAGAAATAATAATGTATTTTCAAAATGTATTGAACAACTAACATCTTAGTACGATCAAAGTTTCTTTTGATATTGTGGGAAAGATTAACTCAACATTTGAAGATTGAAATTTTACTTTTGCTGAAATTAAAATGAATTTACTTCTCAGATTTATGTACTTTGCATAATTTCTACTAAATCTCATCACATAGATAGATTTAAACTCAGCAATGAAGCCACCTGTTTATTGTGTCAAAGACAAAAGGAGTGGTAAAATTATTGATATGAAACTTGTATCCATTTGTTTTCTTGTTATTTTTTTTTCATAATTTAACTCTAAGAGTATGCAAACAATTTTAAATTAGTTTAAGTCAATTGAATGTTAGTTCAATGAGAGTCAAGATTTGATGCAGAAATAAAAGAACAAAATTAACAGACATACCAAGCTCTAGCAATTAGTTTGGCAGAAGAGGAGAAACAATCCATGAGCATTAGAAATTCAATCAGTAAAATCTAATTACACAATTATTAATATACACTATTTTTGACAAAATAATTGGTGAAGGAACTTTCTTTTGAATCAATTGCATATATTACCTTCTCCATGTCTGCCATCTACAATCAACTAATCTCCAAATTTTGAACTGAAAAGTGTATAAAATTTTCTACAAAATATTACTTGGCAATAAAGAATTTCCATCAAATATACTGTGAGAAAATTTACCATTAGAAGGTATTTTGAAAAATATATATATAAATGGATATATTGCTGAATTTAAATCTAATTATTTAACAAACTGGAATTCTTTAAAAAAAACTTCAGTCACCTCTATTACACACCATCCCATTAAAAGTAAAAAAGCAGTTTATGCTGCTTTGAAGGTTCATAATTTTTTTTATTTATGCCAAAATAATAAAATAATATCTTATTATTCTATATATAATAACTTCCAATCTGCATTTAGTATAGTTAATTGATTTTATTTTATTAGTAACTATATTTAAAAAATTGGTAGAGACAGAAAATATTAAATAGAATCTACTACAATTATTAATCCAACAGAAAATATCCTATATAAAAACTATACGAAATTCTTGACATTAAAATAAACAAAAGTGAGAAAATTATGCCACTCTATATTTTTTTCATTCTGAAAACCATATTCTAGAAGCACCTTAAATAAATGAGATAATTAGTATTTTTTTAAAAAAATATCATTAATCTATAGACATTTGTGCGCATCTTCTTTAATTTGTATCCCTCATTCACTATCTTATATATGTAACTAAGACTGTCATCTTGAAGCTGGCAACTAGATAAAAGATTTTTCTTCTTTTTATACTGTAATGTCATCAAAAAAACCTACCCAGACAATATATGACCAATTGCTCAAAATCCTATAAAAATACATCATTTTAATGCATACTGCAGTTTCAGCACATTGTAGTGTATTCTAATCACAATTTTTGTCTATAAAAATAAAGATCAATTAATTTTTTAAAGAACTTTAATGAAATTCTTTATTTTTTTGTGAATTATTTTTATGTCTATCTTAAAATTCTCTCATCATTTCTAACATTATGGTTAAATAAATGTTAGCAAGTCTTTACTAAAAAAAATACTCTGATTAGATTAATGTGGTGATTGAATGACAGACTCTATAACTATAATTTTTTTGGATTGAAGTTTAACTTATTTCTTTCAGTGTTCATGCATTATATGATCTTGCAAATGACAACAAAGTTTGAAAGTTTATATTTGAGAAAAATATTCTCATTTTCTGTCTATGGATATGACTTAATTCCCAATAGATTTCAGTTATTTAAATTTAAGATGTTCCAAACTTAACATTAATGGCTATAAAACAAGAACTTACATATCTAAATTAGGCAAAACTCTCCATACAGTAGTGTCACTCAGTGCAAGCCAGAGTAATCAATGGATGCCAGAAGGCTAGGGCATAAAATCCCTATCTCCCCAGACTAGTTTCTAGCTTGTGGCCTTCGTCAGTGAGGAACCTTGGATCTGAGAGCACTGCACCTAGATCTTAGGATCTAATGCAACCCTTAATTTTGCAACTTACATATCTATGTTATAATACTTTATTTCAAGTCATATCATTCTGAAATCAATGTATTCTTTACATGAGTAATCTTTCCACCAGATTTAATTTTAAAAGATGACATAAATCTTACATCACTAGTAAAATCACAAACTAGAGATCAAGAGACAATAAAGTAGCTTCATGATAATGATACCATTTTCAAAAACAATAATGTTCTTTTATATCTTCAGTTTGCAACTACATTCACAAAGAACTTTTTCAATTTTCATCTCAAATTGAACATAGTCATCATCTTTATTTCATATAGCAATAACATAAAATAATATCCTATATATTTGAAAAATGAAAATTTTATCACAATTGAATAAGCACTATAACCAATAACTACATGCTAAATTTTATTGCAATTCCTTCCAACCCATAATAAATACATTGTTTTGCATATTTTGATTTTTAGATGTAATATGTAGATAATTAACGTTTTAAGCAATAGAATATGAAATTTAAATATTTCTCTTATTACAGTCTAACAACTTAATAATAAAATTAGGTGGATTTCTATTTCTTCAAAATTTCATTTTAACACTCAATTTTATGTTAATTGTTTAAACTCTTGTAATAAATGAAATTATCTTGATGCTTATTATACTTTAAGTATACAATCATTTGTCTCTGGAAGTAAAGCTTTGTGGAATGTATTAAAGAAAGACTTTAATAACTCTTTTTAGAGTCTAAAAGCTATTGTATCACAGTTATAATTAAAAATAACTGAAACACAGACTTGTTATACACCTGTGTCTATATATATGTAATATAGGGTATATGAGCACAGACTTTCACACCACCCACCACTCTCCACTCTATCTAATAACACTGATACACCTAAACACATATATGCTGAAAAGATAAATAATCACCAATATACGTATTTCATGCTAAACCAGCAATCATCAGTTGGTCCAGACTATCATCTTTACACACATATATAGTATAAGTGCTCAGATATATATTAAGATAGACAATCCTCATAGTTTAATGGACAGGCTTCAATCTACTCCACACTCCAACTCCTCAACAGTCCATCCAATTGAAAATCTGATGATGGAATGCTCAAAGGCCACCCTGAGGCCGAGATTCTTGTCACACCCATGTTGACCTAATGTCAATCTGAACCCCACATGTACAGGACATAATCCATTAAATACATATGCAAGAATGGGCAGACATCTCTTATAATGTAATAACTGAAACACAGACTTGTTATACACCTGTGTCTATATATATGTAATATAGGGTATATGAGCACAGACTTTCACACCACCCACCACTCTCCAATCTATCTAATAACACTGATACACCTAAACACATATATGCTGTCCGTTAAACTATGAGGATTGTCTATTTTAATATATATCTGAGCACTTATACTATATATGTGTGTAAAGATGATAGTCTGGACCAACTGATGATTGCTGGTTTAGCATGAAATACATATATTGGTGATTATTTATCTTTTCAGCATATATGTGTTTAGGTGTATCAGTGTTATTAGATAGAGTGGAGAGTGGTGGGTGGTGTGAAAGTCTGTGCTCATATACCCTATATT
This sequence comes from Epiperipatus broadwayi, assembly GCA_028023455.1. Lineage (NCBI taxonomy): Eukaryota > Metazoa > Onychophora > Udeonychophora > Euonychophora > Peripatidae > Epiperipatus > Epiperipatus broadwayi. Next base: position 4,639,402 of record JAQFVV010012439.1, on the reverse strand, counting down.
ACATATATATAGACACAGGTGTATAACAAGTCTGTGTTTCAGTTATTACATTATAAGATGTCTGTCCATCCTTGCATATGTATTTAATGGATTATGTCCTGTACATGTGGGATTCAGATTGACATTAGGTCAACATGGGTGTGACAAGAATCTCGGCCTCAGGGTGGCCTTTGAGCATTCCATCATCAGATTTTCAATTGGATGGACCGTTGAGGAGTTGGAGGTGAAGTAGATTGAAGCCTGTCCATTAAACTATGAGGATTGTCTATCTTAATATATATCTGAGCACTTATACTATATATGTGTGTAAAGATGATAGTCTGGACCAACTGATGATTTCTGGTTTAGCATGAAATACGTATATTGGTGATTATTTATCTTTTCAGCATATATGTGTTTAGGTGTATCAGTGTTATTAGATAGAGTGGAGAGTGGTGGGTGGTGTGAAATTAAAAATAATATATATATCTTAAATTCAGATTTTATCTTTATTCACAAGGGAGCATTGCTGAAAAAACATGGCATTTAGTAGAGGAGTGATTGACATTTTATATTTTATTTTGTATCTAAAGTTATTTACTTGGAAAAAGCAAATTAATACAACCCTGAATAACAATAAAATATTCTATATAACAAAGACTTGCATTTTATTCTTTAAGATGATTGTTATAGAATTTTAATTAAATGTTTTATAAAATGATTTCTAATAGATATCCATGAGTTCAAAATTATATTGACTATGAGACATAATATCAATAGCAGAAAATCCATTCAAATTTTCAAGCAATCTAGATTGGTCAACTAAAATTCCAGGTAATCCCATGCAATACTATAAGAGTGTACCCAAATGACATCATTTGGTTCTTTTAGCTTACTACAGTAAAAAAAAGAGCATTTCTCTCTTATCTATTCAAGCATTATCTATTGTGATCTTGAATAATCATAGTTACCAGATGGAAATTCATCTTATTCCCCATTCAGTATGGATCATTTAATAAATAAAGGCACATTCCATTGAAAGTTAAAAATATATATTTTTTTTTTTTGCTAATCATAACCAGACATAATTAATATATCTGGAAACTGCCATATCCAAGGAGCTTTAACCAGAACATCTATTACAGATAATGGGAAGGGTGATTCAGAGGAAAGTTACTTAATAACAGTGATGATATGAATTATGTACGTAATAATTTCTAATTACAGTATAAATATATATTGTTCTTTTTTATTTATTATTTTAAATAAACTAAAATTAACTATTAATTAATATTCTAAGTAAGTATATTATTAATTATAAATTTTAAAGATCGTGCGTAATGTGTAATGTATTTAGGTTTCGTATGTAAAATGGATTATATTAATGAACTAAACTTAAATTTAGTTTGCATATTCAAGTTTTTGATTGTGTCATCATCATCATCATTATCAACCATTATCAATCCACTGCAGGATGAAGGTCTCTCCAAGTTTAATCCATCTTCTCCGATCTTTAGCTTCTCTTCTCCACATCACCCCTGCACACTTTCTTATTTCATCCATCCATCTCACATGTGGTCTCTTTCTGGGTCTTTTACAATCTCTTGGAATCCAGTTTAAAATTTCAATTGTCCATCTATTATCATCTCTTCTAAGAATATTTCCAGCCCAACTCCACTTCAATCTTTTAATTTTTTCAATGAGGTCAGTAACACCTGTTTGTTCTCTTACCCATACATTGCGTTTATGATCTCTTCTTGTTACTCCCAACATACATCTCTCCATACTTCTTTGAGTGGTCTGAAGTCTCTGAATTGCTCATGGTCTGAAGTCTCTGAATTGCTCTTCTATTAAGTGTCCAAGTCTCAGATCCATAAGTAAGAACTGGTAAAACACATTTGTTAAAAACCTTCCTTTTCAAACACATAGGCATATTTCCTTTTAGTATCAAGTTATTTCTACCAAAAGCACTCCAACCAAGTTTAATTCTATGATTAATTTCCTCCATTATGTTTCCATCTGTATTAATAATCTGACCAAGGTATTTGTAACTGTTAACTTCTTCTAATTCATCATAATCAATCTTTATTTTCATATTTTGAGCAAATCGATTAAACATTAATTTAGTCTTTTTAACATTTATCTTTAGTCCTACTTTCTTACTTTCATCTGATAATTCCTGCAACATTTCCTGCAGATCTGAAGCATTATTTGCAAAAACAACTACATTATCTGCGAAATCTACATGACTTAAATAATCACCATTTACTTTCACTCCTTTAGTTTCCCATTTTAATCCAAAAAATACTTCATGCAGCACTGCTGTAAAAAGTTTTGGAGATATGGAGTCACTTTGTCTTACACCTTTCTCAATGTTGACTTTCCCAGTGTCATTATGTAATCTAATTGTTGCTGTTGCCTTTTTATAAATATTCTTTAAAATATGACAATATCCTGGATCTATACCTTGATGATCTAATGCTTTAATCACTGAAGAAATGTTTATAGAATCAAATGCCTTTTCATAATCTACAAATCCTAAGCATAATGGCAACTCATATTCATTTGTCCTTTCTATAACTTCTCTCAATACCTGGATATGATCTACTGTACTAAAACCACTTTTAAATCCAGCTTGTTCTCTTGGTTGGTGGAAATCCAATGTTCTCTGTAGACGAGTAGTAATTATCTTGGTAAAAATTTTATATAAAACTGATAAAAGGCTGATAGGTCTGTAATTTCTAATATCTTCTTTATCACCTTTTTTAAATATTAATATTATTACTGCATTCTTCCAATCTTCCGGTACATCTTTATCATTTGGACATTTGGTATAAACTTTGCTAAAAAAATTTCTATTTCTTCACCTGCTTCTTTTAATATATCAATTATAATTCCATCATTACCTCAGCCTTTCCTTTCTTCATACATTTAATTGCATGTCTCACTTCTTCATTTAAAATTCTGGGCAATTTGGAAGATGTAATAGATATAGGAGGTACTTGTTCTTTATTACTATATAATTCTTGATAAAAATCTTCTACCAATTTCATGATGTCATCTCTCCTTTTAGTAATAATTCCATCTTTTTTTCTTATTGCAGATATAAATTTCCTACCAATACCAAAATGTTGTTTTACATTCTTAAGACTTTTATTTTCTTCTACAGCTTTCCTTGCTAGTTCACAGTTATACTTTCTTATATCATTTTCAACTCTTTTCCGCACCATTTTACAAAATTCGAGATATTCAATTCTTTTTAATGCATCATTTTTGTATATCTTCATATTCCTTCTTTTCTTCATAAATTCTCTAGTCTTAGTAGAAATTTTATTGGTCAATTGCTGTTTCTTTCTACCAGCTATCTTTGTTGCAGTTTTCAAAAGTGTATCAGTTATTTTCATATTAATTTCATTCAAATCTGAATCATGTTCAAAATCTACTAATACTTGAAACCGATTTGTAAGTTCTAATTTAAATTCATTAGAATGTTTCTGAAGATTAGGAATATCAACTGTAAATATTGTTTTTCTTAATAATTTTTGTCTCTCTAGTTTTACATTAACACGTATCTTACACCTTACTAATCGATGATCACTTCCTGTGTTAAATTTATTAAGAACATTACAATCTTGAAATATGTATTTTCTGTTAGTCAAAATATAATCCAATTCTGCTGTACCTTCATTTGGATGCTTCCATGTCCATTTCCTTTTAACATTTTTCTCAAAAAAAGAATTCATAATATAAAGGTTTTTTTTTTTCTGCAAACTCCACAAGTCTATGTCCTCTCTCATTTCTATTACCATAACCAAAATTACCCACAGCACTTTCATCTTTCATTTTTTTTTACCAATTCTATCATTAAAGTCTCCCATAACAATTTTAAAATGGTGTTTACTCTGATCAAAAGCCTTTTGTACATCCATATAAAAATCTTCTACTACTTCATCACTATGAGAACTTGTTGGGGCATAAACCTGAATTATCTGCATTTGGTATCTGCTATTAAGTTGTATAACTAATCTTGCCACTCTGTCTGATACACCATCAATCTCCACAATATTGTTCTTCCACTTTTTATTTATAATGAATCCTACTCCACTTGTATTTCCAATATTTGTGCCTTTATAATAGAGTATATGTCCACTTTTTAAATCAATTGTCTCTTCACCTTTTCTTCTAACTTCACAAAGTCCAATAATGTCCCATTTAATATAAGAGAGTTCTTCTTCTAATTCTTGCAATCTTCCTTCACTTGAAAGTGATCTGCAGTTGTAAGTACCTAAATAAAAAGTCATCATCAAATGGCAGCCTGGGTCCGCAATCAGGGGATTCTTAGCACCCTCCGCCTTCGGCCACCAACCGCTGCCTTGGTTGGTGACTTTACAGCCTCCTGCGAATAAGGGCCATGCTTTATTTTTGTCTGTCATAATTGTATATATGTATTGGGAAAATATTTATCATTTATACAAACATTCATTCTGCCTTATCAGGCACTGAGAAGAAAGACCATGGTGTTTCTTGATCTTAAACTCAGAGGTAAAATGCCAATAAACTCACCACGCTGGCTAATGCATGTTGGTGAGCAGCCCATCCATGTTCGTATACTATATGAATAATCACATAGTAATAACATCTGCAACGACAAGAACGTATGGAGTGGACATTAGGAATTTGCCCTGCTCGGTTCCTTTAAGGCCTCCAAGAGGAATCAAAGGGTCTCCTTTCAGTTAATAGCAAAACTCCTTTCTGCAGCCTTTGATTGTGTATATATATGTAATTTTTTTATTTATTTGTTTGTATATTGTCATTTTTTCAGTACAAAACTTCTCTTATAACACTATTATAAATAGGTATAAAGTAATAAGAAACTGAACGCAATAATAATAAGGAAGTAGATTTTTTTTCTACTATTGATTTTTTTTTTTTAACAAACAAAAAAAGTTATCTATTCAGAAATTTCAATTTAGTTGGATTAAGACTGGGGGTGGATCAGAGATTATGAAATAAATCTTGAGCTAGTGATGTTTTATAACTAGTCCGTTTTTAATTATTGGATTTGATTTAATATCTCTAAACTTACAGTTTAATTGTTCAAGAGATATTCAAGATAATCAATGTTTAGAATTGCATTTTTCTTACATTTTTAAAGTTTTACTAAAGAAAATAAGAAGTGTCTGGTAATAATCCACCAATTTACTATGTGCATTAGTTCAATTGTTTATAATATAGTTTTGAGTTGTGTTTTATACTAATAACGTTGTTAATAATTTAATTTAAAAAACTGACTAAAAAAAACTAGCATCAAATATTAATTACTATAATAAACTTTTTGACTATAATCAAATAGAAGTAAATAAAGTTAAGGTTGTACCAAATGTATATTTAATAATTCTCAGACATTAAAGCAAAAAAAAAACTATTACGTCTTTATTAACTTTGTATTTTCATCTGTAGATTCTTTGTGGAAACATAACCAAAAATGCATTTGCTTTGAAATAATCTATTTACAGTCATTTTTTCATTATAGTAACACAATTTTTATTACTTCCAATTAATGTTTTTTACTCAAATATATTTAATTTATGGTTACCAATTTTGAAAATAATATAAATTTATTTAAATATATTATATAACTATATAATTAGTGAAATGTCATGTGCTTATGACTTTCTAAAGATTTTTGATGCTGTTTATCTACTTGTAATTACATGTTGGACAATTTCCATCATCCAGTTGACCTGTTTAATGTTTTTAGAATCAACTTCCTTTACATTTTTCTAAATACATGCAATTATTAGTAAAAACTCACAGGTTAATATGAACACAACTTTTCAAGTGATATTATCTTTTTCAGATGTTTCTGACTTGATCAATATATAAAAAGCAAAATAATATTTACTAAGGCAATAAACTTAAAGCATGTGTGGTTGAAAATGCAAAAGTAAAGACCTCTACAGGTCTTAACCACAAGCTTACGCATTGGAGGAAAAGAGGGGAAATGTGGATTTAGTCAGTGAAGTATTGAATAGCTTCACATTCTCAGATCTAACCGCTTCAGCTTCACCTATTTATATAGAAAGTAGGTTGAAGTAAAGAAGGGTTCCTTCTTTTCTTCCAATGCGTAAGCTTGTGGTTAAGACCTGTAGAGTTCCCTACCTTCGCATTTTCAACCGCACATGCTTTAGGTTTATTGCCTTAGTAAATATTACTTACATAATCAATGTGAGTTAAATAAATTTATAAAAAGCAAAATAGTGATATTTAGATTTATGAATACTGAAATTAAGTAATGCTTTAACCAACTAGATCATTCAGTCAAAGATTGTATAGTCAGTAGAGATTTTACATGCTTATGTATAAGGTCATCCTATTTCTCACTACTTTAAAACAAGGTTAATAAGTAATTTTCCCAACATTATATATTATTTTACTAGGTTTATTTCAAATTCCTTGCACAAAGTAGAAGATTCTCATAGAGAAATATATAAAATTTCTATTGACAGAATAATTCAAGTGTTTTAAAACATCATCATATATTTAGTATTTTACTTTAAATGATCAAATTTCAATGTTAAAATTTGCCCTTAATTTGCCTTCTATATAAAAAATTAAAAATAATCAATTTAAAACAAAATTGAAATAGATGACTCACTATAAATAAAAAAATTATTTAATACATCAATTCATTAAGGAATGAAAGCTGGATTAATGAATTAAATATTTTTTTTATTTATAGTGAGTTATCTATTTCAATTTTGTTTTAAATTGATTATTTTTCATTTAATATTTTAAATGGCAATGTTTTGATTCCCCAATGCTATTTATCTCTGGAGTCCACAGACACTTGAAGAAGAAAGACAAAGAATATCTCACTTGGAAATATTGTGTTGTATACTGGTCTATGTGTTCTTAATAATAGCTTAATGTATTTTAAAAAGTATACAAAATTTGAATTTTTCTAAAATCATTTAACAAGATGATGGAAGTAATCCATCATATATCTATGTATCACATGACATTAAAACAGGCAAAACTCTCCATACAGTAGTGCCACTCATAAGAAATGGTGATCGTGTGATGTATGAATCACATGCTTATGTACATATTACTTAAATATTATGACCTCTTATAATAAGAGAATCAGGTGAGGTTCTTCTACTATAAATGATTAGGTATATTTATTGGATAATAGTAGTAATATATTGCTTTTACCAAAAATTGTGTATGTATTTTAATAGATCTATTTTATCATTTTTGTATTGTTTAAACATTTATGAGTAGATTAAAAGTTTAACAAATATTACCTAATACGGTATGCAATGTAGTTTTAAATATAAAAATGAAGTATATTATGTTGAGAAGAATAACAAGCAATGATAAATAAATAAATATATTTTGCTGTAAATTGTAAGAAGAGTGAAATGTTGTTAATATATGACATACACCTACTTAAAAATATTTACATAAAAAGGATATAATATCAACTTTATTTTTTATATTTCATAGTAAACTGTCAAAAGCACACCTTTTTATGCATTTAAAAAAAACTGAATGTCTGCAAAAAAATCTTTCACGATTTTTTTTTTTTTACCATATATCGATAATGTCATTAAAAGTGCTACCAAGATATCATAATCTTCAAAACTTATATTAAAGAAAAGTATTAGTCTTCTATCCTGTTCAGTGCATTATTGCTATATTCATTTTAAAAGTTTACATTGGAAAATCAACAATGATTTTTTGGCACCCACTATAATTAACCAAATTATTTTTTCCTGATACTATATCATACGCTTAATAACAATATATAATATAGACCTCTACTTGAATCCTGCTGGTTTGTAAATCAACTTTATTTGAGAATATTCTGTCTTCTTTAAATTAATTATATTATTCTTATATATTTGACAATTTACTATATATTATTTAATAAATATAGCTTTACTTCTCACTATATGTAAAATATATAATTGTTAATTAGAGAAGATATTAATTAGTATTAAAGTTTATCGGCTTAACGTTTTCGAGGATCCATGCCTCATATTTATAGCCTTCATAAAATGTATAATAAAATATGCAAATACAAATATTCAAATAAGCTAGTATTACGTAGCCCATTTCTTCGAGATCTCGAAGCAAGTATCCTTTCTATTAATGGCATGGATGTTTCCATTGATGTAAAATGCCTCCTTTATTTTTCTTTTGTGATCATTTGATTCTGAGCACAATAGTATGGGATTGGCGGGTGTGGAGTTGTGTCCAGATTGTTTAGCATGCTCCAAGAATACAGAGGACGTGTTGCTGTTTTTCTGAGCTCTGTTAAATGTGTAAATTAATTTGTTTTATCATAAAAAAACTGAATATTTGTGCAAACCATGGTCTAATTGCTGATTCAAACATATGTACGTGTGTGTTTGCATTTAAAGTTGCATGTTTGTGTATGTAGGTGCATAAGTACGAGTACGAAAACTTAAATGTAAAACATGGCAAATGTTATTGTAGTTTTATTATTATTTATTAGTATGATATGTTCAACAGAAAAATTTGACAGAAGCAAACTGTGTGATTGAACCGTAAATAAGTAACAGTATGACATTTGCTCGGTAAATTACAACAAAGTCGTTCTATAAAAAATGTGTTTTGGTTGTTCATTAATCCGTAAGTAATAAAGCAACATCTGTCATTTTCGATACAATATTATCTAAACAATAAAAAAATATATTACTAGCTAAATATATATAAAATAATTAATTTAGACATACTTACATTTGTAATAAACTTTATTTGATCTATTAAAAGAAAAATCAACAAATATGTAGTACCTATTTAATATATAAATCGTCTAACTAAATATATAAAGAATAATCAGCAATAGAAAGATAGCATTATAAAATCTTTATTAAATGAACAAGTCAAAAATAATATATGTACCTATTTTTTTAATAAAAATAATATAAAATATTTTTTATTTAAATTATCATTTTATATAAAATATTAAGAAACATTATTTTCTGCATTAATTCACTTTAAATTACTAGGTCACCTTTACAGAAATTAACATTATTGTTTTCCTTTACTTCATTAACTAATTAATAATCACTCTCCAAGTTTAAAATTACTATTATTTGAACAATTGTGATATACACTTTATTTCTATATTAAATATATCTAATAATTATCAATAGTATTTAAATTAAATCTTATTTAATAAACATTACTTTTCAAACATATAATTTAAGATATCTGAAAAAAATGTGAACTACTCCCATGATGCACTTCAAGTGAACCAATCTGATTTAGATAGCCCAGGATGACCTTATCTTCCAATTATTATTCTTTTATATCTAATAGATTTTACATCATTTTTAATTACTAATAGTTTTTACAGAAATAGATACTTTAATTCTACATTAAAAATTAAATGCATGTAGTAAACAAGTGTGTTGCAAAGTAATTCAGAGAAATCATGTATTGACTTCCATTTATTATAAATATTTAATTTTTGCAGTATAATTTAAGCATCTGTCAGAATCACTAATAACTTCAGGTTTAAAGAATGATTTATTAGTTGTTAAAGTAAAATAACATAATAATGTTAATATTTAATATCTAAATACAAATGTATTATAAATACAATGTTAGTAAATTAAAATATATTCTTTCAATATATAAGAACATTACCATGTCCTGCAGTTTTAGAGGAATGTTAGATTGCCCATCTCTAGCTTTCAAAATCCATAAATCACAATTCAATTTTGTTCTTTCCAGTGTTCAAACATTCAATTGCAGCCATGACATCTAAAAAATGAACATCTTGGTCCACCTGAATGATGTTAGTTCAATCAAAATGCCAAGAAACTTAATTGCATTTTTCCCCAAAACATCTTACACACCTGGCATATCACAGGAATTAAAGAATACATAATCCTGTGTAATTTGAAAAAAAATCATACAATAATCTATATCAGAATCAAAAAACATTTCTGAATTAAAAAGAGATTATTGGTTGTTGATATAAATTAATTTAAAAACATTATTGTCTAAATATGTATGTATATAAAAATGATATTGCAATTTAAAGTATCATAAAATCCATTAAATAACTAAGAACTATAGTGTAATAACTATTGGAAGGTATAACAGTTTGGACCATCTGAATAATATTAGTTCAATCAAAAATATTCCTATTTGTTGAAATAAAGCAGCATAATAATGTTTATATCTAAATATAGGGAAATTGAAAAATAACAGTATTAATTTAAATTGATATAAAATCTTTTAGATATATAAGAGCAATAACACAAATATCTATTGGAAACTGGGGTAGCTGGAATTATCAGAATGAGATTGATGTAGTCAAAATGTTTATTCTGAGGGCTATTGCATTTTTTGGTGTTTTGAGTTATATTTTTGAAATAAATAATATTTAGTAAGTAATATTTATTTTTTAAAAAAGTATTTGACTTTATTTATTGTACCGGATGAAATTCACCCACACCAACCTAAACTCAAAGTCGGATTCAAACTCAGCCGAACCAAACTGAATTCAAACCCAACTCACAAGCTCAGATCAAATCAATGGATGACTTATGTTGATGGCACATGAATATGCACCGAGAAACTAGCTCAACGAATGATGATGATTTGAGCCCCCTGAACTGACACTAATAACGGATAATAATTTAACTAATGATAATTTTAAGTCGAATCATATGTATATGTTTGGGTTGCCAACACAGACAGTGAGCATTAACATTACAATAATGATTGAATAAAAGAATTAAGAAACCAAGTGTGTTAATAAAATGTTTAATAAAATAGTAATAGTTTTGTTCAACTTTTAAATGATGACAATATTGATTATTTCTAGTCCTTAAACAGAGTTTATAATTACAATAAGAATGGCAGTCCCTATTATATGCCAACAATGATTATGCAATATTATGGAAGTCTATATGTCTATGCCCCCAACAAAAAAAGAAGGGCAGATAAAGGTATTCAGTGGTGATGGAAATTTATTACTCTAATTTTATACGAAAGAATGTGAGATTTATTTTCACATTCGCAAATCCATTCATGAAGAGCAAGATACATATTTAGGGCATAACTTTAACCTTTACTAGAAAACTTATTTAAGTAGAGATGATTAAGAATTTGTTCGACTTTAATGAAATCACTTCATCACGAATTACGAGCATAAGAGCGGGCTTTACTGGAACAGAGAGGTAATGGTGCTGACGAATTATGACCTATAAAATAAACAGGAAAGATAATAGCTTGTCGGTGATTTAAGTAGTATGGTGGCTTGTATTTTACAAATCTTACTGCCCTTTAAGGAGATGTGGAACATGGGGAAAGCCAGGCTGAGTCATAGCTACGAACCTTTGGTGTTCCAAATATAACATAAGCAGGGGAGGAAGTGCTTTCTTATTCTATAATTAAAATAATAGTAATATCACCAATGACAAGCCTATTGAGCGGAAGATTGCCCTATGTCAGCAACATTTGAAGATGATGACTTGATAGTCACAATTTGAATAATAAAACCCAATTTATTATAGAATGCTCTATGTGATGACTTGATCAAATTAATTAAAGTCAAACGAGCTTTTAACTAAGATTATTTTTAAGCAGTTATAAAATTATATTAATTATGCCCAAACATCATGCCCTTCCTGAATATATATATATATAAAAGGATTTGGATTAGAAAGTATTCATTTGATTCCTTTATCAAACTCTTTGCAAAATATTTTAAGATTATTAATATAAATAGATAAGCATTTGTAATACTGTTAAAAGAGCTGGGGACATAGGTTAGAAATGAAGCTAATGATTTATTATTAGCCAATTATAAAACTAGCAAACATTTAATAAATTCTTTCAGCTTGATGATTAATAGAACGGTATAAATTTAGTTCTAATGGGCATAAATTACTATCAGATTTAATATTTAATACTGGTATAAGGCAAATGGAACAAAGGAGTTTATCGAGTCGAAGGATTATTCGCATATAATTAAAAATAAATGACATAAGTAAATTAATCAATAAATATATATAATACAATAAATGAACTGCCATCATAAGAAAGGAAAGTTAAATCTAAGAACTAGAGATTTAGAATTACAACATAATTTAAAGTAGCATAAATAAAAGTAAGTTTTACACAGATTATTACATTAAGGAATGAGAAGAGCTTTTAAAGGAAGTGTAAAGTAAAGTTCGGAAACTAGCCAGAAAGTTATGGTCCATTATGGAATTATATTACCATTTCTTCCAGAGCTGGTTCCTTAGTTTACACATCCGAGTTGGTGGAAAACGTAGGTGCGCATCTTGTAAATTACTTGAACAGCATTTTGATTGATTTTCTCATGATTTTTGGGCAGCACGATTGGTCTGGAAAGAATTTAACAGCTTCATTGAAGATTTTCAGGGGACTTCAGGAACCATAGTCATATTCATGAAGTTTAGCCCCTCACCATGATAGAAACACTATTTAAAATTATAATTTAAAAATGCATAGAGTTTAATAGTACTTCTCTAAACAAAGATGGCTTCTCTTTCCTCCAAACTTTTCCGGGCTATTTATACTGTCCTCTGATGCTTTCAGGCGAGTGCTTCTTTCATTATCAATGTTACAAAAATTTTTACTAATTGGTTTTTAGATACATTCCCTTGATAAGGCTTTCAGACTCATTAACTTGGATTCATTTTCTAATTAGAAAATGAATTTTTAAATCTAAAAACGATTTTAATTAAAATGAATTTTTAAATCTAAAAACGATTTTAATTAGGAAACATCCTTACATTTTAAATACTTATCTTTTTTTTCTAATTAATAAAACTTTACCCATTGTTTTTGGAAAGGGAAAATCTGAAAGCTTATCAAAAGAATGTAGCTTTTAATCACTAAAATTTGAACAAATTATTTAAAAGTAAAATAAACATTCTCGACGCAATGAAACTTTAGAACGAATATATATGTTTAAATATTTATAAATATATACGCACAATCCACACAGTTATAATATATATAAATTCATGAATAATTCTATCATGAATTTATTAATAGAATTGATTAATTTAAGCCTCAAACAAGTTAATTTTAACACATTTATGTAATAGTTTTTCTTTAAGGAAATTAGCGTAGGTTGAACGTATAAAGCCCCATTGCATCGGAAATTCAAGGTTAGTACTAGGGTTTGAAGTGGGCTTCTGGCGAAATGTCATGAAGCTAGGATCAAACTTAAATCTGACTGCTTCATTATACTATTCTAGAACCATCTATCATAAATTTGAATAATCAATTGATATTGGATGATAATGTTATATTTATGGTTTCAGTATAGTTTTTGATAACTGTTTCTTTTTCATTGGAAACAGGATTGAACTCGTACATCTAGCAAAACTTTATCTCTTTCATATTCAAAAATCTTGATAATTCCAAATAAAATAGCTTACTAGTAAAATTATATAAATATAATGAACAATGTATTTTAGTGCTTCAGTTTTACTATAAAACATTTTTGATTCTCTAAAAGAGTGTGTGTGTGACATTGTACTTCTCATTGAACACAGTCTATAGCCAATAACTAAAACTCCATTTTAATATCTACTTATTACTTAGCTTTGCAATGGACTGCTCTGGAATAAAATAAATAAATTGAAATTATTATTTTTAGTGTAGAAGTTAATAGTAAGCAAATAAACCTATGTGAAGTTCCAAAAATTACTACTGGATTAATGTCAGAATTGTATATATATAAGCATGTTGACTTAAGCTAAAAGCTTTAAGGTTTTTGAATCTCAGATTATTAGCATGGATAATATAAAAAAAATTAAATGTGGGATTTGAATATAACAATGCCATCTGGTATCAGCTTATTATTTGAAGCTACAATAGATGGTTATGGAATAAAGTAAATAGAAGAAATTATTTTCCTAATGTGAATGTTAATGTCAAGTGAAAAACTTAAGCAATGTGTTTAATTGGTATATGTCATTCTTGACAGAAAAAAATAATTCTTAATAGAAATATTTTAAATTGAAAAAATAAATGAAGATATATCACTTTGTAAATATCAGATTAAAGTTGCTGAGTCATCTGGTAAATTTATCAATTACAAAAATTAATTACTTGTAAAATTTAAAGAAATCAAGAATTTACAGTCATAAATAAAAATATTTTTGTTTTGAAAGGATTAAAAAACAAAATTAAATAATTTAATAGTGTAGTTAAAGAAATGGAATTTAAAAGCAATTTCATGTATTCAACTGGTTTTTAAAAATGTTACATTTATACTTATTTTACTTAAAATAATTAAAAGACAAACACCTTTTAAATAACCCGTTACAGGTAGCAACCTCCCTCCCTCTTCCATTCACTCCTCATGGAAACACTCTATATCTACCTTCATCATTTATCATTATCAAACTATTACAATTTGAACTACAAGTCACAAACCTTCCAAACTCACAACTAGACACCAACTACTTCAGACAAGTAAGTTTATGGTTGTTATTGAAAATAATCTTTATTTTATTTCCCTGAAATGGTTGAAAATGTTTAATACATGAAAATTAAATTGTAGTAATGTGATAATCATGCTTCTCACACAAAAATCTGATATGATTATGTCAGTAAGTGTAATGTCAGTTCAAAAAATGATTTTAATTCGACCTGTAAAATCCACAAGAAATCACCATAGAACAGACTCCTAGTTTTAAGTCACAATCATAAAAAGTTTTTATGTTATATAAATATACTGTTTATTGGCATATAAATTCAAAATGCTTAATTAAGAAAAAAGTCTTTGGTGATTTTGGATAAAAACTGATCTCGAGAAAATTAAAAAAAAGAATAGACCTTATACCTCAAGAATTTGTTGTTCAAACGTTTTAAATGCACAATACAAAAAAACAAAAACAAATGAGAGTCAAAATCTAAAAAAAAAAAAAAAAGATAATTAATATGAGATAACAAAAATTATAGAACATAACAAAAAGATTGGATATATCATTTAAAAGGGTATAAAACTTGAAAAAGTCTGATCTAATTTTAATATTATTTTTATTTATGATTCACTAAAAGATTTCTAAAAAAATATTTATATTTTCAAAACCTAAGTCAGAAACTTACTAGACTCAACAAAACAAATCAACCGAGGTTATAAACTATAGAAGAAAAAAATTATAGCAAATATATTTTAACATTTTCATAAAATATGCCTTGGTAAATGAGAGATAAAATGAAGGGAGTTTATATTTTGATAAAGTCAAATTAATTTTTTTCTTGGTTGTAAATGATAAAGTTTAATCATATTTAATGACTTTTTAATGTAGTAAAGTTATTTATTTTGGTTATATTGGAAATATTTACTAAGGCTGTAACCTTATGAATAAATGTCTGAAAAATTCGAAGGTAGGGACCTCTACAGGTCTTAGCCACAAGCTTACGCTTAGAAGAAAAGAGGGAAACCTTCTTTACTTCAACCTACTTTTATATATGAATAAGTAAAGCTGAAGTGGTTAGATCTAAGAGTGTGAAGCTATTCAATACTTCACTAATTAAGTAAAAGCTGATAATAATGTCTTATGACTAAGTTTACTTAAATATAAAGGCATTGTGTTGCTACTTAAATATATTTTTTCATGTTGATTCAGAATCTTCATGCTAAACCATAAGTATAAAAGGTTTGTGTTGTATAAATATATATTTTCTGATATAATCATGAGAACTTTTGTAATAAGAAGCAAAAAAATAAATCACAGTAACTTTGGTAAGACTTACATTTCTCTGGCATTTCCAATGGCAACTGATCTTTCAAAATAAAATTTTTGTGTACTCTTATATAAAATATTTTAGCTATTTTTAGCTAGAGGGAAAGGCAAATTTTGGCCATGAACTGAATTTGGATTTAAATCCAGACTGGATAAACTTAAAAAGTGTATAGTCTCTATTATTTTCAATATTTTAAAAAAATTCTCACAGCCTCAAATTAAGTGCTTTTTCTAATAAAACAATATTTTTAGTGAACTTTCATAAATAAGCATTTAAAAATCTCTCTTAAAAGCCTGAAATTGCTTTTCAACTCATTTATTTAATAATAATAAACAAACAATGTAAAGTTCTACAAATTCTTATTAATTTTCATTTGCAACAATAGTCTGATTATCATTTGATTTATATCAAATAGAAGAACAAGATCAAATGCATTCTAATAATTAATGTGAAAGGTTTGAAAAAATATCCCTTCATCATTTTCAAAATCAAGTAAATACCGAATACTTACTTCTTAGTAAAATTAAATGTGAATCAGACTTAAGATATTTTCTTTCAATCAATCTTAGCTAGAAAATAAAACAAATATGAAAAATTAGTCAAATTCTCACCACTTACAAATTGATAAAACTAAGATGTCTGCCTGCCTTCTCTTTTACTATCCCCTAAAGAATTATTGAAAAGGCTTTTCCCTGAGATGGACTGTTTAAAAGCTATTTTATTGTATCTTATAAGAACATAACAAAGACAGATTTAACCAAGTTAAAAAAGCATTTTCATTACATTTTTATTGAAATTAATTTTACTTTATATCAATAAAACTTCACATGGCTTCCTCTGCTTATAGTTAGTTTATTCTTTTAGGTCCAATTTTTTAATCTACTCCAGAGCCATCTATTGTAATGTTGATTAATCAATGGAGATCAGATGATAGTGTTATTATATTCATAGCTTAAATAATTTTTATGAATTAGGATTTCTTCAATGAAAAATTTAGACTTATAAATTTTTTTTAAAATTTTTTATAATATCAAATTAGAATTGTAATCCAAAACAGATTTTTTGCATATATGTAAGGTGAACAGAAAGTAACTGAAACTTCCAGTGAGTTATATAATGTCTATCTTTTGAAGAGTTTATTTATATTATATAACCTATGGGAAGTTTTAATTATTTTATGTTCAGTTATATATATATATGCCTTGAAGTTAATAATTTTATATTTTAAATAATTTCAATTTTATAGTAACTGTATTTAAATACTTTAAACAGGCTTTAACCTGTGTTCAATGTGCTTCAAAATTCATAATAATCAAGCATATTTTACCAATAGAGGGACCTTCCAAACCATGACACAAGATAGTGACTTTTATTCATCTATATAAGTGGACATTTAGGTTAAAGATAAGACAGCTGCTCTTATCTTTATAAAAGTCACCATCTTGTGTCATGGTTTAGAAGTCCCTCTATCAGCAAAATATGCTTGATTATTATGAATTTTAAATTGCATTGAACACAGGTTAAAGCCTGTTTAAAGTATTTACATATGCTTTCTGTGTGCTCAATAAATTAATTACTACTCTTCAATAGTTTATAGAATTTCCAATATTAAGATCGCAATATTAACTCACTGTAAATTGCAAGATTTCGCATATGTTAATTTGTAAAGGAAATAATGAACTTAAACAGTGGAGAAAACAACGACTTCACACTCCCAAATCAAGATACTTCAGATTCACCTATATCGTGGTTTGGAAGGTCCCTCTATTGGCAAAATATGGTTGATTATTACGAATTTTAAAGTGCATTGAAGACAGGTTAAAGCCTGTTTAAAGTATTTACATATGCTTTCTGTGTGCTTAATAAATTAATTACTACTCTTTATTAACTGTATTTATTATTTACCTTTTCGCTAGAGTAGTATAAAATAACAAAACATCATGACTACATCAAGAAGCGAAAGGTCTTTACAATAACTGTAAAACTAACATAATCAAAATATACTGTCACTGGTCTAATATCACTCAGTATAATTATTCATACAAATTGGTTTATATAAGATGCATTAAGATATTGGAAATGTGGAAATAATCGTACTTTCATCTAATGTCCATTGATTATTCAAACTCACAATAGATTGTTCTGAGTTAAATAAAGAACTGTTACAAAAGCATACATTTTAATTTATTTTATTTTAAAATTATATTTTTAAGCATGTAGAAATTTTAAGCAAATATATATATTTTAATAATGGAAAAAAATAATAAATAGTAAGAAATTAATTTATAAAAGTTTAAAAATGAATAAATATTTTAAAAAATATTTTTAATGTATAAATTTTTTTCTACAGCACAGGTTTTTTCATATCTGCACTCAATACCCCCCCCCCATATAAAATATTTTTAATAAATGGTAATTTGACTAAAAAATAATAATTTAATGATTGCTAATTTGATGCAGTCAATGATCCTCTAATCATTTAATAAAATAATGTTAATTCTCTTGTAGGTTTCAAAATCGTTATTATCTCTAACCAATAGTAAGTTATTTAAATTTTGATTTAAAAAACGCATTGACTACAATAAAACGTCTAAATATTAAAACTTATTTAGCACTTTTCAGAAGCTAACGATTTCTAAATATTAAATGGCATAAAAATAAAAAGAAAGTTTAAATTTAAGTAAAACACTTAAAATATATATTTCCTATGAGAGTAAGGTGAGTGAGTGAGTGAGTGAGTGAGTGAGTGAGTGAGTGAGTGAGAGAGAGAGAGAGAGAGAGAGAGAGAGAGAGAGAGAGAGTGAGTGAGAGAGAGAGAGAGAGAGAGAGAGAGAGAGGGAGAGAGAGAATAAAGATTTTGAAATCTTCTTTGAATGAATTATATTATTTTTTTATACTATTAGAGGATTATAATTCCCCTGATTGAAGTTATTGGCTGATATTAATCAGATAATTCTAATTTTTCATTAAAAACATTTTTTTATGAACTTTAGGAATATACATAAACAAAGTTTTAAACCACATCCTAGTTAATCTGCTCCATCATCTCAGCATCTAAACAAGATAGTGTATATTATCAGGAAAACAAAAAAAGTAGAGAATAACTATTTTAATTGTGATTCATTATATATTAATAAGATATATTTATATTATATTAATAATATTGAAAAGATAAAAATGTTCTTACATATTAAAAAAATCAACCAAATAATTCATTAAAAGGTTTGCTGAAAGTATTTTATCCTTTACTTCTTAACAACAACAAAAAAAGCTAATATTATACAGATTTCTTAAATTTGCATTATCAGTTTGTTTAAATAAATAAATTGTGTTAAAAAATTTATAAAATTATATTATTAGATATATTCTCATCGCTATCGTTCAGATGATATTGGTTTTAATTTCTAGCTATTTTTGGACATCATTATGATGATAGAAGATTGAAAAATAAAACCAAACAAAAATGTAAAGTAATTCAAAAACTCACAACATTCACTATTGTAAAATTAATACTATGAATAATAAAAGTGTAAACGAGAGGGGAATAGCATGCAGAGAATATAAATGTGCTATTAAAAAGAAAGTGAAAAATATGTTAAGGTTAAATAGAAAATCCATTTTTAAAAAAGTATATTGGTACAATAGATAATTATAGAAAATGAAATTAAATAATAAATTATTGAAAAATACTAATAAAAATGGAAAAAATTGGAAATATATTTTTTTTAAAAAATGTAGGGGAGACAGAAATAGTATTATGAAGTAATGGGGGAAAGCAGTGTAGCTCTAAAAAAGAATTAGAGACAATCTTAAATAAGTATATAATGGATATAGAAAAAATTTAGATGTAAAAGACAGAGTGATAACAAATGTAAAAGCACAGAATAATGGAAATATTAGGATTACAGAAAATGAATTGAATGAGGCAGGGAAAATATTGAAAAGTGGAAAGGCAAGAGGTTTGGATGAATGGGCAGCAGAATTGGTGATGAATTTGGAAAATAAGGCAATCATGTTTCAATAAGATGACCCTGAACAGAGAATTTCCAGATAACTGGAATAATACAAGGGTAAGGCTATTATTTAAAGGAAAGGGTAAGGACCACAGAAAGTTAAACAATTATATACCAATAGTGGTAACATGAGTTATATAAAGTTTTTACATATATGGTGGCTGAAAGGGTGTCAAAATGGATGGAAGAAAATAATATAGTGAGAGAAATGCAAATAGATTTTAGATTGGGCAGGCACATAGGAGATAGGTTATTTGTAATCACACAACTTAGAGATAAAAGTAGGAATATAGGTAGACAGTTATATATGGTCCTTATAGATACTAAAAAGGCATATGATAGGGTAAATAAAAATAGATTATGGGTAACTTTAATAAATTTGGGAATGAATGAAGCTTTAGTGGATCTTATTAAGAGATTGTATAAAAATAATTACTATATGTATCAATTAGGAAATATAGAATCAGAATTGGTCTAAGGCAAGGATGCCCTATATCACCTAATTTGTTTTTGTTATATTTGAGAGAAATGAAAGAGTAATAAAAAGGCTAAGAAGAGTGGTAGAGATACCATTAATATATGGCAAGATAGTGTATATATTATCATGTCTTTTATTTGCTGATGATATCTTCTTGTGCACAGAAAGTAAAAAAGACATGGAAGTTAGGGATTAAATTTAGTGAAGAAAAATCAAAAGTAATGATGATAAATGCTGGGGAAAGAGAAAAGCAAGGATTATTATTGGGGGATATAAAGTTAAATATGGTGAATATGTATAATTATTTGGGAATTGTCTTAAGTAATCAGAGAAATTGCTTAGATGAATGGGAGAAAAAATTATAAATAAAGCAAAAAAAAAGAAAGGGACTGATAAAAAAAATTAAGGGTTTTTATATAATAAATATGATATAGCAAGAAGTGTATGGAAGAGAGTGGCAGTAGCAGGGTTAACTTATGGTAATGATGCATTATGTGTTAATAAAGGGGTGTTATATTACTTTAAAAAAGTACAAGAAGTAGGAAGACATGCATTAGATGCAGATGTGTGCCCAGAAAAGAAGACACTTCAAAAAGAAATGGGATGGTCAAGTTTTTATATGAGAGATGCAAAAAGCAAAATGAAAATGTCTGTAGATTGCAATTTATGGATAGTAAGAGAATAGACAAAACAGTATTTAATTGGGTTACAAGTAAAGGACAGGAAATAAGATGGGTAACAAAGGTAGTATGGTATGCAGAAGATTTGGTAAAGACTTTATATCAGTATACTTATACAAAAGATAAGATGATTGTGTTAGAATTGTTGAATGTTGTATTTGCAAAGAATGGGATAGAATAGATACATTAATAAAAAATAGGGAGTTGGAAATATGAATAAATAATATGGAGAGTAAAAAGAGTTTAAATATATATAGAAGTAAACAAAATGTTGATTGTGAGTTAATTTATGATAATAGCAAGGAAAATAGTTTATTGTTTAAGGCTCAAACAGGATTGTTATCAATAAGGGAATACACATGTAAATGAAGACGTGGGTGATTTAGTCTGCAAGTTATGTAAGGAAGGCATGGAAAATATTAGACATTTGTTAATTTAATGTAAATGCTTACAAGCACTATTATTAAGGTCTGGGAGAATAAATATAAACACAGTGTTTATACAGAATGTGGGTTCTTGGTTTTTATGCTGGGTTTGGAAAAAAATAAGGGGTATCCAGATATAAAGGCCAAAGATTGGCTAAAGATAATGTTGTGGAAATGGGAGGGAGCAGAATAAAGTAAAATATAAAAAAACTAAAGGTGAGGAATGGAAAGGAAAGGTAAGATGGCTAACAGGCTTCTCTGAACATAATGGCTGAGAGATTCCTGACTCCGATAAGAGAGAAGCCATAATGCATTGCATCACATCCCATGAAAAGTTTACTTGTTTTTTATCTAAGGGCAAACAATATAGGGTTTTCAATTTTCATAAAAGGTATTTGTTCACATATTGTAATGTGGTGACTGAATTGAAAAATTATCACCTTAATAATCCATGAATCAACATATTATTCTATTATCAGAATTTACTTGTATTATTGATGAAAAATATATATTATTTTCTATAGATGTTTTTATTACATAAAAGATTTTAGCATGCAATTACTAAAAAAAATTTCTTAACCCTTTGTTTACTGCAAAATATACCTTCATTACTTACTAGCTGAATCCATTGGATTTGGAATGACTAATCCACATAAATTCATACTATAAGTTTGCACATATTAAATAAATTCTGTCAAATTAAGTTATTTACCAAAAAATAAACCAAAATTAATATATTAGTAAAAATGAAATTAACACATTTAAAACTCAATACATGGTTAATTTTCTATATCATATATACTTTGTTTTTATGTACAGTATTCCTAATTCAATTATAAAGTTTCTTTTTTTTTTATTGAAATTTGAGGATCAGCATTTAGAAACATCTGTATAATATATGCATTCATTACACTTACATTACTTTGTAAAATATGAACAGCTATGATCTTCACATCTTTGACACTGTAAGTTCTTGTCTCCTTGTTCAGGATATCTACAATGTCTTTTGTTTTAGATGGGGGCTAGCATCTACTTTTATAAATGTTGCAACTATGGTAAACAATGTTATAATTTTTCTTTTTTTAGGACAATATAAAACTATATTTGCATTCTTTTGAAATTTAAATAGTGTTGAATAGGTTTGTCTTTTTTTGGTTTGATGAAACATGTTGGCAATTCTGACCTATTTTTGCATAGAGTGCCCAGGAATGTTAATTTTTTTGAAAACAAATATAACACGAAAATAGGAGGTAAAATAATTATATTATTCTGCAACCAAAGTGTTCTACTTCTTGTAATAATCTCTTGACAACATTTTCATTTTGATTTCTTTCTTGTTTATCATTAGTTTCACATTGTACATTTCAAACTTTCATGCATATGATGTAATGCTACTACATACTGTTCAAAATTTTATATTGTACTTCCTAAATTTTAAGGAAATATATTGTTTGATTTAACATCTACTCTTAAAAATCTAATTGTTGTCCAGTTTGGAACATATGCATGTTAAAAGTATATTGATTTCACAGCTCAAAACACTACAAATGCACTGCAATTTATCAATGGTTCATCTTCTGCATCATTGTCAAACCTAAATGCTTACTACATAGTTTGAAATCTGTCTTAATCACATAAAATTATTGAAAAATCCTTATACCCATCTCTTTTGCTCCAAGATTGAGAAATTTTTCATTTTTTGATTTATAGATAACAACAAAGATTAGAACTCCAATAAACTTTTTAGTTCAGTAACATCTATTTTTTCCTTGTATCTGCATGAATTCTTTGATCTTCTTTATTTATCCATTAATGAGGTTTTTCACAAGTAAGTTATGGGAAAATTTCAAAAATGAGTGTATCAATTTTGTGATTTGCCAGATATGCAGGACTTCAGTTTTCTCATAAGATATCTGAGAGTTGTCTCATTTGAGATTGGACAATGATATTTTCATTCCATATTTCAATCATATTTTTATATATGAATATATTTTTGTTTCTGTGTGTTCATGGTTAGAATCTTTAAGAGTTGCAATTTTTTTTCCACTATTTCAGATTCAGAACTGTTATAATCAGTGTTAATGTCCATTTATCAGATTTTTCATCTTTTGAAGAAATGCAATGGCTGTCATTATATTTGATACTATTCATTTTGAGCCCTTCAAATTTTAAAAGTCTATGATTTTCATTGTGACAAAGGAGACTAAAATTTATATATATATTGTACAGAAACTGAAATTATCAAATGATGATACTTACTTCATACATAAAATATCCAAAAAAATGTAATTAGTTGGTATCCATATTTCTCTGAGCTAAGATAAACTGTAAGTAGTACCAATAGAATTATTGTAAAAAATGTCAAAATAACTGTTTTGTGCTTCAAACTAGATGTTTTTCTCTCATTTGTTTGCATTTACTCTATTTTTAATATAATCAAATATACCAGCAAATTTAATCAGAAAAATTCCATTATTTTTAGTATTATTGCAATATCAAGTATTTACATTTAATCTTTTAGCATTTATTAGAAACACTGTGAAAATTATTTCCATAGTAGAGTGGTAGACTGTTATGTCAAAGTTAATTCTGGTACTCATACTTTTTATGAACTCATAAACAATAAACAAGTCACTTAGTTTCATAAATCATTTCTTGTTTTTATTTTCTTAATATTTTGATTGGATAACAGTTTCCTTCAGAACTTCAATTGGCAATACATTTTATCAATCTTTTCCAATATATATAAACACATGTATTTTATTTATATATACATAAAAATATATAAAATCACATATGGATTATACAAATTTATAAGGGTGCACTTTATAGAAAGCTTGAATGTAAGAGTAACCATAAATTATAATTTTTAGCAATTCTAGTTAATTATGAAAAAGAATGTAGGTATTATAAAAAATAATTATAAAATAGATATATAAAATAACTGATATAAAGTGATATCTATTTTAGCTCTGGAAAAAACTATTAATTTGTTGAAACATCAGAAAGGGAAAATAAACAATGTTTTTTTTTTAAAAAAAAACACAATAAGAGATAACTACTAAAATTATTGCAATACTTGGAAAAAGAGTAAAAATTAAATTCTAATATATGTTAAACAATCACATAAAAATTACAAACAATCTAAGTTGTTGTCAATATTATTTATAATGGATATTGAAAGATACTGTATTTTGTCATGCATGTAACCTTTCTGAGCAGTCTTTTATAAAAATTGCAATTTTGATTATACTGTGATAGTTTCTGAAGCACATCACTGATTGAAGCACTTTATGCAATTCATTTGTAGTATACTGTGTATTCAATGAAATATTATAAACAGGGGCTTAATATTATGTAAAGGAAATCTTACATTTGTTACTTCTGCAACTTGCGAGATACTTTTTGTGAACCAACTTTTTAATTTTATTTTATACAAGCTACAAAGCTTTAATAGTGTATGAAACTTTTTTTATTCAGGTCTTAAATAAATTTTTAATATTTAGTAGGTGCACTTTTAAAGAATATGTAAATGCAATAGGGCTTATGATTCAAAGATAATCCATCTGTCTGTGATACCTGAAACCTGCATTCAATTTCAGGCTAGGTAAAACTTCAAAAAAAATTAAGATTGTAATCAGCTTTAGAAACTCTTTTCAGGTAGTCTTTTCAAAGATAACCCAGCTAACCATCTAATATTGGTCAGTAAAGGGATATTTAAATATTTTTTAGAGAGAGGATAAAACAAGAATAAAAAACTCTCAAACTCTTTCACCTGGAAAATTTCATCAGTAAAATCCTTTTCTCGCTATCCCTTAATACTTTTGCCATATATTGGTTGAATTAAAGATGTTATCTTTATAATTGATATTAATATAAATATGCTTTTACTAAAAGAGTTTATTATTCCTTTTCTCAATAAAAAAAAAATTCTGAAGTGGAATAATGTATTTTATATGACAATCTTTTTATAAAAATAGTGTATTTGTTTTTCAGCAACCATCTTATATTAAGTAAATTTATTTGTATTATTGTTTTTAAAATTAGTGAAGAATTTTTCAAATTAGTAGATGTAGTTTGATTATAGTTACTAATAAATATTTTTATTGTCTGGAGCTTTTTATTGCTTACAAAATCAAACTCTAAATTTAGATATTGTTTTTTTAATTAAAAAAAATGTAGAATTTATTAATGAATTGGTCTTCTTTGTATTAATTAAATCATAGTTTCAGTAAAAGTTAATATAAGCATTTTTAAAATATATATATATATAATAAATAGTTGCTTTTCTGTAAAAAAAAAAAAAAAAAAAAAGAAGATATGCATTAAATAAACTGCCCTGTGAAATTTAGAATAGTGATATAATGGTGGATTTGTGATTCTTGTATCAATTTCCAACTAAAAATAAATAATAAAAGTAATCATGACCTTGGCCCAATCAGGGATTTAAAGCTTCCTATAGTGAAAGTCACATAATATTACAATTTTTTTATATTTTTCCAGTCAGTGCATCAACATTCATTTCACTAATCCAAATTAATTTGAGACCTTTACCCTCTAAAATTATCTAGATATTCATTTTCCCAACACTATTCCTAAATCTGTTTGTGACTTAAAAATTTTTTTTAGTTCACTCAATCAGATTCAAAGCTAAATAGCATATAAGTAGCATGCACTCAACTTTTATACTATATGAAGCTTTCAACTCAATTGACTGGTATTTTTATACTAATTTTTCTTGTCACTTGACTACTCAAATATCACATGGATTTTGAAGCAATAAAACATATGATTATTATATAAAGTGATTAAGTTTAGATTAGACTGTTAATAAAACACAATTAAATAATAAATAGATTTTATACTTGGAATTAATTCAAATTTTAAACAACCATGTGCATTAAAATGTGTAAATAAGTTTCATTTATTTATTTATATAAAAGTAAATCTTAAAGTCATACAAGAATATTATCAATAATAAATTCTTTTTGCCAGTTGCAATGAATTTTTTAAATTTTATATAAGAAGTATTTTTATTAACTTTCTTTAATTGTTGTTTGTGTGATGCCAAAAATATCAAAGTTGAAGTAAACAAATATTAGTAATATGTGCTGTTATTACACAAATTTAAGTGATATTCAAAATCACAGAAACATAGTTTTAAGATTCATCATAAATAATTTATTAATATTTTAATACATTCAATTTGTTATTTATTGGCAGCCATTCACAGATGGTCATAACAGTTAACCATTTTAGGATATTACTATAGGATCCTTTATATGTAGTTATTTTGGGTAGCGAATTACACTGCTACAACTAAGTCAGTTATCATCAACAAATGTATAAAAGTCTAAAGTAAACCAAAGGTCTGAGATTTTACTTTAGACATGAATACAAAATAAATTGTTTCATATAAAAAACTATTAAATTATATCTAGCTATTATTAATTTAATAATAGATTTAACATAGTTATTGCTAAGAAAATTTAAAAGAATTATTAAAGATAATTGTGTATATATATGGAATATGGAGCTCATATGTACTATAATGAACACATTAAACTGTGAATCTTATAGGGAAGAGTAATTTTATTAAACAAGGCAAAACTCTCCATACAGTAGTGCCACCCTGTGCCAACCAGAGTAATCAATGGATGCCAGAAGGCTTGTGCATAAAATCCCTATCTACTGCCTACTCATCTAATATTCCCAGACTAGTTTCTGGATTGTGGCCTTCATCAGTCTGGGGATATTGGATGAGTAGGCACTAGATAGGGATTTTATGCACAAGCCTTCTGGCATCCATTGATTACTCTGGTTGGCACAGGGTGGACTATTGTATGGAGAGTTTTGCCTTGTTTAATAACAATTATGTACTAGTATAAGAGATGGTGATCATGTGATGTAAAAAGTAATTTTATTAATCTTATAAAAATTAGATTTTAATAACTGTCATCTATATCATAAAACTTTCAGACATAGCAATGAATAAAAAATATTTAAAAATGATATTTCTAATTACTCTTTACAATGGCTTCTAATTATTTCTGAGTGCATTAATAATTAAAAAATTATTTTGGGCATTAGTTATCATATTTTTAATCATTCTTATTAAGGAATATAATTATTACTTTTCTCTTTCTCTCTCTATATAATATTTGGAATAATGAATTTCTAAATATTGTCTATTGTTAAATTTAATGATAACAGAACTTGAAAATTCATTACTCTAAAATATTACATTTATTTTACATTGTATAATTCTAATATTACAATTTTTTATGATTTAAGTTTTTACAAGATTAGTAAAATGAGTGCTTAGTAACTCTATCTTGTGGTTCTAAATAATACTATATTAAATAGGGCTGCTTAAACATTTCTACTTTGAAATTTCTTAGAATATCTTTGTCTAAATGCATTTGCCATACTGTCTTACGGTATACTACTAGACAGCAAATTGAATTTAACTATAGCTGGCACTTGGAATTTTATCCTAACAAAATATT
This sequence comes from Epiperipatus broadwayi, assembly GCA_028023455.1. Classification (NCBI taxonomy): domain Eukaryota; kingdom Metazoa; phylum Onychophora; class Udeonychophora; order Euonychophora; family Peripatidae; genus Epiperipatus; species Epiperipatus broadwayi. The sequence goes on along the minus strand of JAQFVV010012439.1, from coordinate 4,611,529 downwards.
ACACTTACTAAGCATTATATAGTGTTTTTACATTGCTTAAAAGTTCACTTTAAGTCCTTCTGACTTATTGATTGCAATAAATACCTTCAAAATTTGAAACCATTTTAATATCAAATTTCTAGCAAAAAATATATGCCAAAATTTTATCAAAATTTATCAAAACATCAAGAATAACAATATAAATATTTAATATAAGCCCTATGTAATATTTTAATATCCAAAAAAAAAACAAATATAACTAAAAAATAATCTAATTGATGGATATTTCTACACATAAAATCGTCCAAATACTACAAATAAGAATACTAATAGATTAATAAATAAAGTACTGATATGAATAATTGAATTTCAAAATAAATCTTGAGTTAGTGATGTTTGATTATCAGAGTTTATTTTAAATTTTATTAATATTAAAACTATATGAAAACTAAACCAAAAATAATAAATTTACTAAAAAACATTTTGATTCAAACATATAAAAGTTTATTGTACAAATAACAGCAAACAACTCTTCTATTTCATAGTTTGTAAAAAAATATAATATCACAAAATTCCAAGATATTTTACAATAATCCTAGAATTAAAAATACTTTTATTAGAAGAGAAATTATGACACAAACAGCTAAATATCTCAAACGTTTTTGGTAAAATGCAAGGCAACAAATATACCAACATACATGAACAACCCAACTTTAATCATCACCTGAAAGCACACTTTAAATGTAAAATAATTTTTAAATATAATTTAAAGAAAAGAAGAAAAAATAAGAAAAATAAAGACAAACTTACTGACGGGGTTTTCGCAATTAACTCAGAATTATCCCAAAAGTAATTAAAGAATATAGAACAAATTGGAAAAATTAAGTTTGAAAACAGAGAGAATAGATGAATAAAGATGACAAAAATGCTAAAAAAGTAAAGAGAAACAATAGTAAAAGCATTCAGAAAGAAATGAAAGTAATTATAAAAGAAATAAAGAACCTAGTAAAACACAGACATATGTGGATGAAAGAAATATATAAGATTGGAAAAATAAATAAGATTTAGAAAAGATAAAGAAAATAGAATAAGAAATAACCAAAATAATATCTGATGTGGCATTAAAAAAAAAACAGAAAAAATATAAAGGAAATGAGAAAGGACCAAGAACACTAGCAAAGAAATATGAGCATTATCAGATGATTGCCAACCATTTTTTAAAGTTAAAAATATTTGAAGATGATGTGGAACATACTTTGCTTAGATTCCAGGAAAAATATATGAAAATAAAAACAATGTATAGAAATTAGACGTATTATTTATTTTATTATGCATTTGAATAGTCACTTTCCAATTGCAAACCTTTATACAAAATCAATTAATTGAAAAGAAATCCAAGGAGGTGAAAGATGATACAAAAAAGCTTTCTTCCCCACTAGAAATTGAAACAAAAATTTTGTTGATATTGATATTATGCACAAAAACATAAAATTTTGCTTTATGTATACACATCTCATGAAGGGACTAAATAAACTTCAATCAAATTAGCTCAATGATTGCTTGGAAAAACAAGATTCATGAGAAAGAAATAGTAAGTGAATTATCTCTTGTATATGCATAAGCTAAATGTCGATAGTTGGCAAGGTCAAGGGGGAAATAAATCTGCTTGCACAGACCAATGCTAATCAAAGTTACACCTGAAGTTATTTAGAAAGAACTAGTTAGTGACAAAGATCTCAAAAATGCACATACCAATCTAGATCACAGGAATTATTTTGTAAAGAAGTCATCACTTAGCACCACACCAGAATTTAATTAGAAAATTTAAAAATTGGAATCACCTATAAAATTACAAAATAGCAAAGAAATAATTGATGATGAGAGAGAGGTTACAAATTCTTGTAATGTGTACTTTTTAAGGCCTTTCTTGTGGTAAAATTAAGTAAGAGATAAAAAGGATATAATGTTTTCAGGAATATAAAAACTGGAGAGGGAACTGTGGTATTTGTTAAAGTTGAGATTTTATGGAAAGTTTGAGGTTATACTGTTTTTGAAATGGATTGTTCATCAAAATTATGAACCTGCATGTTTAAGTTAGTCATGTGATGATGTTCATTTTCCTGAACAAAAGGATTTGTGCAGCTTTCAGATGGTCATAACAGAAAATTTTCTGATCCCAACTTCATTGAAACCAAATGTATCACTGCTGATCATTGATTTATACTTTGTAATCCTTGACGTTTCCTGATTTAACTTTAATCAAATTTGTGTGTGAAGTGCATGTTAACATTTCTAGGACCACAACCAGAAGATATTATCCAATCTTTGTAGAGGATACATTATGATTTAATTTTTAAAAAAAGGTATCTCTAAAAGAAGAGACAATCATTGATCCGATTAGGCATTATCATTAAAAACTTTAATGATGATGATGGCAGATTATGAATAATGTGTGTCATAAATAAGACATATAGACTTAGTTGCTGTGAAATTTCTGTACCTATAAAATTTTTACTATCTGTTCAGTTTACTTAAGTAAACAAAATACCATTAAAAAGACTTGAAACCATTTACAATAAATATGAGAAATAAAATAAATGCAGAAGGTTTGAAATGAATTAGAAAAATAAATAACATGTCTATGTCTAATATATTCTGATTAGAAATAAGTAAATGATGAAAAATGATATCTGAATGTAGGCATCAATAAAACATTAGAAAGAAGCAAATCAGTTGTGAATGAAATAAGAATAATTAGTATTCTCTAGTAGATGATTACCCTTTTTTTTTTCATACGTCATATTTGTTTCTTATAATGAAGGGAGAGAGAATGTAAAATGGTTCAATCTCATTGCTTTGCATAATAAATAAAAATCGTACCAATTATACTAAATCTTATTCAGAAATTAAAGTCAGTTGTAATTTTAAAAAAGTCGAATGTATATGTGTATATTCATGATTGTGACGTATAGCAAATTTGTATAAAGTTAAGAAGTATTTAATTAATAGAAAAAGTATTAAAAATTAAGCTTATATTTTTATTAACAGAATGATCAATTAAATGAGTCGGTAATCTGATACTTTAATAAAAAGGGAAAGAAATTAAACAATGTATAATTAATTATGATTATAATTTAATGTGCATTATATAACACAATCAAATCATTTAATTATCATTTAAAATCCAAAATAAATTAATGTTTCATATTATTGAAGTAGGAAATACAAAAAAGCAAAAGCTTCCCAGTTTCTTTCTGTTTTTTGTTTTTTTGCTTGTTGTTATAAAAAACTAATATTTAGTTCAATGTATATCTATATTTTATACTGAATAGATTTAGAATTTGAGTCATAAAATTGAAAATGCAGAAAGTTAATTCTACAAAATGATAATATTAACAGTCAAACTTAAATGATACATCTTAAAAGATTTTGTTTTACATAAGGGGATACAATAGCAGGACATAAACGAAAAAGGATTTCAAAACAATTTTGAAATGATTCCAATTTATTGTGATATTTGCAATATATTATCCTCTTTAAATAAATAATGTCTTTATAAAATTATTTTTAGGCTAGAAATTATCATATTTTAGCCCTATACCCTTTAAACTTTAAGTAAAAATTAATACATCTATTATTATTAAGGACAACCATATGGAAAAATTAATTCCTTTCTATTTTTCCATGTGTATCTATAATTTAAATTTTACCACATATGCTCTAATGATATGAATAATGACATATGAAGAAGGCAATTAAACTCCAAGTTTCATTTCATGCTGAACCCACATCCATTATCACTTACTATTACTTTAAGCATAATTGAGCAAGACAGCTGTTTCATTATTCCTGTTTTACTTGTAATGGCAAAAGAATGAATTAGAAAAGGTGAAAATGTTATTTTTATGTCTATTAAAAAGTTCAGTCTCTTCAATCAACAACATTAATGTACATATCCAACTTTGCTTTTTATTAGATTGTAAATGATTTTATGTTTAATTTCTTGTATTTTTTGTAAAATTATTAATATTTATTTATTTCTAATTAAGTAACGTTTACATTGTAATTTTATTTCAGTAGCAATAGTTTTTATGCAAAAATTATTGAAATGAATTTTTATGTGTTGCCAAATTAAACCCATTACTTGATAAACTTTTTTATTATCACTAACAGAATGCTGTCCTTTGATCTACTGTCTTCACTTTATTAATCTTTTTTAATTATTTGCAAAGTTAATATTTTAGCCATTTGTATGTTTTTGATAGATTGTTTTAAAAAAATTAAATTATAATGTGAAATATTTTTTATTTTATTGCAATGATAATAGAAAGAAAAGCAACAGTTTTCTCCTATGATAAATAAAATGATTGCTAAAGGAGTAAAATAAACTTTCAGCTTTTTTTAAGAGAAAAAATCAGCTAGAAAAGTTATATAATATATGGGGTATATGAGCACAGACTTTCACATGACCCACCACTCTATCTCATATCACTGATACATTTGAACACATATATGTCGAAAAGATAAATAATCACCAATGTATGTATTTCATGCTAAACCAGCAATCATCAGTTGGTCTAGATTATCATCTCTATACATATATGCAATAAGTGCTCAGATATATATTAAGATAGCCAATCTTCATATTTTAATGAACAGGTTTCAATCCACTCCACACTCCAACTCTTCAACCATCCATCCAATAGAAAATCTGATGATAGAACCCTCGAAAATAGTTATGAAAAAATAGTTAATTATAGAAAGCATAACTAAACATTTTTTCTAGAGTTCAAATAACTTCTATGTAAAAATAGTGTAAATTTGCTTACACAATCTGCAAGTGCATTTTGGGAAATTGTGTGGCTTAATTCCTAGACCACATGAGCTTTAGATAAGTGAATAGTGTCACAATAACAGCCATCTCAAAACACTCATGAATACACTGACATTTTGAAAACCAACCTGAAAGATATTAATATTTAACATAAAATTTCATTCTGAAATCAATAAAGTGCATTTTTCATAAAAGTTGACCTGAAAACAATGAAACAAATTTTTCAATAAAAATAAATTGAAAATCCAATTTTATCATGACTATTTGATTCAAGAAATCTAAGCATCTTAAAATAAGTCTATATGTGATGTGAATTGTTTAAAATATAAATAATCTATATATATATACTGAAACGGAAACCTCCAATCCCTTTCCGTTTCACCATCAACCTAATGACCTACTCGTCTGAACTAGTTTCGAACCTATCTTAAATGTAGAAATGTCATATGTAAAAATGTTATATATAAGTCGAGCGGGAAAACTTTGCTACAATGGCCGCTTGAATGTCATCATCCATTTACTTAGACAGGTTTGATAAAATTATAGCGGAGAAATGCTCATAAATTATTATAAAATGTTTTATAAATTTTCAGTCAATTTTTAATTATATTCGCTATAATATTCGTATGTGGATGGATAATTTAAACCTTGGAATAGCGGCAAAATGATTTATATATATAAGTTAAAATAAAAAAGATATACTATAATGTAAAATGTTTTCTTTAAAATATATTTAACGGCTTTCTGATTTAATGTTTTACATATATAATTGAAACTAAAGTATTTTCTTTAAATTTGCTTTTTTTTTATTATAAACAAATAATTTGGTAAAAACAAATATGTTAAAAGTTATTTATTGCAGTAAAATAGAAATCCGTTTATAATTAAAAATGAGAATTTTGTGTAAACAAGAAATCAATTAGTGACGCACCCGGGTAAAAAGTAAAATCTAGTTTACTGATTGATTTTTGTTTGCACAAAAGACTTTATCATTAAATCAGAATATCGTTCCTTCTGCTAAGCTTTAACATTCTTTAACACCTAAAAAGGAATTTAATTAATGAAACTGAATCAAATTATATAATTTATATATTTTAATAATTTTAAGTAATTAAATGTAACACCTCGGAGACGTTATCTGTTGTAGAAATTGGATTATATTATTTTGTTTAATTAAAAGTCAATTGGTCCCGAGGCTAATGAAATTCCAAAAAGGTGTTAAAGTTTAGTCAAAATGTATAAATAGGGCTTATTTTAAGCGGGAAGAGAGACTCCATCTTGCTGTTGAATAGCTGTTAATATCAGAAGTCAAAATTGTTTAATTTTACCATGTCTCGCTAAAGTCAGGCAAGAATTGCTGCAATTCCCGTGATGGAACGCCGAGTTCAATCCATCAAATGCCGAAGCAACAACCACACCAAATAAAAGATGTCATAAGCCACTAAAAGAACTTGCCTTCGTTCCAACACCATTTTAAATCGTCTCGCAACTGAATAAGAACATGCCATAAGCCGCCAAAGAACTCACCTTCGTTCCAGCTCGAATATCTCCAGTTCAGCTATAGGAGAACTGTTTTAATATTATTTAAAATAGCAGAGCTCTCTGTGTGAATTTCAACAACAATCATTATTTCTTCAAAATCAGGTTAGCTAACCATATTATTGTAATTTCTTTCTAGATTATTTTCCAAATAATATTGTAAATTCTCTAAAATGAAATACTTTTGCAAATTTCTTTATTAATTCAATATTTTGCTATATAATTTAATCACTGCAGTTATATTTTGCTTTTCTTTTGCTTATTTTTAATTATTATTAGTTGTGCCTATGTTTCGAAACGGCGTGCATTTAATTATAGAATATGTTTTTAAACATATAAAGTTAAATTATTTATATAGCGTCATTTCGTGCGCTGTTTCGAAACCCAAATTCATATTTTGTCATTTAATAAATTAATTAATATAAATATAAAATGTGGCTTTTCAACCTTTAATTATTATATTACTAAAGATTAAACTAGCCTGGAGTGCAATCATAAGTATATTTTTTAGTAAAGTATTCGTAAGTCCCTTATTAAATATACTTTTCCTCCTTTTTAAAAGTTTAGTAGTTATAGATAACTAAAGAGATTGAACGGGATAAAGTAAAGTTTGTATATATTCCCGTCAGTAGCATATACATATTTCTCATGCTACAGAAGAGTTGGCTCTTTTGATCAAGCTGATGATCTAGTGTTCATTTAATATATGATCTTTAATTTATAATATCCTTCGGCTTGGCGGATGTGGGATTTATTAATATTTTCTCGTTGTGCTGTTCTTTTTGATATATATATAAGATGGAGCCACGGCGTTGCCAGCACATCTCTTATAGGGTAGTGCAGTAGTGAAGTCTGAGCTACGGGCCAGATTAGCACGTAAGTCCCCCGCTTCTTATGAACCAAATAAAGGTTCCCTTTTGCAGCATGATGACCGGTTATTGGGTAAACCGTTGTTTGTCACAAAAACCCTAAAACTATTCTTCCATCCGCAGAGCCACTTTATTATTATACTTTACTTGTGCCTAGCATATTAGTAAAATCATTATAGCCAACTCTTTCCTCCCTAATATGCAATCTTCGGCATTGAACCGAAGCATTCTTGAAAACCCATTCGATCTTAAGCTATCTGGGATGCTTTATAAGCCCATAGTTAATATATAAATTGATTATAGTCAGATGTATTAAGTTTCACTCCAGACTTGGTTTGATTTTACGTAAAAGAGCCACTCGAACTGATTATAAAAGGACATAACAAATAAGTTAATGTAGTGATTAGTTGTATAGCAGGATATTTGGCTCCATTGAATCATAGCCACAAACCTATTTGCCAACATCAATTATTGTTCAAATAGTCTAGAGAATGTTACTTTATAAATGAAATGCCTGTGTGCATTTGCCAACAACAATTGTCAATAAATATATTTTAATTCATCATATATCAGTTTCTGTCTCATTATTAAATCAATCCAATTCACTAATTGCCCATAAGTATTCATTAGTAAAGCCCCTATTATTTAAATATGTTAGATTTTATCTGTGGAATGTCTAGTATTTAAGTTGTTTATATATATGTTTAAGTCCATGAATCTTATTGTTTTCTCCGATTTGCTAGTGGTGGGCCGGATGAAGAATTAAATCTCGTGTGCTACCATTGTTATGTTATCCATTGGGTGTTAGATCTGGTGCTTGGAGAGTGGGTTCGAATCCAGGCTGGTCCCTGACCTAAATCTTGGGCTTGACTGGGTTTGAAGTACATTTTGTGAGTTCCAGCTCGTGTTAGATGGATAAGCATGTTTTGACTGGCATGAGTCTTATTGTTTTCTCTGATTTGCTAGTGGTGGGCCGGATGAAGAATTAAATCTCGTGTGCTACCATTGTTATGTTATCCATTGGGTGTTAGATCTGGTGCTTGGAGAGTGGGTTCGAATCCAGGCTGGTTCCTGACCTAAATCTCGGACTTGACTGGGTTTGAAGTACATTTTGTGAGTTCCAGCTCGTGTTAGATGGATAAGCATGTTTTGACTGGCACAATACTTATAATTAATATGCATACAGATGATTAAAACCATAGATGAAAAAAGAAATATGTTGGTATTATATATATATATTTAATATTTTTAACAGGTTAAAATGTAAGCAAATTATTTAATAAATGGGAACTCCATTATATAATAATTTATATCTATATAAAGCTATCGAAAATATTAAATTTAAATACATCACTTGCTGATGGGAAAGTTTTAATTTCAGTTGGTATGTAAAAAATGTTATACATTGTATCTCAACTTTTCTAGCTATTATGGCCAATTACTAGCTCATACATAATTACATGAATGACTTATCAAAAGTAACCATCTTTTAATCAGTAGTATTTTGGATGTTTTTTTTTTCATATATCAAATGCATTGACTGGGAAGTGAACCTGGGTCAGCTGCTTGAAAGGCAGCTATGCTTAGCGCTAGGCCACCAATGGTTGACATCAACTTTGCTATTGTTTTCTTTCAGCATGACTGATTGATTACTGCACTTTAATACATCTTGGTTGTGGTTTTAACTTCATATATGTAATCGAATTCACATTTATTAAGTAATTTATATATATATATATTAATATAGGGGATTTGAACACAGACTTTCAAGCTCCCTTTGGCCATCAACTCTATCTCATACAACCAATGTATATGACCACACACATGTGAAAAAGATAAATGATCTCCACTATACATATTCATGCTGAACCAGCACTCATCAGTTGGTCCAGATCATCATCTTCCACATATATATATAATCAGAGTTCAATTTATATTAAGATAGCAAATCTTCACACTTTAATGGACAGACCAATCTACTTCACCCTTCAATTCTTCAGCCATTTATACCATTGAAAATCTAATGCTGGAACACCCAAATCAATGCTAATATTATTGTCATGTCCATGCTGACTTTAAGGCACTTTGACTCCTCATATATAGGATCTTGTCTGCTTTAAATACACAGATGAGAGATGAGCAGAATATTGGCCGAATTTGTAATATTTTAAATATCTGGAGCCTTGGTATATATAAAATATATTTGTATTTGAAATATTGCAAATTCAGCCTGTATTCTATCCATCTCTCTTCTGTGTATTTCAAATGGATAGGTCCTATACATGAGAGGTCCAGGTTTGTAAAGAGTCAACTGCACTCCGGACTGACTGACACAAACCTGAAAAAGCAGTTGGGAGTAACACACAACATAGGGGTAAATTAATAACATTTTTGATCAAATATAGTAGACTAATTTTTTAATTGATAATTTTGTATGACCTGCAAATGATATAAAGATCAAAATGACCTTGGCAGAAAAAAGATTTTCCACTCCTGATATAGCAGGTAATATTATACAACTTAATTATTATCATAATGTGAGCATAAGATAAAGCTTTATTTCAGTTCCAAAAAATTTGCATAATTTATACCTTCAGAAGAATGTTTTGTTTTGTTTTTTATTTAGGCGAGTGTCATCAATGACGCAAACAGGCTTCATTTTTAGTGAGTTTATTTTAATTTCTTGGAATAGATTAGTCACTGTATTACTGCATTTTTCTTATGAAGTGGTTGGTTATCTTGTTATTCTTTCTCTTAGACAGATTTAAATTCTCTTTCGGACTAATGTTAATTCTTAAAGTGTCAGAAGTTTTTTCAGTACTTATTTTGTTTGTACACTTTTCAAAAGAATTGTACGTAAAATTAAAAATATTTATGAATTATAAAACATTGTTTTCAATGAAAATAAAATTGAATACTGAAGAAATAAACATTATATATATATCTTATATTTTTATATGATTTATATTTATATTTACAATAAATGAAATAACTATTTAAAAGAACTTCTTCAAATTAAACCAACACTTGAAGTTTATTTATATTTTTAAATTATAAGCAGAATGTAAATATAAAATGATAAAAATTTAGAGAAAAAAGATGGAATAGGCAAGAAAGAAAAAGAAATGGGTTTCCCCCTAAATTTAGTTTTTAAAAAAAAATTAAAGCTTTTTAAAAAATATTTAATGTCAACTCAAAATTCAGCGATTGATCCAACAATAACAATCTCACCTACGTAATAATAAGTGTGTTGCATGAATTGGCGGACTCTGGGGTTTGATATCCGTGGATCGCGTTCCAGATGCTCGAACTTCTAGAACTTTCCAGCAATAAACCATATGATTATTATTAATAACAAGTGAATTATGCCTTCAAATGCGTTTTATAGTATTTATATATCTTTATTTTTGCAGACATAAACCGACAGAAATTAAATACAAACTTTATTATTTCTTACCTCAAAACATTTTGGGATTGTTTATATATATATAAGTAATCCAAAAATATTTTGAAATCAAGAAATAATATTGTTTATATTTCAATTTCTGTTAGTCAAGCGTTTTTTAAAATTTTTCTCAGATTTTGTTAATTATATTCATGGTAACCTACTCCCACGTCTAAATGCAATGACCCCGATATAATTACTAAATGAGGGGATTATGATTGCTAAGAGTTTGCTCTGAAAAGAGAATCTATTTTATGATTGAATAATTAGATGGCAGCGCCCAAGTGGACAATACGACTGACACACATGCTTGATGCGAGTGACGGAAGACTCGGATGCTATGTAAAAAAGCTTACTAGTAGAGACTCGTTCAGAGCTGGATGGAAAATACTGACTGATTCAAACAAACTGAATGAAAAGTATTAAAAAAAAATTATCGAACTCGTTCTCGTTAAAAGTTTGTTAATAATGATGGTTGCATCCACATATTCGCTGGAGATAAAAGTTGCTTATTATTGTTGCTTTGGAATATTAGTTTATTTAGCAATTTTTTTCAATTCCTTAATTTTATATATTACATGCACTCACAGGAAGGCTTTTACTGCTCTTCTGTGTGGAGTTTCGGTTGCGGATTTACTTTATATGAGCTTTGTTGTCATGTTCGAACTAAACAGTTATTTGGATCTCCAGTGGACGTTTGGGAAAGTATACTGTCACATTTTCAACTTTTTTTTATTTGAACCGGTAATTTTTAAAGGAATAATATTAATGGTAATTGCACTTGAAAGGTACATGTACGTTCATTTCTTGTTAATATTTTTTGTTACTGTTTAAAAAATATATTTATTAACAACATTGTTTAAAAAAATTAGTAAGTAAAAAATATAAACATCTAACATTTAGCTAAATTGTCTTAAAAAAATAATTGTAAACATACTACACACACATTTACTTCTGTTTCTAATCACGACTCAATCCTTTTTTCTTTTCAAAAATTATCACGCGCATACATATGTATATACATTAGATATACTTAAAACGTCCATTCCATCTTATATATTTATGTAAAGTGGTTGGGGTCAGTAAAGGAAATTTGACACTTGATCAGATCGACGTAATATATATGTACACATAAATTTCATAAATATTTTTTTATCTGGAAATAATTTCTTACAAATGTCTACTTCCATTTTAACGTAAATAATATTCTTAGAATATTTACATTAAGAGTTACAATGTAGTGATAAAACAGTGAAGCTACAATGAACTTTATTATTAATTAGAACTATGTAACCTATTGTTTATATGTATTAATGACCTTTAGGTTTCAAACTTATTATAAGTCTTGCTATCCTTTTTTTTCTTTTTTATACAAATATTTAACTTTCAATATTGAGAAAACAATACAATAATGAAAGCATCTTGTGTCAACTAAATAGTTCCTAGTTGCAATCTTGCACAAAGTATAATCTGTAATGAGTTATCATGGAAGCGGATTTTCACTTGATAAATAATTATATATTAGGGTAGTTCTATTTAAGCACTCCCCTCTTTTACAAATATGAAGAATTTTTAAAATGTAGATTAAAAATCGTCTTTTTTGAAAATCTGATTATATCATAGTACTAAATGTATTGCTCATTTAAGCTATAGAAAGTGTCATAATTACAGTAATTGTAACAGAAGCAAAATAATATAAGTGGTAATAATATAAGTAAATATTGCAATTCTATTTAAAGTATATGTATGTAAAATTTGTGAATTGTGTTTGATAAGGAGTATTCAATATGCATGTAGAACTTAAATGTAGTTAAAGTTTAAGACTGACAAATTTCTGAATAAAATTGATTTTCCAGACAAAAAAAGTTAATTAAACATTTATATGGAAGATAATCACCAAGAGAAAAAAAGAGTATTAATTTATTGTGAATTCTAAAATCTTACATTAGTATAATTTTTAGAGATGTCACAGTATTATTTTTATAAACTTAATAAACTTTTATCCAAAATATGGACTGACTAACAAAAACACTTTATTAAACTGAAAACTTAAAAAAATAGTATGTATCTATAATCAAAATAATGGCATCTTATGAGATATGATAGACAATGGAAGTCAGAATTATCCAATTACTTAAAAGTGTGGAATATTTAACAGATAGTAGATTTACATACTCCAGGATAAATGGTAATTATATTAAAAATAAGTCTTATTTCAAACATATTGTTAGAATTCATTAAAAGCAACTATCACTCTTAATTACCTAACTAGACATTCAATATAAAATTGACATTCTCAATTCCTAAATTTGTAATATTATTGTTTCAGACAGCATCTTTCTATAAATGAATGAGATAACAAGAACAAATAACTGCTCTTTTTTTTGTAAAATTATTGTCTTTTGTTGGCTGGAGAATATTTCAATTACATATTGTAATAATTGCTTGAGACTTAATCTTAATGTATTATATATATATATATATATATATATATATATATATATATATATAAAGTGGTTTTTGGGTTAAACTCAAATAAACTATTTGTATCCTATAACTATGAAAACATTAAATATAATGTATACATATGTAATACAAATAAAGTGTCCATTAATTAATAAATATTGTGACTAACAATAAAAAGTAATAAATATAATAGTGATTAACTATTGAACACAGTCAAATACTTTCAGTTTATTTACTTAGCCCTCTTCAACTTCCATTTAAATTTTAAAAAAAACATAATGGAAGCAAACATTGTCAATTCAAATCCCAAGATTCCTGAATTTTAACATTAGGGATTTGTCTATTAATTATATTCATTTTATTTCTATTTATGATAATTTCCTATTTGATTTTTCTTTTATTATGGTTTCTCTCTTCATAAAAAATATTGAACACTTTCAAAATCAAATTTATATTCGCACATTCTTCTGTGATATGAGAAAACTGAAGTAATTTTGGGTTGTCTACATATGAGCATTAAATTTTTAATAATTGTAATTTTAAAGATATTAGAATTTACAAAAGGTATGCAGTTTGATGTTTTTGTTTGTGGACATACCAATACTATACATTTTCTTGTAGAAGAGTAAATAATTTAAATAACTTGAAATGGACTATTGAAAAAGAACAAGACAAAAATATTAAATATTTGGGTTTATTTATTACAAGAGATAGTAATATGTTAAGTTATAAATTAGTAATCAACCCATTGCAAAAAAGAAATATATAAATGGTTAATCAAAAGAACCAGTTATACATAAGATGGCAAGTTTTAGATCTTTTTTGTTTTATAATGAAAAATTATGTCATTAACAAAGTGATAAATTAAAAAAATATTGAAATATTTGCAATAGGATTGCTTGAAGTTGGCTATAAGATTGAACAGGTAAAAAGTATAATGATTTAAAGGAACTGAAGATTGATAATAAACAATGAATACCTAATCCATATATTTCAAATTCTCAAATAAAGTTTTTTAATGATATATATAAGGAATGTTTTATTTTGTGTTACAATTGATGTTAATAAGTTAGTGAATAATTTTAAAACTGTCATACCTATCAAGCAAACAAATAATGTTGTTTATCAAATTTTTTGTATATGTATGTTATCATATATTGTTATAAAAACATGTAAAAAGTAAGAATAATGATTTAGTGACTGCTTCAGTTTTTTTGATGAAAGAACATGCAAAATATAAATTTAAGTTTGATCTAGAAAATGTTACGATTCTTCATGAAGAGAGAAACCACAATAAAAGAAAAATTAAAGAGTAAATTTTCATAAATAGATATAAAATGAATATAATTAATAGACAGACCACTAACATTAAAATTCAGAAATCCTGAGATTTGAGTTGATGATATTTGCTTCAGTTATGTTTTTTTTTTAATTTAAACAGCAGTTGAAGAGGGTTAAGTAATTAACCAAAAGTACTTGACTGTGTATAATAGTTAATCACCATTATATTTAATATAAATATAAGTTATTCTTGTCTTGAGTTCACAAAATAAAAAAATTCTTGCTTGTTTTCAAAAGTGAATGTATTATTAATGATTTAGTTAAAAGTAAACATTACATTCTCTTCTTAGCAGAATAATAAAATAAATATAAAGCTTTATGAGAAATATAGAAATTTAAAGGCAAAATTAAAACTGCAAAGAAAGTAGTTATTTATCTGGTGATCATGGTTACTTTAAATCCTTTTTGATATATTGTAAAGAATTTAATAGCCTGAAAAATGCTGCTGTAATTCTATTAAATCAGCAGTCAATATTCTTTTATATAATGACATAATTTTATTAAGTCAGCAATTATCATTTTTTCTTTTATATTATAATAATAATAATAATAATAATAATAATAATAATAATAATAATAATAATAATAATAATAATAATAATAATAATAATAATAATAATAATAATAATAATAATAATAATAATAATAATAATAAAAAACTTAGAAGGATATGCATGTCAAATTAGCAACAAGGACAATTTAGCATCAATTTTTTTCTTTCTGTTATAAGTAATTGATTTGCTAATGGTGTTCAAATGATAATGGACAATCCAGGATATTATATGTAGACGAACTATGTAAATGCAAAATTTGTAATTCTTTTGAGACAATAAAGGCCTTTTGAAACATAATAATAATAATAATAATAATAATAATAATAATAATAATAATAATAATAATAATAATAATAATAATAATAATAATAATAATAATAATAATAATAATAATAATAATAATAATAATAATAATAATAATAATAATAATAATAATAATAATAATAATAATGATAAACAAAGCAACACTCTCCATACAGTATCAACAATTAATGTGCTAGTATAGGAAATGTGATCATGTGATGAATAATAATAATAATAATAATAATAATAATAATAATAATAATAATAATAATGTTTTAAACATAAACATCACATGATCACCATTTCTTATGCTTGCTTATAACTGTTATTAAAACAGGCAAAACTCTCCATACAGTATTGCCACTCAGTATAAGCCAGAGTAATCAATATTGTATATGGAGAGTTTTATCTGTTTTAATGTTTAAACATATGGATGTAGTATTTTGATCATATTTTTAGTAATGATATAAATTACTACTGATACATTTACATTTGGATGCAGGTATTCAACTTAATAAGGTTAAAACAGCTTCTTGTAATCATAAAAATTGCCACTATTGAAAGAGATCTCTGGAGAAGTTTTAAAATATGGTCATAATAGGGTAATTTTAAAACAACTGGATTTTTCTCACATATATGAGCCCAGTGAATTGTGCTATGTGGTTTTAAGGATTATTGTATTTTTCAAATTTAGAAAAATAAAAGGAAAGAAAAAAAGCTGTAATTATTATGAACAATAGTTTACAGATTTTATCAAATAGGTAGGTTCTATTTATTCACTTGGCAAAGTTATCAAATTTTTATTAGATTAATACAAACACAAAAAAAAATGTCAAAAGCAAAAATGTAATTGTTATATTTTTTTATAGATTTAATGAAGTCTTTTGATTTAAATAATAAGTTTTATGGTAATGTTTGCAAATATCTAAATTATTCATAGAAGAATACTCATATTATGCCATTACCTAATGATATTATGAAAAAAAAGCATTATTATTGTTGGTGAAAAATCTAAGGTATTTTAAAATGAAAACTCATATTAAAGAGATGATTACTACTTCCAATTTAGTTTTTTATTTCTATGATAGTGATTTATAGAATAATTTATAGGAATCTTCCATATGGCAGATGTCAGTTTTCAACTGATCAAAAGTTCCTTGATTTCTGGATTTACAGGATTTTGATGATTGTGTTATTCAGTATTAATTCAAAAAGTAATCTAGAGAAACAGAGATTATTACTACTTCCAATTTAGTTTTATGATAAGAATTTATAGAATAATTTTTACAAATCTTATATATGGCAGGTGTCAGTTTCCAACTGATTAAAAGTTTCTTATTTTTTGGAATTTCAGGATTTTAATGATTTTATTATTTGATATCAATTTAAAAAGTAATCTAGATAATGTTTTCAACATTTTTATTCATCTTATAAAAAGTTTGTTTTAGTAGTTAATGTTCTGAAAATTCAGTCAGTGATTGGAAAAAGAATTCAAAAACTTGTTTTTGACAAAAAATAGAATTGCATATTGAGGTGCAGCATAAACACCAAATGCAATCATTGTATTTTTTAATTTAAGATTGTGTTACATTATAATAATGTAACTACTTTAATTAAATTAGTTGTATGTAAGCTTTTATTATATCAAATTTATTGTATGGAAGTAAGACATTGATCCTATTGTAAGTAAATAAGCATTTATTTTTATATGACGCTATGCGTACAATTGTATTACATTCAAAGATCAGCCTTTCAAGCTAATTGTGCATGCGTCTTCTGCGAGTGTTAAATAATAAATGAATACTTATAATTAAGTTTCAGTTAGAGTGACGTTTAGTAAATTCTAGACAATTTTACCGACATCATTCATTCAAACATCGTAGTTAGTAATTTAAAGTGAGAATTCTACTCTCACACTTTACTCAACAGTACTTCAGATTTGCTCATATAAAAGAATTTGAGTTCTAGGAATAAGAGGATTCCTTTTATTCCTGCATAAATACTATATCTTGTATTGTAGAGTAAAGTATTCATTTATTATTTAACACTTGCAGAAGACGCATGCACAATTAGCTTGAAAGGCTGATCTTTGAATGATCCTATTGATAAAAGCATTGTAAAATTTTATCTAAAGATTTTTCACAATATTTTGAAAATACAATGGCAAGACCATAAATTCAATATGCTGGCTATGATAATTATGAATCTATTATTATGATAACATATTTTCATGATCTTTAATATGGCTTTGATATGAGATACATATGTTATTTACATTATAATTTTTATCTCAAAGACTCTTTAAAATATATAATCCTTGAAATGATGTGGCTAAGAATAAACCACCATGAAAAGCTATAAGTAGATAAGATGGTGATATTTTTTTTCAGAAAAACGTTTGCTGCAAAAAAAGTAATAATACCATATGATGAACATAAACAGAGTAAATGACTTATATGTTATATATGGAGAACAATTTATATTTAATTTAATGATTTGTACAGTCATTTCAAAACTCATTTTTATTATTGTATTTTTTTTTCTTTATCTAGAGCTAATGAAGAAATGCAGTTGTTAGCACTTTCCCCCATTATATCATAATCATATGTCTAAATCTGGGTAAACTTATTCGTTTTTCCAAATAGATAAGGATTACCAAACAAGTACTGATTATTTTTTATTAGCCAGTAGACAAACATTTTAGTTAACCAGGTATTTTTAATTGAGAAGTAAAACCTAGCAAAAAAACGGTAAAAGCTGTTATTCTTTGATACTTGATTAGTTTGTAAGTAATACAATTTCTCCTATTATTTTTCTTTGGAGGGCTACGGCAAAAATCTTTGCCAGTAACAAAATATTTATTCAAATGTTGTTTATTATTTCCCAAAATAAAATTGAAATGACCAAATTTATTTTAAAATTAAATATGAAAATTAATACGTTATATAACAAAAATATAAGACAATTTATATTTTAATTGTTCAAATCAAAATGCATTTTTTTCTCTAAATAAATTATCTTAAGAATTTTTCTTTTTATATATCTCATAATTATGTTTTAGTTAGATAATTTAATAATTGATTATTTCAAAAAAGTTTATTTGCTTAAATTAGAAAATTAACTTATTTTATCTAACTATTATCCTAGAATTCTAGAGATGTAATAAATTTTATTAGTTAGTTGTACATAACTGGTTCATCACTTATATAATATATATCTTATATATCAGTTCAAATATGATCGATAAAGATATCAAATCTATTTTCAGGTTTTTGAATATTAAGAACAGGCATTAGATTATTAACATAGTAGATGGATAGTCCCAAATTGCTTGCTAAGGTTTAAACCTCTGAGAAGTAATTGAAATATTATCACACTATTTTTAATTATCATTTGTAGTTGCAATAATAATTAAGATTATTTATTATAGTGAACCTTTATTGTATAAATGAACTTTGACCTGGCCTTATACATACAGAGTTCGCACATAGACACACACATAAAAAGCAAATAAGAACAGATTCCTACAAAGATATAAATTAGGAGAGTCTTATCAAGTAAGTATAGTTAAACTATTAGAATAAATAATAATAGTAATCAAATATTTTTTTTGCTCATGAGCTCATAAGAAGTTCAAGCATTAGAAGTGATGGAATTGGATTATGACTTACAATTGTTAAGCTTCGGAATCTGTCTCTCTAACATTGCACTCTTGGATAATAATAATAATAATAATAATAATAATAATAATAATCAAATGGTTGTATTGCTTGGGAGAGTACTAGACAGGCCCGGATCCAATAAATGTGTGGCCCGATTAGATTTTTTGCGGGGGGGGGGGGCTCTATATATTAAACTTAAAATAAATATATTTTTAATTATTTGAATAATTTATAATTTATCCTTTATCATCAAAAGCATTTGCTTTAAATTTCGAAAAATCAATTTTTTGTTAATTTTGGTGGTGATGCGGGACCCCTTCAAGTGTGGGGCCCGATTGGGCCCAATCGCTCCAATCACCTTAAATCCGGGCCTGGACTACCAGACATAACAAAAGTGGGCCTGACCCATGGAACTTGAGTTTTAGAATCTGCCACTTTACCACTGTAATAAATAACACAAAACAATTACTAAAATTAAAACATAAGTACAGAGAAATTATTAAAATGATGGATAATGACTAGAATATTAACTTTATTTATTTATCATCACTTTAGTCATCAGTTATGATCTATTATCACATAACTTTACTATGTCATAATACTTTCTGATAATTACCTTCATGTGTCAATAATATTTATTTGCAAATCATTGTATATCAAAGTAAAAATAACATAAGTAAGTAAGATTGACATTATCACAAAAAGTTAAAGTATCCAATTATCTTTAAAAAAAATGAAGTTGATGTTTTTAATACAAAAAAAAAAAAAAAGAATACTATGCAATATTACTGTTACCTAAAAAACATCAAGCGTTGATGGCCGAGCGGTTAGCATAACTGCATTCCAAGTAGCTAGCGCGCTTCCGGTCAACGCTTTGACATATTAAAAAAAAAGACTCAAGAAATAAACAAAGAAAAGAATTTTAAGTATGTAATAGTGTTTTTAAAAGATATTTATGACAATATTGTTCAAAATAAGTTCAAATATTAGAAATAGATGTCAAGCATTGTTAGCCGAGAGGTCATCGCAGCTGCCTTGCAAGGAAGTAGTTGGTTGCAGACGGTTGTGGGTTCATCTCTCAGCCGATGCTATGACATATAGAAAAAAAAAAAAATATGTATTCAGATGTTCATAGTCTGATCTTTTGTTATTTATATACTAAAATATTTATAATTAAAATGTAATTAAATTTGATTAATGTAAAAAATTAATATAAGATAGATGATGTTTTAAAACTAAATGAGAGTTTTTATAGATAGACTCTAATATATAATTGTAACCATCACTAAAATGTACATGAAGGAATTAAAGACAGAAAGTGTTTAAATGAAGTTATTTTAAAATAACAATTGTTAAAAACAAAAAAAAAATAAGATAATTATTCTCTTTGTTTTAATTTTAAGACAGTTTTTAAAATAAGGGGGGAAATGTTAGACAAATTAAGTACAAAAAAAAAGAATTACAAAAATTTAGCTCGCAGATTTTAAAAAAGATAATAATTAATACTGATTATATTTTTTTTTTTTTTTGTTTGAAAAAGAATATTTTTTAAGAAAAAATAAACAAGAGCAAATGTTTTTCTTTAAGTAATTAAAACAATAATTGCTTATATTTTTTCAATGTTCTGAGTTTAAATATGATTTTATAAAAAAAAGAAAGATTTAATTAAATTTTATTTTATTAGTTTATGAAATGTTATAACTGTAACAAATTATGCAAATGTTATCTAACTAAATCTTGGATTAGGTAATTTTGTATTTCTTTAATTAATTAGAACTAATGAAAAATTAAAAACAAGATAAGCTGAAGTGCCATGACTCAACTTAGACAGTGGTCAGTTTACATATAAAAAGTCATTAAAATTTTTATTAATACTCTTTGTTCATTTACTCATTCTTTTTTTCTTTCATTCAAATGTATAATCTGTATAAAGTATATATGTGATTGCTGTCAATTGACCTTCAAGCTATAAATTTAGCAGACTCTGTATAATGAATAAAACCTGATATTATAAAGTTTTAATGGAGAAGCATTGCTGAATTTCTGAAAGTAGGTCCATCAACTGGACACAATGTAGTTCCTAGTTACTTATTTGGAGAACACCTCTCAACACCAAACTTAACCTACTATTGCTAAGAAGTGTTGCTCTATGCTATATATTATTCCTGCTAAATATATTAAATGAAAGATGTCTCTTATGGAGCATATGTACATGTAGCCTTTGTAAGTAACTGGGTCTAAATAGTGTAAATCAGCTGAAGAAGTTTAAAACCCTAATTTCTTACAAGAAAATAGGGAGAAATCTATTGGAATAGACTCTGTAGTGCCAAAATTAATAATACCAAAGAAGACTGGCAAAATGTAAAAGGACCTTCAGTCAAAGACTTTTAATAAAAGACTTTAGAAATATCATAGAGGTGATCACCTAATATGTGGTAGGATTTATAATTACTTGCCTGACTTTCCTGTGTGTGTTTTACATTTTATATACCAAAATTCAAGTAAATATTTGTAATAATTTTAATATTTTATTTGTGTTATTCTTGATGGTAATAAGTTAACCAGAATCCATGCCATATGTTTATATTACATTTAATTAATTAAAAAGTATATTATTATATAATAAATGTTTGTTTTGTTATTTGTTAATTTGACCTTCATTCTATTTTCTCTTAATTTCTCACCATTTAAATTTAGTGAACTATTTATCATAATGTCAATATGTTGTTTATAGAATGTTATTTGTTTTGGAAGAATCAAAATTATAATAGCCAATGATATATGATTTCTTTTACTGAAGCAAGCTAATTGCAGTATAGACTTAGAAATGCTGAAGGATATTCAAACTCTTCCCATGATTTTTCTTGGTGTCCAGGTTCCATGGTTTAAACTAGTATAAATTCAAATATTCACAGAGGATTTGCTTTCTAGTTAATAAAAGTGGGCTTAATAATCTTGAAATGTGGTCATGGAGTATGAGTTTTATATAAATAGTGCCCAGTCTGACCATTAGTATAATTTGTAAAATTTATAAGTTAAAATAAATTATATTCCTCTCTTCTTGATTGGGACCATTATATTTTCTCCACCACTTCTACAGACTATCACATAAAATTATAGTCAAACTGAAAACATATGAAAAAATTTGTAAACTAGATAATTATAAGGTAGAAAATTTATATAAATTGAAAAAGTATATATGAAAAATAAAAATAGGAGAATGGAAAGTTGTAGTAAAATAGGAAAGATTTGATAAATTTTTAAATCAGGATAAGATTAAAGTAATGAAAGAGCATATAACTTATTGCAGATAAAAAATATACCAGTAATAATTATATGACTTTAAAAAACATCATAAGAGAATTTAAACATGAAAGACTCCAAATAGTAACACAATTTTAATTAAAATATATTTGATTCAAAATCAATTTTAAAAGAGTATAAAAAAGTGCATTTGAATATCTTGTAAGAATTTAGATTATAATTTAACAGAGGTAGAATTGAAATTATTCTGAAAGAATTAGATAACAAAGAAATATACATTTGGTAAAGGGGAAAAAAAACTTTTTAAAATTTATTTAATAAAAAAAGCCACAAATATTAATAGACTAATTTGTAAATTCATATAAAAAATTTAAATTATTCCAAAAAAATTAATTATGTTTCAGAAAATGTAACAGATTATCAAATATATAATATAAAAGAGCGAAAAAAAAATGGAAATTTTTTTCGGACTTTTGTAAAAAATAGATATGTATATAAAAAAAAACTAAATTCAAGCATATACATTGGTTAGATTAGAGATTATTGGGAGAACAGAGTAATTCCCAAAAATGTAGGTTTGATTTATGGCTTATGATAGTCATTCATTTTAGTCTGTACTTTTTTCTCCTCCTTCAAAATGTCCAACAAAATAATTCAATTTATCAAAGTCTTCAAAATCGCTGATACAAATAACTCCTCTCGTTTTTTTACTTAAAAAAATCATTTAATCAAAAATTCTCATCATTTCATATACATCTTTAATGCATTGATTCTTTTTAAATCCAAACTGCTTCTTAAATATGAAGCCTTTTAACTTTCAAGTTAAACAATACTCACATTATCAATTCTACTAAAATACAAAGTTCTTAGACATTCTTTATATTTATTTTCTACTCATTTTATATTGAAGTTAAAATAACACGACTAAATAGTACAGAGATTATTATATAAAATTGGTTATTTCATAAAAAAAAAGATAAAGCTGAAATGTGTTTTTAGCGCGCACGTGCACACACAAAGAATGTTATATAATAATATTCTTGTCTAAATTTGTAGCATTTATTATTAAAAATCTGAGGTAATGAAATAAATAAGAATTGAGAACTAATTTATTATTAATCATTTAATATTGTTTTAAAGAATAGTTATAATATTAGATCAGTATATGCTAAAATATTAAAACTAACTATAATTTTTTGCTGCTGATCTTACAGAATATAAGTAATAATTAAAGTTTAATTAAACTTCATTATATTATGTGTCATATAATTAAACATGCCTGCTAGGTGGTTTGATATATTAAAAATAAGTTTATTAATAACTTTCAATTACAGTTCAACTGTCTGTGAGATTTAACATATTATTCTTATATTCTAACGTATTTATTCCCTACTTTATAATAAATCAACTATAATTTCATTAAATTCTGGCAGTTTTTCAGTGTTTATCTTAGTTATAGATTTTACAACATCATATTCTCTATTAGATGACCTATTTCATCTTTTCAATTTGTTTTTTTAATATCATATGAAATAACTGAAACACACAGCCTTATATATACCTCTGTTTATATATTAATATATAGGGTATATGAGCACAGACTTTCACACGACCCACCACTCTCCACACTATCTCATTACACTGATACACCTGAACACATATATGTTGAAAAAATAAATAATCACCAATATACGTATTTCATGCTAAACCAGCAATCATCAGTTGGTCCAGATTACCATCTCTACACATATATGCTATAAGGGCTCAGATATATATTAAGATAGCCAAACCTTATACTTTAATGTTCAGGTGTATCAGTGTAATGAGATAATGTGGAGAGTGGTGGGTCGTGTGAAAGTCTGTGCTCATATACCCTATATAATATCATATGGAGTAAATGGTAAAAAAAAAAGCCTTTAAGTAATCATATTAATGCAAAAGTTTCTGCAAACAATCTTAATAAAACAGGGAGAAAAGCCATTACTTATTAGGATTAACAAGGCTATATATGTTAATAGTTTTAATATTTTTATATTTAACTTTAAAATAGTTAGATATTCAATTATAAATCAATAATCTGTATTCAAATTCAAGTCAATGGATAATATGTCACCATAAGATAATTCATTATTATATATGAAAATTATTTTTATTAAATATTTCAAAAATACTCTTATAATTTTTACATTTATCTACCTTTTCTATAACTACCTTATTATGGCTTGATTCATTGTTGTTGAACAATAATAGCCTATATTAAATTGAAGTCAAAATATATATATATTACCATATAATAATTCATTATTATATATGAGGATTATTGTTTTTATTACATATTTCCATATATACTCTTTTATTTTTTTCAAATTATCTCTCTTTTCTATAACTAACTTATCATTGTTTGATTCAATTGTTGTTTTATTATCATAACTTATTTATAGAATAAATCATGATTGCTTCATTCTATGTAAAAAAAAAAAAAAAAAAAGACTCTTGCTCTCTTGAAATGTCACAAACTCAATTATGGTCTTTAAAAAAGTTGTCAGAAAGACTATGAGAGATGTATAAATCACACACATATATATATAATGATCCGGCATGTACCATGGACCTTTGTAGTTTATTTGTAACCATCCATTGTCTAAAAATATTTTTATATTTATCATTTTTATTATACATTATTATTTATTACTATTTTATTATTTTACTCATATGGTTTTTACTTTACATGATTGGCTTTCTTATTTGATGCCTCCAGCATCGGATCACACATTCAAGCAGAGAGGTAGAATATCATTGATAGATTGACCATCAACGGTACTCTCTGCCAGATCAAGGCTACACAAACAGACAACCTCAACCATCTTTCCTGACCATAGCACCCCACCATACTACTGGGACAATGCCTGTCATCCAAAGCACTTTATTTGTTTTGAGAACAAGTCTCAGGTACTATAACTGGCATGCCCAGATGACAGACATACAAACCCAGTGCTTGAAATATACCCAGGCTAACTCACAATCTTAATCATGAGAAGTGCAGTATTAATTAACACATGGATATATTTCTAATCTTTAAATTACTGGGGGTGCAGTTAAAAGAGAGTATAACTCAAACAACATTTTAAGCAAACATTTATCTATTCATATGATATATATTTAAATAAATATAACATGACAATTTAACACAGAAAATAAATAATTATACATTAATTGTTAATAACTCAATATGACTAATGTCCTTCTCTATAGTTCATTTCATTAAAAAAAATATATGTCTAGACAGTTTACAATTGAAAAAGTATATTTACCTAGGTTTTTCATTATATTGAGATGACACATTTCCATTTTAGTTTTGACTTTCCAAATGATTTGGCCTTTTGGTCTCCAGTGATGGTTTCATAGGTTTCCTTCCATTCTTCTGATGGACAATGGGAGAGAGAATGTGGCAGTGTTTATACTAGAGTTAAGGCATTTATCCCAGGTGAGAGAAGTTTTTAGAACCAAGGGCATGGGGTTGAAGCCAGATGAACACTCCTAATGCTTTTGAGCAAGAAAAGTTGCTACTTCATGGTTTCTATGCTTCTATTTTCTGGAGCAAGTAATCTCACTCCCTGTGGATCTCATTGATTATGTTCTCATGAACTACTGGAAAAACTGAGAACTGAATTGGAACTGAACTGAACTTGGAAAAACTTTTGAAACTGTTAACAAAAACTGCCGGAACTGAATAACAATGAACAAGCTGCTACTTTTATACTTAACTCTCCCATTATCTAATTTTTTTACAATTTTTATTTGGTTTTAATTAATTTTACATTTTTGTCTAATCCATTTTTCTTAGATTCATCTAATATTTTATCAGCCAGAAATCTTTCAAATTTTAAGTACATTCCTCCCACTGAGATAGTTTACTAGATTTTCTAATTAATTCTATTGATAATTTTTATTTTAAAACATTTCACATTTATTTACCCTTTTAACATTTCTTTTTTTCTTTTTTTAATTATAAAAAGAAGAGAGCGGGTTTTTAAATCTTTATCTCATGATTCTCTTTCCCTGCCCCTATTCTTAATAAATAGAACTTATTCTTAAAACAAAAATGATACAATCTTTCTTTTTATTAATTTCCTTTTTAAAAATCTGCTTTAAAACTATTTTTGTTTCCCTTTTTCTTCATAATTTATTTATTTACTTTAAATTATTAAATTATTAACTTATGTAATGTGAATATATATGTGTAATTTTACAATATATATATATATGTATATTGTGAGCATTACAATATATATATATGTGTGTGTGTTATCTAAATAAGTATTTGACTACATGGCTTGTGCAAAGTGGATAATTATAAATTTTATGTTCTGCATAATTTGATACAGTGGGAAAGTGGCAGACTTTAGGGGATTAATATTTATGAATTATTGTCCATCTTGTTTACTTCCTGTTCTTGAATTTCTTATGAACTCCTAAGCAAAAAACTATTCAATTATTTATTACTATTAATATATCACAATAATTGTCAAAATCACTGTGAATAGTTATAGTTACAAAACTATAAATTATTAAATACATAAACCAGCTAAATACAATCTTAAATAAGTTGGATTTTGAAATCAGGGTAAAAAGTGAATATCTAAATCATGGTAAAAAGTGAATAATGAATAAGTAGTATCTGACAAAAATATCTCCTAGCGTCCTAGAGGGTAAATGTTCTGTCATCAAAGGTGAAATATCTCTTTTTGTTTTTTTATTTCTTTTTTTTGCTCTTTTTACCAATCTCTGTCCATTTTTTTCCTTTTGACTTGCTGTTTCCAGTAAATCTGTACAATCACATTTCCATTTTCATTTACATTTATAGCAATTTTGATTCGAGAAATGTAATATCCATTGATATTATATTCCCAGACTATTTTATAAATTGTTGCCTTCATCAGATCGAAGTTTCGATTTTCTATACCTAATGCATTACCATTCAGAAGCTACATTTAATCTCTTTGTATCATCAAACTAGTATCCTAAAATTCAAAAACACTTTAAAATTTTTGAATTGATGCCAACTTGTTTGTATATAGATCTGGAACTAACAAATTGGCTTGAATTCAAAATGTTAATGTATTTTAAAATTTTTGTTTGTTGACTTGTAGTAAAAATTGTTAAATATGGCTACTAAATACAAAATCATTAAATCCAGGAAACCTTACTAAATTAATTAACAGCTTATTACATATAGAAGTTATAAACTAGAATTAGTTCAGAAAGGTAGACACAAAGTCATTGCTATCAAGTATTTATTAGTTACACAATTTTATAGTAGATTATTCTGGAGCAAAGCAGGAAAAAAACTGCTTCTTAATATAATCTAAATTCATACTTAAATGATAAGTTATTTGTAAGACATTTTCTTACAAAAATATAGTTAAGCTTTAAGGCAGAGATGTTGTCCATGTTCTATTTTATTTAACATTTATTTTTGAAAATAATTGAATGATTGTTTGCTGAGGAAATCATGGATGACTGAACTTTTATCAGGAACTTATTTTTCTAGTCTGTCATATATATTTAAATTTATTTTTGAATAAAATTAACATTTGGAATAGGATGATTTATTGTATTTTTAGACGATATGTAAACTCTTATTAATAGAATGAGATTAAATAAAGTGTTACATACAAAGATAAAGCATATAGAAAGTTTGAGATAAAAAATAGATGAAAGTAAAAATAGAAGGGAGAGTCAAAAATCACCACATTCTAGCTGTAAAATGTAATAAACCTCTATAAAATACACACATTTTTTAACATAATCTCCATGAATTTCAATATATATATATTTGTCAACAAGTTTTTGTATTTCCTCATTTAAAAATGTATTAAGCTATGTTACAGGCCATAAATATACCATTGAGTTCATCTCTTCATTCAACATGAATCTTTATTCCTGTAGAGTTTTTTTAGGAGACCTAACAAATGACAATCCAATGGGGCAAAATCAGGTCTATAAGAAAAAGCTCCAAATTGCAAATAAATGTTTTTCAAGTGTGTCAACATTATGAGAAGGAGTGTGTGAATGTGCATTGCTATGCAACAATTTAACACCCTTGGTAACATTCCTCTGCATTTTGTTTAAATTTTATGTTTACACTCTTCAGTGAATATTTCAGTGTAATAATAACTTTTAAATACTGAACTTTTTTAATGGTAATGTTCCACTATTAGCCTTTGAGAATGTCAGAAAACTATAAGCATCAATATTTCAACTGATAGTTGACTTTTAAACTCTCTTTTGATTAACAATTGAGGATTCTCTGCTATTTATTTTCAAGATCACAGTGATGAATCCATGTCTCATCATTAGTAATGACTCTGCTTAAGAAACTATCATCTTCCTTAGAGTATCAATTCAAATTTTGTTTGCAGATATCTTCCATAAATTGCTCTGTTATTCATTTCACACAAACTTTTCAAATCCTAGCAGCCATAGATCATTTGCAAACGATTTGTCATAAAATATACTGTTACTCATCTATTCAACAGAATCACTTCATATTTAAGTAATCATTTAAAAGAAATTACTGAAGAATAGAATAAAAATTGCTTGACTAGTAACAATTTCAAAACACAAAGAATTTATTAGTATTATTAGTAACTGAAGTGGAATTAATATGTATTTCATTAGAAGTTAACATAACTTTTATTTTTATAAAAAGAACTAATCAAAAAAAGTATTAGCAATGTCTAAACTAAAATTTTACAAAAACTTTTAGAGTA
The DNA here is from genome assembly GCA_028023455.1 of Epiperipatus broadwayi. Taxonomy (NCBI): domain Eukaryota; kingdom Metazoa; phylum Onychophora; class Udeonychophora; order Euonychophora; family Peripatidae; genus Epiperipatus; species Epiperipatus broadwayi. Next base: position 4,582,500 of record JAQFVV010012439.1, on the reverse strand, counting down.
ATCATAAGCAAGAAATTGCTTCTTTAAATAGTACTAAAAAGATCTCTTGAGTAAGAAAAAATGGCACTTTGAGATTTTATTTTTTCAAACTGCTTAATACTTGATTATTACTACTAATAATTTTGAATATTAAATAAAGTATAATTAATATTCTTCAAATATACAAATATATATTTTATAAAATAATTGTTAACATCTCAATCAATTTCCTCAATTAATAAAAACATTGAAAGCAGTCAAATATATATGTATATTATTATATATAATATAAATCTAGTAATTCAATACATTCATTATTGTTATTTCAATTCAGTCTTAGCTTTTTATTCTTCATTTACTTTTTTTATATGTGTGTATGCTGTAATTAATATTTTAAACCTGAATTTGTATAAGATATAAGGAGTCCAACATTGTTTTATTGAGTTCTGCAGTCTGTTTGTGCTGAATGCAAAAGTATGTTCAAGTTACAGTTTAATGATAGTGCCTGAAAACATGTTTTTTTTCTCTTCAGAGATTTGTGTGTAGTTAAAATTCTTGTGTTTTAATAAGCACACATGCATGCACCTATCTACTACAATTTGATTTTTTTTATATTCAATTACATTTCTGACAACTTAGTATGAATCTGAATCCTGAGTGCACTCTGAAATGTACTATATATTTAGTGCTCAAACATGTAGCTTTTTATAAGTAGATATAGGTAAATTCATTTCGATATAATATTATATCACAATATATGTATTTATTAATTCAAATAAGAATAAAATCGTGAATGCTTATTTGTATTGGGTTGGAGATAAATATATTGTGTATTATCCCTCTTTTGGTTAGAGGGATGAAGAATATAAATGAGAGAGCCGTGAAGTATTATTCAAGTTTTCATCCGTAATTTCATTGATTGGTTTTTTTTAGAACTATAGTAATATTAAGTTATTATTATTATTATGATATTATAGGGTATATTTTTTGAATATCAATGATATTACAGATTGGTGCAGCACCATTTCATTTTTGATATCCTGGAGTTTTAGAAAATTTAAGGTGAGTAAATATTTTTTGATAATAACTATTCAAAAGTTTGGTTTATTATTTATTATAAGATATTTATTAAGTTTTGATGTGTATTTGATTTTTAGAGTTATTTTGAGTGTAATGATTTGAGGTTTTGGAGGGTTTATTTTGTTAAGAGATAATGTTTAAGTAGTTTACTATTCTTTTTATTTTCTTGTAATAATAATGTTTAGAATTGTGTTTTATTTAAAGGGATTATATATATATTAATCAGATGTTTATTTATTTTTCTAAGTTTGAAAAGTGGATTATTTTATTAAGAATGCTTTCTTTGGGGTGGAGGGGGTTCCTCTTTTAGAGGGTTTCTCCCTAAAATTGTTTTGTTAAATGTATTAATATAAAGAAAGGAGAGAAGTTGTTAGTAATAGTTATATTAGTAGGAATGGTGGTTGGGTTATATTATTATATTCGATTAATATATGTTAGTATAATGTTTAAGTCTATAAAACTTTTATGGGTAGTAAATGTAGAGAAAAATATGTTTTTAGATTGATAGTTAAATGTTTTAATATTAGTAATATTATTTATTATTCCAATTGGAATAATTTGGTTTTATTGCAATGAATATTTTCTACTAATCATAAGGATATTGGAACAATATATTTTATTTTTGGTGTTTGATCAGCTATGGTTGGGACTTCATTAAAGTTATTAATTCAAACAGAATTAATAGTAATAGGAAATTTATTAGGTGTTGATTAATTATTCAACGTTATTGTAACAATATATGTTTTTGTTATAATTTTTTTTTATAGTTATACCTATTATAATTGGAAGGTTTGGAAATTGATTAGTTCCTTTGATGTTAGGAGTACCTGATATGGCATTTAAGATTTTGGTTATTACCTCTTTCATTTTTTTTTTTGTTAAGGTCTTCGATGGTTGAGAAAGGAATTGGGACTGGATGGACAGTTTATCCATCTTTATCTAGAAATTTAATTCATAATGGTGGATCAGTTGATTTAACAATTTTTTCTTTACATCTTGCTGGTATTTCTTCAATTTTAGAGGAATTAAATTTTATTACAACTACAATTAATATGCAAACTTTTGGGATAATTTTTGAACATGTTCCTTTATTTGTTTGGTCTGTGAAGATTACAGCAATTTTACTATTATTATCATTACCAGTATTAGCAGGTACAATTAGGATATTGTTAACTGATTGGAATGTAAATATAGCATTTTTGACCCTGCTGGGGAAGAAGATCCTATTTTATATCAGCATTTGTTTTATTTTTTGGACATCCAGAAGTATGTATTCTTATTCTTTCAGAATTTGGAATGATTTCTCATATTATTAATCATTATAGCGGTAAGAAAGTCTTTTGAATCTTTAGGAATGATTTATGCTATATTATCAATTGGATTGCTTGGTTTTATTGTATGGGCACATCATATATTTATGGTTGGAATAGATGTTGATACTCGAGCATATTTTACAGTGGCAATAATAATTATTGTGGTTCCAATGGGAATTAAATATTTAGTTGACTTGTTACTTTACATGGTGTTAAAATATTATCTGAACTTACCTTATTATGAGCAATAGGTTTTATTTTTTATTTACTATTGGAGGGATAACTGGGGTTGTTTTGGAAAATTCTTATTTAGATATTGTTTTACATGATATTTATTATGTTGTTGCACATTTTCATTGTTTTATCTATGGGTGCAGTGTTTGCAATTTTAGGGGGATTGGTTCATTGGTTTCATTTGTTTCTAGGTGTTAGAATAAATCATAATTGATTAAAAATTCATTTTTGTCAATATTTTAGGAGTAAATATAACTTTTTTTTCTCAACATTTTTTAGGATTAACTGGAATCGGTATTCAGATTATCCTGATGTATATATATTGTGAAATATTGTTTCTTCAATTGGGAGAATAATTTCTTTAGTTTGTATTTTATTTTTTGTTTTTATTATTTGGGAAAGATTAGTTAGAAAATGATTGGTTGTATGGGAAAGTCATATAGTAAGGTTTTTAGAATGGGATCATAGGATTCCTCTTTATGATCATACATATAGTGAATTAATAATATTGAATACTTAATATAGCAAGATGAAATGAATTAATATTTCAAGATGCATCTTCTCCTTTAATTAATACAGCAGTTAATTTTTTTTCATGATTATTCATTACTGGTTTTAATTTTAATTACTATTTTAATTGGGTATAATTTCTTTAGTTTGTGTTTTATTTTTTAGTTTAATTTTTAATAAAAATTTAATGCGGTATTTATTAGAGAGATAATGGGTTGAAGTAATTTGAACAGTTTAGCCTGTTTTTAATTTGGTATTTATTGCTTTCCCTTCATTACATTTATTATATATATTAGATAAAGTCTCTGATTCATTTTTAACTATTAAGGTACTTGGACATCAATGATATTGAAAATATGATCATAAAGATTTTATTGATGTTGAGTTTGATTCATATATGATTAGTATTAATGATTTAGAATTTGGTGAATTTCGTCTTCTTGATGTTGATAATCGATTAATTTTGCTCTTTCAATGACATTTGATTTTTAATTAAAGCTGCTGATGTATTGCATTCTTGAGCTGTACCATCTTTAATTGTTAAAATTGATGCTGTTCCTGGTCGTTTAAATTAGATTATATTATATTTAAATCGAGATGAATTGTTTTGTGGACAATGTTGTGAGACTTGTGGTGCTAATCATAGAATCTTACCTATTGTTATTGAATCAATTCCTATAAAAAAATTTGTTAAAAAATTATGAAATAAGAGTATAATTTATAAAAATATAAATATGCCAAATTTAAAATGAATTCCTCCGATATATTCATTGAATTGAATATTAATAATGCCGTTGAGAATTTTAGTAATATGATTTTATTTAATAATAATTTAGTATATAGTTAGTGGTTTAAAGTTTAAGATTAAAATTAGCTTATTTATTAAAAAAATAATTTTTTGAGAATGCTAATAAATTTGTTTCGAGTTTTTGATCCTTCATCAAGGATTTTAATATTGAGAATTAGCTGAATATTACTGGTGATTGGTATATTTTTTATTCCAATATATTATTGAATGTATCCTTCTCAAAGTATAGTAATTATATGTTCGACATTTAGTTTGTTAAACAAAGAGTTTAAAATCCTTTTATGAGTAAGAAATATTAAAGGGATAACCCGCTTATTTTTATAAGTTTATTTTTAATAATTATATTTAATAACAAGTTAGAATTAATACCCTATGTATTTACAAGAATATCATATTTGATAGTAACTTTAAGATTAGCCTTTCCTTTATAGATTAGATTTATAATTTTTGGTTGAATAAATAAAGTAATAATAATGTTTGCTCATTTGAAATTCCTTCTGTCTTAATATCATTAAAGTTTGTATTGAAACAATTAGGAATTTTATTTCTCCTTTGATTTTGTCTGTTCGATTAGCAGTTAATATAATTGCCCGTCATTTATTACTAAGATTGGTTGGTATTCAGGGAAGGATTTTAGAGATGTTTACATTATTAATATTATTGTTTGGTCAAATATTATTGATAATACTTGAAAGTGCAGTTTCTATTATTCAATCTTATGTTTTTGTTGTATTAAGAAGATTATATTCAAGTGAGATTTACTAATGATAAGTCATTATCATCCATATCACATAGTGGAGTTGAGCCCATGACCAATTAGTGGGGCATGCAGAGCTTTGTTGTTAACTACTGGGTTAGTAAATTGATTCCATAATTATTTAATTAGATTGTTATTAATAGAATTATTATTATTATAATAATAATCAATGATTGATATTATTCGTGAAGGAACATATCAAATGTTGCATACTAGAAATGTTGTTTTTGGACTCTGATGACGAATGACTTGGTTTATTTTATCAGAAGTTTTGTTTTTTTTTAGATTTTTTTGAGCATTCTTTCATAAAAGGTTGGCTCCAATAATAGATCTTGGCTCATATTGACCACCTTCAGGTGTGGTAGTGCTGAATCCATTTCAAGTTCCATTATTAAATGCTGCTGTATTATTAACTTCTGGGGTTATGGTAACATGAGTACATCATAGTTTGATGAAAAGAAATTATAATCAAGGAGCTCAAGGTTTATTATTTACTATGTTACTTTACTTTGTTACAGGGAATAAAGTATTATGCATCTAGATTTTCAATTTCGGATTCTGTATATGGAACAACTTTTTTTGTTGCTACTGGATTACATGTTATTATTGGGAGTTTTTTACTAGTTTGTTTATGACTCAATTATATTGACATTTTTCTAAAATTCATTATTTTGGATTTGAAGCTTCTGCTTGATATTGATGTTGTTTGATTATTTTTGTTTATTTCAATTTATTGGTGAGGGTCATAATGTTAGCATTAATTATTATATTTTTATAGAATTATTAATTGTATTAGTGTTATTAAGAATTATCTTTCTTTTTTCAAAAAAAAAAAAAGTGATAAAGACCGAGAAAAAAATTATTCTTTTGAATGCGGATTTGAGCCATTTAGATCAAGACGATTACCTTTTTCTTTACTGTATTTTTTAATTGCAATTATTTTTTTAATTTTTGATATTGAAATTGTTTTAATCCTTCCATTTCCAATTAGGATGAAGTTAATTGAAATTAGAAGGTTATATTTGATTGGTCAGTTATTTTTGTTTATTTTATTAATTGGACTCATACATGAGTGAATTCAGTGGGCTTTAGATTGGGCTATTTTTAGTAAAAACAAATTGTATTTAGTTTCGACCTTTTGCGTAAATTGAACTTATATTGTTTGTTTTCAAAACAAATTCTTCAATAAGATTAATAGCAATTTAATCACTTTGGGTAAAAAATTATTAAAAATGGTATTAAGAAAAATATGAAAAAATATAGTACTGATAAAATTTAACCAAAAATAAGATATGGGGATTATTAACTGGATTTGCTCCAATTCATGTTAGAAGAATAATGATTCTGATTATATCTTTATAAAAAAGTTGATTTAATTTATTAAATGAGGATGATAAATAATTTTTGGAAATTATTGGAAGGGAAAATAAGATTATAATTGATATTAGAAGAGAAATTACTCCTTCTAATTTATTGGGAATTGATCGAAAAATAAAATATTCTGGTTGAATGTGAATTGGAGCTACTGATGGATTTTCTGGAATTTAATTTTCTGGATCACCTAGAAGATTTGGCGGGAAAAAAAACAAAGAATGATAATGCTGAGATAAATAATATTATTGTAGTCTTTAATTGAAAAATGTTGATGAAATGGGATTTTATCAGAGTTTGAATTTAATCCTAAAGGATTATTTCTATCTTTTTGATAAAGAAATAGTAAATGAATTATTACTAAGACTATGCTAATAAATGGTAGGAGAAAATATAATGAAAAGAATCAGATTAATGTCGCATTTCTAACTGCAAATCCTCCTCATAATCAGTTTATAGTTATTATCCCAATGTATGGGATTGCTGATAGTAGATTTGTAATTATGGTTGCTCCTCAAAAAGATATTTGTCCTCATGGAAGTACATAACCAAGAAAAGCTATTGCTATAGTTAATAATAATAGGATAATTCCAATATTTCAGGTATAGTTCAATTTAAATGAATTGTAATAAATTCCTCACCCTACTTGAATATATAAGCAAATGAAAAAAAATTATGCTCCATTTCTGTGAAGAAAGCAAATTATTCATCCATAATTTACATCTCAGGAATATGAATAATTGATCTAAATGCTAAATCTATGTTACCTGAATAGTGTATGGCTAATATAATTCCTGTAATAATTTGAAATAATAATGAAACACCAAGTATCGATCCATAATTTCATAAGTATGAAATATTAGATGGGGGTTGGTAATTAAATTAATCTATTATTAGTAAATAATAATGGCTGACTTTTTCATTCAGGTTTTGTCATAAATTATCATAGTTGAATAATTTTATAGTTTAAAATAATTATTAAAATTCCTAAGCTAATTGGAAGAAAAAACTTTTAGGTAAAGAATATTAATTTATCATATCAAAATCGTGGATATGAGCCTGAATTCAGATAAAGATAAATGAAATTACTGTTGTTTTTATTATCATTATTAATGTAAAATTAATATTTGATCCAAAAAAAGTAAGTGTAGTAATTATTCTTATTAATAGAATTCTAGAGTATTCTGCTATAAAAATTATGGCAAATCTTCCTCTCTATATTCAGTATTAAATCCTGAGACCAATTCCTTTTCACTTTCTGCAGAATCAAAAGGGGCTCGATTGGTTTCAGCTAAGATTGATGAAAATCAACAAATAAATAATGGAAATAAAATTAAAAAAATTCAAATTAATATTTGGGAATAGTCAATAATTATAGGATTATAACTTTCTGATAGAAAGATTACAGTTAATAAAATTAGGGTTAGTCTGACTTCATAAGAAATAGTTTGACAACTGCTTCGCTTGTAATGTTCCAAGTAATGAGTACTTAGAATTAGAAGACTATCCTGCTATTATTATGAAAGAAACTGATATTCTTGTAAAGCACACAAAAAAGAGCAGTGCAAAGTTAAAATTTAAGGGGTTTCATTTTATAGGAATTAGTGTTCAGATAAATAATGAAGTAATAATTCTTATTCTTGGTGCAATAAGATAGGTTATTCGATTCCTTAAATTTAATCATTTAATTTCTTTACAGAAAAGTTTAATTGCATCACTACTTGGTTGAAGGATTCCAATTAGACTAATTTTGTTTGGTTCTTTTCAAATTTGAATATATCCAAGAATTTTTTGTTCAAGTTATGTTAGAAATACAATTCTAATTAAAATGGAAATTAATAAAATTTAATAAAAAATGAATATTATAATATTTACAAAATTTAAATTCATTACATTTTTCTGTCATAAGGTTGAGTGTAAATAAATTGCTGTTAGTTTTGATATAGACAAATTTATTTCCATATAATATTATATCACAATATATGTATTTATATTGTAACACAAAAAAGATGATAAAAAATATATTAGAAATTACAGATCTATCAGTCCTTTATCAGTTTTGTGCAAAATTTTTACCAAGATAATTACAACTCATCTATAGAGAACTTTGGAGTTCAACCAATTAAAAAAAAAAAACAAGCAAATTTAAAAGTGGGTTTAGTACAGTGAATCATATCCATATAATGAGAGAGTTGCCATTATGCTTTGGATTTGTAGATTATGAAAAGGCATTTGATTCCATAAGCATTTCTTCAGTGATTAAAGCATTTGATCATCAAGGTATAAACCCAGGATATTGTCATATTCTGAAAAATATTTATAAAAATGAAACAGCAACAATTAGATTACATAATGATACTAGGAAAGTTAATATTAAGAAGGGTGTAAGTCAGGGTGACTCCATATCTTCAAAACTTTTTACAGCAGTTTTTCAAAAAGTATTTTGTAAATTAAAATGGGATGCTAAAAGAATAAAAGTAAATGGAGATTATTTAAATCATTTAGATTTTGCAGAAGATTCAGTTGCTTTTTGAAAATAACCCTTTAGAACTTCAGGTGTTGCAAGAATTATCAGATAAACTAAGAAAGTAGGACTAAAGGTAAACGTTAAAAAGACTAAATAAATGTTCAATGGATTTTTTTCTAAAGATAAAATCCAAGATTGATAATTATGAGTTAGAAGAAATTAACAATTACAAAAATCTTCATGATATAATTACTATATATAAAAACAATGGATAAAATTAATTATGGAATTAAACTTGGTTGGAGTGCTTTTGGTAGAAATAATTTTAATACTAAAGGAAAATATGCCTATGTGTTTGAAAAGGAAAGTTTTTAATAAATGTGTTTTACCAGTTCTTACATATGGATGTGAGACTTGAATACTTAACAGATGAAAAATACAGACTTCAGACCACTGAAAAATGTATGGAGAGATGCATGTTAGAAGTAACAAGAAGATATCAAAAACAAAATACATGGATAAGAGAACATCATTGAAAGAATTAAGAGACTGAAGTAGAGTTGGCTGGACATGATGCTATAACAGATGATATTATATGGACAGTTGAAATTTTAAACTGAATTTCAAGAGATTTTAAGAGACCCAGAAAGAGACCACATGTGAGATGGATGGATGAAATAAGAAAGAGTGCAGGGATGATGTGGAGAACAGAGATTAGAGATAGGAGAAGATAGGTTGAATTTGAAGACTTTCATCCTGCAGTAAATTGATAATGTTTGATAATGATGATGATAATGTAATAAATAATCGATTCATTATTAAATGAATATATAACTTATTTTTAAATGTACAAAAACGTATCCAAACAAAATAATATACTGACAATGTTAAACTTTCTAATTTTAATGTTGATATCTTCATGCTTATGATATTTATATGCAGTTCAGCATCATTTCAATTACTATCAATTCACTTCAAAACGAAGGTCTCTCCAAATTTAATCCATTTTTTTTTTCTTTTGCATAGCTTCTCTTCTTCACATCAACTAACTTTCTTATTTCATTTATCCATTTCATGTGCAATTTACTTATAGGTCTTTTACCATCTCCTGAAATTCAGTTTAAGACTTCAATTATCATTCTATTATTATCTCCTTTAGAAATATATTCAACCAGCTCCAGTTCAGACATTTACCTCTTTCAATAATGTTCTCTCACACAAATATTTTGCTTTTGATATTTTTTTGTTACTTTCACATCCCTTGATACTTCATTGAGTGTTCCAAATTCTCCAAATTGCTCTTCAATTAACTGTTGAAGTCTCAGATCTATGAGTAAAAACATGTCTAATAAAAGCCTTTTTCAAATAAATAAGCATATCTCTTTTGTTATTAAATTATTTCTATTAAATGCACTTCATCCAAATTTAATTCTATAACTAATTTTAATTACTATGCTTCCATTTGTATTATTAACTTGACCAAAATATTTGTTCTTCTAATTCATGATTATGAGCCTTTTATTACTTTTATATAATAACTCTTGCAACATTTCCTGGAACTGTGAGGCATTATTTCCAAAAACAATCGATCAACTACAAAATGTATATGACTTAAATAATCTCCATTTGCATTACTTCCTTAGTTTCCCATTTTTATTCATAAAAATACTTTTAAAACTGCTGTAAAAAGTTTTTGAGATCTGGATTCACACTGTCCTATTTAGAATGTTAGTCCTTTTTACTGATACTATATAATTTAATGGTTGTTATTGCAGATTAGTAAATAATTTTCAGAATATATTTTGATCTAGATCTTGGTGGTCCAAAGCTATATTGACTGTGGAAATACATTGAAAATCAAATGACTTTTCATAATCTACAAATTTAAAGCACAGTTGTAATTCATATTTAGCCATTTCTTCAAACTTTCCTCAATTCTTGGATGTCATCTAAAGTGCTAAAACCACTTTAAACTTGTTTTTTGCTTGGGTTGAGTCTAACATTTACTATAGATGAGTTTTAATTATCTTTAAATAAATTTGCATAGAAGTAATAGAAGATTGATAAATCTATCATTTCTAGTTACGTCTTCATCACCTTTCTTAAATATCAGTATTACTACTGCATTCTCCCAATAATATGATACATCATTATCATTTAGAAATGTCTGTCATAATTTTACCAACATTTTATTTTTATTCTTTTTTGCATTTTTTAAAGGCACCAATAATACTTTTATCATTTTCTGCAGTTTTGTCCTTCTTTATATATTTAATTTCATGTCTCTCATCTTCATTTTTAAAATACTGCAGTATTTCAGAAATTGAAGTAATTATAGTGATTGTTTTGTTTTCGTTTTATTATTACTATATATTTTTTTTAAAAAATTCGTCTACACATTTTTGATGGAATGTCTCTTTGCAATAATAATTTCATCTTCTCTTAATTTCATCTCTTCTTATTGCTGATATAAACTTTCACCAAGATATAGTTTTTGACTTTTGAAACTTGTTTTTCTTCTATAGTTTCCCTAGCCAATTCACAGTTTTAATTTTTATATCACTATTAACTCTTTAATATTTTGAATAAAAGTATTATATATATATATGAAGTTTAAATGTAATTATAGAGGATTTGAGCACAGACTTTCAATTTCCCTTCAGCTATCCACTCCATCTCATACAACAGATACACATGAACACACACTTGTGAAAAAGATAAATGATCTCCAATACTGAGAGCCTGTGATGATCCTTCAGTATATTCGTCTGGCATTTAATGCTGAAATAAGCTAATGACAATATTTTTGGTTTATTAGATATGCTATCTAAGATGTTTTATTGATTGGAAATTCCAAAAATAAATATTTTGACGTAAAAATCTAATAGATCTTTTTTTTTTTAAGTTCAGTAGAACTTGTACAACTGGAGAGATAAAAAAAATGATTGAAAAATCATTTTTATACTTTTTGCCTCTTTTATAGGGGTATCTTTCCCCTCAGCACAATTTTATTCTCAAACTTATAAGTTCATTTAATTTTCAGTCTCAGTAGGGTTGCCATTCATGTAAATTTTGTAAACATTTTATTTTATCAATTTGTCTTTTCAATATAAAATAAAATTTGTTGCATTTAATCAAGTATTTTTGAAGATAATTAATTTATAATAAAAGAATTGATAATATGAATTTACAAAGATATAAAAGTATGATATAAATTTTTATTTAATCTTATTATTACAATCGTATCGACTTGACGTTAGTTTTATATTGTTTGTTTATCAAAGCTCATTCCTACTAACTTTTCTGATTTTTACAATATTAAGCATGTGATATGTAGAAATACTTATATACTGCATATATATATATTGAAATATTTTATTGCTGTCATGTTTTATTTGTTATATGTGGCAATATCAAACTCGGGGCTGAAATACTCATCCTTCCCTCTCCTATTTTCAACCAAACTTAATATATAAATAGTGCTTTAAAATTTAAATATGGCTGTAAAATGAATCTTGGATGTCCATATATGCCCTTAGGGAATATATCTGAGATACTCATCTATATTATATTTCCTTTTCCTCTATAATTTTATGATATCATAATATTAATTTTTCCATTTAAATTTTATCAATGCTCTTGCTTGAACAGGATTTTAAGGGATTTTTTTATTTTATTTTGTCTATAACATAGCCGATGATTTTAGTTTGCTTTAACTTATCTCAAAAACTATCCAAAATATTATCCATTACAAAATTCATTCTATTATATCAATGATTATATGACTTGACATAATCAATTTTAAAAATATGCTCTTATTTCACAATAAATACTGTCGTATTTTGATTGATTATTGAACAAGATTGTTTTAGAGTTCAAAATTTTACTTGCCTTAAATACATATATATCCCTTAATGATAACACTTTTTTCAAAGTGTTTCTCTTCTAAAACAAAACTAAATATTTCCCAGCTTTAATTAGTCTTTTTACTGGCTATTAGTTTTCTTTATGGTATTAGATGATGTGTGTCTCTTTTTTTGTTGTTGTTTTCCTATCCTAAATGAAACTGACAAGTCATAGGACAGCATTGCAAAGGTAGATATCTATCTTCTGGATCACTAGGGTGGTTTCTCTTTTCCATGTTTTCTGTTGACAAATAGTTGTAAATGAGATAAGTGTCTGATAAAGTCTGCAACGATTCCCTCTAATTTTTTTTATTTTTTTTTATTTCTTCTTATCATTATTTTTCTGTTATGATTATTGACAATTTTTTTTTAATGCTGTATTTGTTTAAATTTTACTTTCTTTTACATTTTGTATTTTTTAAAACATGTTTTTTAAAAAAGGAAACACTTTCTTTTTTAAAAATAATTACAAAACATGATTAATTATTAATATTTTCTCACTCAAGTTTAATCCTTTAATTATGTTATGTTTTACATTAACTCAGTTAAATATTCATTTGATTATGAGAATATTGTACATAATTTATGTATTTTTTGTTTAATTTATTTTTAATTCTTATCTTATTAATTTTAATTAGACACTTATTTCATTATTTTTTAACACTTCTCCATGTCATATTCAAGCATATTGTTACTATGCAATATATATATATATATATATATATATATATTGCATAGTAACAATATGCTTGATATATATATATATTATTAATTTCAAGAACATGTAAATAACTTTTACTACTGTTTAAATATGTAACATGTGGGATTATAATCATATCACAGAACACCCTTGTTTCAAATACATTACTCAGTATTACTTTTCAAGCAGACTCTTACCAAATTTTTTTAATAAACTTACAAATACTATTTACTATTTATTTGTCAATGCCCATTTATTCAGTCTGATAAAAGGAGAGTTCCTCTTTTATTTGACCTCCAACTCTATATATTGTAAATAAATCTTAGTCCACAAATTAATCAAGTCAGCTTAATGTTTTATATATTATTTTAAATTAAATAATACTAATTTTAATAGCCTGTAAATAATTTTTATAATTGCTTGAATATGTAATGTTTTAGGTTATAATCATATCACAGAATTCTCTCATTGCAAATATATTACTTAGAATTATTTTGCAGTCAGACTTATAAAAAATCATTTTTAATAAACTTTCAAAACACAATTTTACTTTTTATTTATTAATGCCTATTCATCTAGTCTGAGAAAAGAATAATTCTACTTTCATCTGATCTCCAATCACATTGATATCTGAAGAAGTTGAAATTTATTATTAGTGGTGATCTTAGGAATGCATTAGAACAAGAATGTTATGTGATATGATTATAATTCTATAGATTACATATTCAAGTAGTAGTAAAAGTTATTTACATGCTGTTGAAATAAGTGATATTTAATCTCAAATAACATATGACATATTACATCGACTTGATTAATTTGTGAACTAAGATTGTTGATAATAATAAGTTTTAGCATTTTTGGATATCAATGTTGATTTATTTACAATATATATAGTTGGAGATCAAATGAAAAAGGAATTTTCCATTGATCAGACTGAATAAATAGGCATTAATAAATGAATAGTAAAATTATATTTGCAAGTTTATTAAAAATGATTTATTATGAGTCTGCCTGCAAAATAATTCTGAATAATGTATTAGAATAATAATATTTTGAATTATGATATATATATATATATATATATATATATATATATATATATATATATATATATATATATATATTGTAACTATATGAAAGGAGGAGAGGTTTTTTTATATGCCTCATGGATTTATTGGCAAAATTTTAACTGTTCAAGATGAAGAAAGAGAGAGCAGCTTTGTTATCTTATATGACCATAATTTGAAACATCAAAATTGATACAGAATTAATTCCTCTCATTAATGTTCTACAGATTTTTGTGAAATTGTAATTATAAGTATGTGGAATTTAGCTTAACTTAATCATGACTTTATAAGTAAATCAAAACATTATTGTATGAATTTATAAGATTTAATAATCAGTTAAAAATATAATTAAGAATCAAAGGAACATTTTATTGATTTTAAATTACATTTAATAAATAAATAATATTAATGTATTTTCTAAGTAATTTCTTCTTATCATTGAGTACAGTATGTTATAATTAAGTATCAAATATATATCTGTGTTATCTTAAACATCTCAGGGTAAAATAAAATATCTGAATTCTAATAATTACGTGACCCAAAACTTTTGATAAGTGATGTAACCTTATTATATATATATATAAACTTATAAATAAATATTAGAAAATACAGTAATTAAATTTTTTTTAAAAAGAACAAAAAATATAAACGTCACTTAGGAGCGCTTTTGACTGACCTTGTAGTCTTTGTCAATTAATACTTTGAAAGGTCAACTTTCCCATAATTCTATGACCTTTCAAAGTATTAGTTGACAAAGACTATGAGGATAGTTGAAAGCACTCCTAAGTGATGTTTATATTTTTTGTTCTTTTTAAAAAAAAAAATTAATTACTGTATTTTCTAATATTTATTTATAAGTTTACTATATTATTTTGAAGAAATAAAGATATCAATTTGTAGTATTATATATATATACAAAGTTAATTTAATTAATAAATAAGTTCATATTTTATTTACATTCATAATAGAGAGGCAATTATAATAACTTTTACAGTTGCTTAGCATTTCTTCTACTTTTATTCAACTTTTAAAAAAAAAAGTATAAATATATACATAACACCAATGAATATGATATATCGTTTGTCTTATGGTATGAATAAATAATATCATTGTTTAAGTATTAAATAATTCAGTATAATAAGAATATATTTTCTCTAGTGAATGGTTAGACTGATTCCTGAATTATATTCCTTAAACTTAAATACATTCAGTTTGTCATAAACACTATTTAAAACTAACTACAACATGAATCCTTTGAGAATGGCTAAGTATGAATATATATACAAAAAATGTATGTGTCCCATACAACATATATATTGATTCAGTGAAGCATCTACGTTATAAAAAGGACTGAGTAAATGTATATTTTAAGACAATTATTAAAGGGCCACTATATTTAAAAATACACGTATAGATGCTAATGACATTATTTAAATCTATAAAACTCTGCATTATCATTTTTACTTCAAGAAAAGTGACTGCAAAACTCATTAAACTTTGAAACCTATTTTGAACAATTAAATAAATCATTCTGAGTTAAACACAACTAATAATAATAATAAATTAGATAGTTTTTATCCCATAAAAATTATCTGTATTTAAATCAACCTATTCATCATAATAAGGAAGTATAGAAATATGGATGCACTATAAGAGTAAATTAATTAAATATTAAATTAAATATCTATTTTTTATTTTCTGCATTTTTAGAACACTAAGGAAAATAAAAATTAAAGCACACAAAAAAATATATTAATAATAATGTATTTTGATCTTTCTCTTTATTATTATTTTTTCTTTTAAAAGTCCTATGTTCAATTTTTAATTCTGGTAATTTACCAATAATAGAAATATTGCCAAAAGAAGTGTTGCTTTGGATAACAAAGTAATCTCAGAGTTATTTAGTTTATTACTCAAGTGCTTGTTTTTCCTTGAAATAATCATGTTAAATATGGGATGCAAATTGGCAATTTATGTAAATGTCTTGATTGGTCATGTTATTGACACTAATTTCCTCCAGAGATTTAGACAATTTGTTATTGTTTTTTCTCCCTTAAATATACATCCTGACTTAGATGACTCTCCAGCCAATGAATTGGCAACCAATTGACAAAAAAGGTCTGGAAAAACCATAAATAATCTGG
The DNA here is from genome assembly GCA_028023455.1 of Epiperipatus broadwayi. Classification (NCBI taxonomy): domain Eukaryota; kingdom Metazoa; phylum Onychophora; class Udeonychophora; order Euonychophora; family Peripatidae; genus Epiperipatus; species Epiperipatus broadwayi. The sequence goes on along the minus strand of JAQFVV010012439.1, from coordinate 4,566,165 downwards.
GCTTTTTAGCCATGCATACTCATTGTTTTCTTGAGAATTATAAAGGTTCTCTTCATCTCCAATTTATCAATATTATAAAAAAAAAAACTGACTTCACTGACTAAGACAAGAGCAGGCAAGCAAAAGAATAGTAATAACAACAATAATAAAAAAAATTCAAGAAAGCAGATGTCTTTTTCTTTAAACTCTTTATTGCGCCATCCTTGTATCATATAATGTCTATTTTTTATTGTTACCTGAATAGATTTACACACACACTAACGAATAATGGTTTTAGAATCTTTTGGCATCTAAATATTGCATTAAATATTTGTAAAACAAATAACTAATTTCCTAATAAATAATGTTTAAATAAAAATTATGTACACAACAAAACTATATAATATTCCTCCATCTTATTCATAAATTATCTGCACACACATCTTTTATGAATAGCACTAGAATTAATATACTTAACAATAGTAATTCATCTTATAATTTAGTTATTATTTCATTGCTATATCATATTGCATTCCTATAAACTGCAAACAAAACATTATTTAAATAAATAATACTGTGAAAATATAAACATTTAATTGACATACAAAAAATATATTTATACATATACAAACAATTTCAAAGGTGAATAAAATTGTAATAGATTTCTTTCAAATATATTTAATATAACTATGAATAGGTAGGAAAGTAATTATTATAAATATACAAGAAAATTATGAAGTATTTAGTTAGTTTTAAGATAAATAACAAATTTTTCTTCCCCATTTTTTTTATTATTTCTAAATTACATATAGTAAGGGTTGAATTGGGCTCAATTCTTTCAATATATATATATATATATGAACTACACCTTCCATTAATTATTTCAGCAGCACTACTTGTGTCAGACACAAAGTTTAAAAATGTATATATAAAAAAATTTCAGCTTCAATCATCTTGTGCAATATATATATATATATGACTGTCATACTAGATGGAAAAAATGACAAATTGTTTTGCAGTATACATCCATTTCAGAAATACCTTCCTTCAACAACTGCCTTGAACAATTGTCAACAACTCACACCAATATAATAGTTGCCTGACATATTAATATTGTAATGGCAACTAACTTGATGTCAACGCATAAATATTTATTGCTGTGATTGACTGACTATTGTAAATTAGCTATTTAAACATGGTTACATGATTAGGATCAAGCCAGAATCAAGATTTCAATTTATTGAAATCTAAGGAAATTTAATATTAAAATATTAAGGCATGTTCCTTAATTTATGTCAGACACATCAGTATTTTCAGAAAGTTTACTAATCATTAATTTTGTTATGATAAATCTCATCTGCATCCAAGCAATGTTTAGTCGTGGGGATATAAATTTCAAATAATCTAGGGAAATATTTTAAACAAGAATATGAATCTTATTCAAACATACATCTTGAAATGAATTCATTGATGTTTAAAAATATATATTTTATTGCAGTTCATTTCCAGAGCTTTATATGCATTTATATTTTTGCTCTTCGCGGTTTGTTGCCATGATAGACTGACAAATTATGGAACTTAAAGTTTAGGGATACTTGATTCAACTCTGCCACTTTAGATACTAAAACTTTTTATAAACTCCCAAATAATAACCATAATTTTTATAAGTGTTTATATATTTTTAAAACTTTAAATATTATATATATGACAAATTAATAGTTCACTTAAAATATAATTTCAAGTCATCAAATAAAAAACAGTTTTTTTTCCTCTAAGTTCATGGACAAAATTTGCACTGACGTCATCGTCTTTGGCCAGAAAAGGAAATAATCGATCTTTAGTCATTTTTAAAACTGTCTCCACTTTAGATAGATAGTATATTATTGTTAATAAAATATAAATCTTTTAAAATAAATTTTACTAACTTGTCAATACATATTAAATTAAATTTTAATATTAGTATTACTAATCTTTTATAGAAGAGAATATTTTTTCTTCTTGACAATATATTTTTAATTATAACTTCGATGTGTTTATTATTCTCAGTAATTAGATTAATAATGTATAAAATGTACAATAACAACTGATAAAAATATTGTATTTGTTCTTATTATGAAGATGGAAAACTTATTGACAAGAGGATTTATTAATTACTAAATTATAATAATGTATCATACAACTGGCCTTCGACAAAATAGATACTTGTAGAAATGTTAAATTCAGCATAACAAAAAAAAATCAATTAAAAAAAGTCTATTTTCAAATAAGACTTTTGATTACAGAATGTTTTTTTTTTTTTTACATTTATGAACGAACGTCTCAAATAAATGAAGATATTATTTTAAAAAATATATTTTAATAATAAAAATCTTTAATATTTTATTCTGAAATACAAGAAAATTACTAGAAATATTTTTTTTTTATTTTTGCAAAAAAGTTGGTCATGGTTTTGTTTTTTTATTTTATTTTTGAAAAACGAAATAATAAAATTTTAATATCTCTATTAATAAGAGTTTATAAAATACAAATTTTATACTTATACGTAATACCTAATATATGCTTAAATGCATAAGTAGAACAGCTTCTGAACTTTAAATGGAAATGAATCAGAAGAAGTCAAGATCTAAAATTAAACTGCCATTAATAAATGTTTTAAATCCTTCAAGAATTGCCAGTTTTAATTACTACATATTTTGATTTTATTTTTAAAACTTTACATTAAGTACAGTTATGGCTAATTGAAGCATTAAGAAAATATAAAGTCAACGTTATATTCGGTGTCTCTTAGTAACAATTATCTTGTGAATTGAATGTGTTATGAAATGATTATTATATAAGTAATAGTATCTATTGCTACTTCAACTTATCACAAACTAGCAGATCAATTGCATCTCTAGAAACCCAGAAGAGAATCTTAGAAAATCTTTTGATTGGTATTATAACATAGATAATTTCAGCTAAGTTATATTCGATAACTTTTTGTTGGGTAATGTAAATTTTATTTAATGTTTGGCCAAATATTTTATGTTTAAAAAAATAATTTCAATTTTTATTTGACAAGACTTTTAAAACATTTTTTTTATTGTTTAATGATTCAGGTTAATTGTTTGAAAGTAACTTTTTACAATCTGTTCCATGTTTTACTCTTATTAAAAATCAGGGAAAATGTTTTTATCTATTATAAAGATAAACCAAGAATTTAGTATTAATGATAGTATAACCAATTGTTACAGTTGAAACAGACATTAAAATAACATAGTAATTGGAATTTCTTCTAATGACATAGCAATAAATGTAACAAGATTGAAAGAAAATAGCCAATGAAGATAAGTCAGTGCCAGATTTTTTCCAATTGATGCTTTTACTCTTTTAATTTCAAAACTATTTTTTATATGTTAGATGGATTTTCCTAAAGAATGTTTGAAGTTGAAACTTCATATTTTGCAATTCTGTTTTTGACTAAGTGTTTGTTTTAAAACAATCTCTAACTATATATCACAGGATTGGTCTCTTTTAAAATATTTATCAAATTCTGATTTAGTTATAAATACAATCTGCTCCTGTTGAGTTATTAGAGAATAATAAATACAAAAAAGTGCAGTATGGTGCAACAAGATAAGCTAGTTTTGAGTTTTAAGGATCTCTAAGTGTTTTGCCATATATGACTTATATATGTTATATAAATTAGGTCATGTGACATCTGACTTTATTTTTTTGTAATATCTTATATAATAAAAAAAGTAGAAATGTAATTCAATATGATAATTAATATTATAACATTGTTTTAATGCTTAATGTCTTTTTAAAAAGGCTTTTGAGAAAATTTTTAAAATTTGTAATATTTTATACAATTTGTTTCATTATATTACTTAACACTTTCTCTATTCAGATTTGTTAGTGGCTAATTTTTAAATTAGTACCTTGTTTTATTTGAAATTATATCTTGGACTATTTCCATCATCTAATATGAGTATTGAATGTCTTTAGAAAAATTAACTTTATTTAAATATTGGATAGAGAAGAAAAGGTCCAAAGAAGAAAATTTAAAGATACTGCTCACATGACAATGGCAAACAATCCCATACGGCAACCTAGTGTGACTATACATAATGTACAGAAAGCACTAATCAACTTTGCTCTTAGAAAAAAGTGGAGAAATCAGGAGGAACCTCATAGATAAGTATATGAAATTTCTACTGACTGTTGACTTTGGGAGGATGGCCCAGTTGGTTAAAGTTTTATCTTAAAATTCAATGCTCAAGAATCTAAAAGTGTAGGTTTTATTCCTATGCTAATACTGTCACTGATCAGACCAGCAACATCTGAAGAAGAGGGGATGAGAATAATGCCTCTTAAAACATTGTGCATATACAAACCTGTGTGCTGTTACTAACAGATGAAGGTATTTGGAATATTTAAAAAAGTTAAATTTTCCTAAAGACATTCAACACTCATAATAGATGATGGAGATAGTCCAACATATAAATACAACTAAAACACCATCATTACAAACCTTCAGGAGAACACTAGTGCATTGTTTGTTTTAACCAATGGTAGCCTAATAGACTAAAGAACTAAAGATTCCTGAATCAAACCTTCACTTATCATTTGCATTGTATGATAACCATCTCTCCTCTTTCCAAATTATAATCATTCCATTATTTGTTTTTAAATTAGTTTGACTAGAAATAAAATGGGAAATTTTTCAAGATATTGCTACATAATTTGAGCTTTTTTTTTTTACTTTGATTTAATGTTAAATATATTATGTAAATAAAGAGGTATATATATTATTAATATTTATATTATAATCATTACATTTTTAATTCAATTGTTATTTATGAAAATGTTTTTTTAAAATATATATATTATACTGAAGTTCATATATACTAAAAAAAAATATTCATCTTCTTTATTCATAATACCTATAATTAAGTAAATATCTTTAACTGGCTATTTCTGAAATTTATGGCATTCTTCTGTTGTTGTTTTTTTTATGTATGTGTGGGTGGGTGTTTTTTTTTTTTTGGCTGCAAATCTGAATAAAATCTTGTAATTTAATGTTCATCCACTTCCCAGTTTCTAATCCAGTTGAAATTTTACATATGTATTCCTGATGACAATATCTTGTTTTAAAGTTTGAAAAGAATTAAAATTTTTAATGTTTAATTTTATATATAATGTTGATGATAGTTGATGATAGTGATGTTGTTGAAGGTGATATTTAATATTTATCTTCATTTCCCCAATATATATTGCACTACAATTTATCTGAATAAATATACATATATTAGAGCAAGGGAAGATGATACAGTTTATTCAGCTTTTTATGTTCACCAAAATATTACAGGCCATATATGTAGTCCAAAGGATTTTGCAATATTAATGCATGAAACATAATAAAAAATGCAAGATTAAAGAATCATATCTTATACAAAATTCATCTTATGCTATGTATTCAAAATTAACCAGTTTTCTGATTAGTTGTTCCTGTCCATTGCAATGAAATGTTGAATTTGTCGCTTAGGAGAAAATAAGAGTTTTTTACTGCCTTGATAAGGACTAGTAGGAGTTGAAAGTGCCTGACAATAATTATTTTATTTATATTAATGATTCTCTATTTTAGCAATTGATGAATTGTTATAATGTATTTTATAAGTTGTATTAACAGAAGTATTATATTGATTTATAGTCCTATTTATTGACTAACTAGACCAAAAATGTCAAGTCAGATTTCCAAAGAATTATTTAAATGAATTTGCAACTAAAAACTTTCTTTTTGTATTATTGTCAATCTACATGGCAAATAAAAAGTGACCTTTTTTATCTAAAAAATAGATTAATATTGATACAAAAAATAAGCCATTACTTTCAAATTTATTTAAATGATTCTTTGGTGTCTGACCTGTGAATTATAACAGTTTATTTATGAACTTATAATCTAATTTCTATTTATTTAAAATGTAACTAATAATAATTCTAAACAAAGAGTGTCCTACATTTTTAATTGTAATAACAGAAGAAAATTATTTTTTACTTTTAGTGCACTTACACATTTCTTTAAAAGAATTTCATATTCTTTATTTAAAATTTGTTCTAACAGGCAAAACTCTCCATACAGTAATGCCACTCAGTGCAAGGATGCCAGAAGGCTTGTGCATAAAATCCTTATCTAGTGGCTACGCATCCAATATCCTCAGACTAGTTTCTACCTTGTGGCTTTTGACAGTGAAGAGCTTTGGAAATGGTGATCATGTGATGTTTAGTGATTTACGATTTATTCTGATAAAAACAATTTTTTCATTCTACTATTCTATACAATTTCCAATTAATTTATTGTTGAAAATTGATTTTAGAATACTTAATTTATTTATTATTGTTTTTTGTAGCGCTTTTAAAGAAAGCAAGTTATTCTGTCAAAAGTAAATTTGTTATCATAATTACTCACAATTTTAAAAGTATTTTTAATAATTATTTTATTTTTCAATTTTTTAATATTAATGTTCCTCGGATGAGGTCATGTGATCTTCAAATACTTAAGTGCGAGATTATTTACAGCAGTTTAATGCTCAAATGTTTTATTATTCATAAACAACAAATCTTACAATTATTTAACTGTTTACTATCATTGCAGTTATATTGAATTAAATATTTAGTACAAATATTAGTTTAAATAAATATTTTACAAATATGTTACATAAATAAAACAAAATATGTAAATAAATGAATGAAAAATTTAATTTTTTTTCTGAAGTACTATTTAGCATATTCTGAAAAGATTGGGTCAGATATCTACCAACCAATGATCCTACCAATTACTTTCTATATTAATACAACCAGTCAAAGCATGCTTGGTTTTTTTTGAGATTGAAATTTGCATGACATTGGTATGAGATCTGTAAGATACTGATATCTTGAGATTTTTTTTTAAATTAATAATTTTAGTTCTAATTTCTGCCACAATAAAACAAACGTGATTGGCGTAACAGTGAAGAAAAGTTGAAACGATAACAGCACTATCTTAATACTCCATGGTCCTCAAAACTTACAAAGTTGCTCATTTTGTATTATATATACCTATACAAATATTTTTCAATAACATTTTAAAACATATGTAAAAAAGTACTTTCATTACATAGTTGTAATCATTATCAAATATAATTAAATCAAAAAATTATCAGATAATTGAAGCTTTATTTTCTACTAGTATATCATATAATGCTTTTTTATTTTATGACTTTTAGCATGTTATCATAATATCAATATCATTGAAACCACAAATAATTTTATAATTGTGAATTGATTCATAATCCAAGAAATCAATTTACTTTAGATTCAGTAGTGTTGATGTTATGACAGAACAATGGAATAATAAAACATAAAAAAGATAAAACAATGCATATTAATAGGAATTTGATATATCAAACATGTAGAGATTAAATATAAACTACATCAAGCTTAAGATGTCAAATAATTACTTGAATTAGTTACATTAAGTTGATAATGACTGTAATTGAAAATATTTTTTATATGTTTCCAAAATGTATTACTATTTTCAATTTTTAAATTTATTGCATAATGTTATTTATGATATTTTTTTAGACACACATGCACATTCAAACATTCTCACTCTCTCACATTTGCACACATATTTGTATTATAGGATTTTCACGGGCTTTGGATATAAATTTTAAAAGTTTTAATAGAATTTTCATTAATTTTCTAGATAAATATTAGCTATAATATAATCAAATAAACAACTATTTAGAAACTAGAATGATCTGACTCAACTTTAAACAAGTCAATATTACATATATTTTATAATTAAAAAAGAATATTTGATTTAAGAAAGTTATATTGTTATCACATTAAATCATAAGCTACTGCTTACATTATTTTTAAGATTATTTTAAGCATTTAGAAAGTTTTTGCTCAGCTTTATATATATATAAAGAGGAGAGAAATCAAATGATATTCATACCATGTATTTACATAAATAATTAACTGATTAATATATATGTTCTATTAAATTAACATACATATATATATATATACGTGTGCATGATGTTTTGAAAAGTCTTTTCAAATATATATATATATATGTTGAACTAATATATATATGTAGGCATAATTGAAATGAAGTAACTGTACTGCCTACTGAGTTATGCAATTATCAATAAACTATGACAATGATTCCATTCTATTTTTAGCTCTGTTGTCATTTGAGTTTAGTTCATTGATGTAGTTTTAAACAAGAGATTGAATTCTGATTATTATTTTAATTTGTGTACAGAATTACCCTACCTGTAATCTCTATTCAAGTATTCGGAGAATTGAAGCAAAATCCCAGTTTTAATAACCATCAAATTTCAAATGAAAAATCAGTTTAATAAATGTAATATTAATAATCATTTCAATTACATATAATTAAATTATGATGACTTATTACATTTATGAAATTGACATTACATTTGATATCTGGAGATTTTTAAAATTGTGGTTCTTCCCTCATTCTCTAAATATTTAAAAAGTACATAAATTAATATAAAAAACAAAATTCACTCTCTTGTTTAAAATTACAGCAATGAACTAACTTTAAATCCTAACAGAACTAAAAGATAGAATGCTATCAATCTATATTTTCATAGTTTATTGATGTTTATGTAACTCAGTGGGAGGTACAGTTATTTCTGTTTCAATTACATGTAGTTAAGTTATATATATATATATAACATTGTCACGTGATTGAGCTAAGGTGAAAGATGCATAACATTTGAAAATATGTATATATAATATTAACAGGTACTGTGGTATTAGAGCTGCGACATGAAGAATTATAATCGTTTAATCATTAAACTAATTAGTTATTAAATCAAAAACATATTTTAAAATCTATATTTAAAAAAAAAAAAACAATTTAACAAAAAAAAATACGAAAAGCATTAATGTGAAGAATAGTTAAAATGCGTGTTTAAATCAAATTGAGTGTGTGTTTGCACGTGCATATTCCGCGTAATCTATTTTAATACAGTGTACAGGCTTGCACCTACATTTATATATGTAATATATGCGGGATTCGAATTCAGACTTTCACACGACCGATAATTCTCAGTGCCATCTTATATTGCTGACTCACCTGATCACACACATGTTGAAAAAATAAATAATCACCAATATTTGTATTTTGTGCTAAACCAGCACTCATCAGTTGATTCAGATTACCATCTCCACACATATATACAGTTAGCACTCAGCTTTATATTAAGATAACCATACTTTAATGAGTGCTGGTTTAGCACAAAATACATATATTGGTGATTATTTATCTTTTTAACATGTGTGTGATCAGATAAGTCAGCAATATAAGATGGCACTGAGAGTTGTAGGTTGTGAGAACATCTGAGTTCGAATCCCGCATAGATTATATATATATAAATGCAGGTATAAGCCTGTACAATGTATTAAAATAGATTATGCAGAATATGCATGTGCAAACACACCCTCAATTTGATTTAAACATGCATTTTAACTATTCTTCACATTAATGCTTTTCGTATTTTTTTTTTATTTTTTTTTTAAATGTAGATTTTAAAATATGTTTTTGATTTAATAATCTAATTAATTTAATGATTAAATGATTATAATTCTTTTGTCACAGCTTTAATACCACAGTACCTATTAACACAATCATTTTAAAATTATACTATAGTAAATAATACACACTACCATTTCAATACATGACAATACTGTAATAACAAAATGAAATCACTTTTCCATTCATCCAATCAGACTTGTATAAATAATCTATTTCAAGGCAAAGGATTAGCCAACTGCCTCCATCTTAAAAAAACATAGTTACTTATTAGTCTTTAATGGTTTGTGGTAAAAATCATGGCAAAGTCATAGGCATTATAATGGCAGTGAAATCACTATATCTTCTGTATATAGTTTTAAGCCTATCTATAATCTTATATTACTACGCACAGTTTTATTTTACTGAAATTACAATTTTAAAATTACTAATCAAAAAAATCTGAAGATGTCAGCATTATATAAACCTTTAGGTGAAATAATAGCCTTTTGCATGATTTCCAATAGCTTATTTTCATGATAATGCCATGAGGGAGATATATTAGATGCCAATAGAGTAGAGAATTTCTGATTTGTGGTGTGTTTTAGCCCAAGAACAAGTAGCAGAATGATTTATAATCCTACAGAAAAATTGTAATTTTCAGTAATTTATTTACAAATTAAACATTGTTTGTGCAATATTTTTGTAAAAGGCTTATTTTGAACCAAAAACTTACATCACCAATGAGATTTTTTTTGAAACATTTATTTTAAAATGACAACTATTAAAAAGTACAATACAACAAAGTAAAAGCAATTTCTTCTAGCCAAACTAGAATTGCCTTTGTCAAAACAGTAAAAAAAAAATTTTTTTAAATTTTAATAACAGTAAATAATATTGTTACTTTTAATATTTTTTTCTTTCTTTGACAATAACCAATCTTAAATTTATCTTTGTCTTAATAACATAAAATTTAAATATCTAATATTTCATTCTATTAACTTTCTAAATAGATAAATTTGTCAAATAACATCAAGCATCATTGTTATAAATAAGAACTTCATTTAGAAATTTATTTTCATATCTTGCAAATGTCATATTATCTTTTAGAATGATCATTGCTTGAAAGCTTACATTTACTAATGTTAAGATTATCAATATATTTTGTAGAAAAGTAATAGAATATGGAGGAACATGTACAAATTATTCATTAGATTTTATTCAAAAGAGAAGGATGAAGTTTGCTGCTAAATAGGTTAAACTTTCTGGATAGTTTGATTAAATGTTTTTTTACCTTGTGGATTTTTCAATTATGAATAATTAGATACTCATTTGACAATTATAAATTGGATGACTAGCTAATATTGCTGTGAGTTGGAACAAAAGAAAAATTCTGTCTATTTCTATGGTGGGAAAACACCGGACATGAATGTTGACATTTTAATCATACTCCATGAAGCTATTTTATAAAATAATGGAAATTCCTCATTGTATTAACTTTGTATTTGTAGTTAATATCACATATCACAAAAATACAATATATAACATCATCACATTATAATATATAAATCTATATCCCTGTGTAGTTTGTTGTACTGGTAAAATAGAAGACATTGGATCTCAAGACCCATAGACTGTAGATTCATGCTGTCATTTCTCCCTCCCTTTTCTCTTTTTCTATCTCTCTTCATATTCTGATTTCTGTCTTTTTTCTTTCTTTATCTTCTTTTTTCTTCCTTTCCTTTTTCCTTAATTTTTTTATCTCACTTTTTTTCATTTCCTTTCTCTTTTTTTTTCTATTTTTATTCTCCTCACAAATTTCCCACTTTTACTCTTACTCTTACTTCACTCTTTTTTATACTACCCTATACTCTTCTTTAATCTTTTTTCTCTCCCTCCCCTCATCTCCCCTTTCCTTGGAAGATAAGAAAAAAATGTGAAGATTTTTTATTTTTTTATTCTTTAATAAATAAAATATTAACTATTTGCATTACAATATATAAAAAGAGAAAAGTGTGATAAATCATTGATTTATATAGATATATTTTTAATATACATGTCCAATTTTAACTATTTTCTTAAACTATATCATAACTTCTCTTTTTAATCTGTTTATAAAATTTACTTCATTAATTTTAAATTGCTGGTATTTTACAAAAATGAAATTATTATGCAAACTTTAGTTATATTGTCAATATACAAAATGAACTGAAAATTTTGATTTGTTATTTTTACACAAGCCTTGATAATTTTATTAAACTTATTTTTGCTAAATCAAAATAACAATATAAAATAAATGTTTTGGTATGCAAATAGTATCTATCTGTATATAAATACTATATTAATGTACATTAACGAACAAAAAATAGATAAAATGATGTAGAATTATTTAAATGAACATTATTAATAAATGGGTTTAATTAAGCATTCACACTATAATTAAATATTCACTTAGTTGAATAAATTAAGATCATGAGCTATAAAAACAAAGAATTATTATTATTTTTTTGCAATATGCAAAATTGTTAACACTATTCATTGTCTGTGAGAAGTTTATCATAATTGTGCGACAAACATTATAAACATTTTAATTGAAAATATAACTTCTTTTAAAAGATTACATTAGTATTTTAATGTTGTTTTTTTAAATATATATATATAGAAAAGAAAATTGTAATATGTATTTGTATTTTTTTATATATACATCCATCTTACCTAGTATATATATTAAATTATAAGCCTTATTAAATAGCAACGGCTCCTAAAATAATAATATATACATCAGTTCGCTTTAAAAAAAAACATACCGGCAGATGAGGATATGTTAATGATTCCTAAGTGCAATTTGACAAATAAAGTTAAATTAAATGTAATAATTTTAAATATAACAAAAAAAATATTAATAATTCGTCAAGCGTTGTTAGCCGAGAGGTCATCGCACCCCCTTGCAAGCAAGTAGTTGGTTGCAGGCGGGTGTGGGTTCGCGTCCCGGCCGATGCTATGACATATGGGAAAATAATAATAATAATAATTCATTATGCATCTGTTGAAAAAGATTATTGAAAAAACTTTCTAAAAAAATTAACAGTTTTAAAATAAATTTGTAAAATATTTTGTAACTTTTGTTAAAGCAAAAAAATGAAAATATTTTTTATAATAAATTTTACACACACACACACGTATGTATCAATTGATTTTCGCTGAACGTTTTTGTTGACATTTCCAGTTTTTGCTATTATCGACAATACATAGCCGTGATTCAGTTGTGATCAATCCAGTAAGTTCTTTTTAATTATCATTAATCTGTGATCTGTTTTAAAATTATTTATTATATTCGCACGGGTGGGTAATGTGCTCAGGCTAACGATGAACTCCACAAGTGGTGGAGAGTAAAATGGACTTTTGTTAATTGTGAGTAAAAAAAAATAAACAGTGCCCGATCAAGAGTATCTTTGTTGTCTTTTAAAATATGAGTTGATTTATCAGAGACTATGTATTGTTTCTGATGCAGACAGTCTTTTCTATCTCCCTTATTTTCTTTCTTTAGACACTTGGGCCCAGTTGTCATGAACCTCTCATGCCATCAGTCATCTTCCTATGCTAATTGTGATTATGGAATTCTTTGGTTGATATTCAGTCCTCAAGAATTAAGAAAGTAAAACTTTAATAGGCTAGAAATTCTTAGTTGTATTTTTTTAAGACAGTACAAGCACAATTGAGTCCCTTTGGAACTGGATTTTAATCAATAGTTTTAACTGGCAAGGGCTGTATATTTATCAGCCCCATTAAAGAATATCTGTACCTAATATGGAAGTGAAAAGGTCTGTAAAAATCAAATCTAAAAATGCCCTGTCTTAACTGGTTAATTTATTGTGTCTGATAGAAGTAGTGATAATATTAAAAGAAAATATCATAAATCTTTTTTTTTTTAAAAAAATATGGGTACATGGGAAATGTGAACTTGATACAACACTTCAAAAACAAAAAGACAAATTTTAAATCATGGCTAAGAAGCTGTTATGGTTTAACATCAGTATAACTGTTGTTAGTGATCTTCTAGAGAATGGATGTTTAGTGGGATGACTGCAGGTTTATTAAAAAGTGCAGATCAGTCATTTAAAAAGTAAATGCATTTAGTATCTTTTATTTTTAAAATTCCTCATTGTATCAATGCAAGATTATTGGTGTTAAACTTGACTTCAACCATGGTACTAATGCTCATTTTATTAGTGCCTATGCTCCAATTTTAGATTCAGATAATTTAGTGACAGAGAGCTTTTATTCTTTGCTGGATAGCATTATTACTGTAAGACTATTAAAATATCAAACTTTTCTTTTTGGGAGCCTTTAATGCGCATGCTGATATAAATAGTAGACTTGGACAAAAAGTGTTTGAAATAATAATGGTAATACTGCTGTGAATTTAAATAGTCTGTTGATACTGAATTTCTGCACAGCACCTGAATTGACTATTTCTTTAGACATAAAAGCCATCATAATGGAATGAAGATGCATTTGCAGCAAAACAATAGTATCTAATATATTATAGTTAGAATGAGCACTTAGAAATGCAAATTGTTGGATGGATCATAGATTTGTATACTCCAAGAATAAAATGCTAATCGCATTTAAAAATAAATTTTATTCCAATCATATTTGCAAAATAATTGACCGTTCTTTAAAATTTAGCTATGTTTACTTAATTTTAATATCTATTAAACACTAAAAAAAATTTTATGTAGCTCTAGAATTATCACATGATTAAAATATGAAATTTCTTTTTTATGGTGTGGGTTATGGTTACAAATAAATATATTCTTGGGATCACTAAAAAGAAGCTTCATGACAAGTTGTTTGCCAATGATCTTACTATTAGTTGTTTCTACTTGTCTAAATATTAAATTACACGTGGAACTCCATTATAAAAATTGAGATCTAATGGCAGAAATTCAATGACTGATGATAAGACTTAAAAATGATTGATGACATTAATTGATCATAATCACTCTAGATCTTTTTTTTGATGTACTGAAAGCAACATATGGACCTGAGAAATGGTATCACAATTCTACTAATTCCAGCAAAGATACTTTTTATATGATGTAGAATATTTTAAACAGGTGAAAGAATATTTTGATCATCTTTTGGATAATGGTACGAAAAGCAAAATGACTTTTAATTATATACTTATTTTATCTACTTGTTTAAATTTAGACAAAGTCATCCAGTTTAATGAGATCAAAATAGCCCTTTGTAATCAAAAAAATGGAAAGGATGCAAGTACTAATGAAATACCTGGGAAGATTTTAAAATATAATGGTGATATATTAGCTCCACAAATATTGAATGTTTTTAAAAATTGTGTTTGATTTTAAAGATATTTATATTTTTCAATTGTTAAAAAACAAAGGGAATAGATAAGATTGTAATAATTATCATGAAAATCATTATTATCAACTGCATCAAAAGGACTTTCAAGATTTTGTAAATTAAGTTGTTTCCAGTTATAGATGAATGGATATCAGAGCCTCATTGTGATTTTAGAGAATCAAAAAGTATTATAAAGATGATTTTTGTTGCTGGGCAAATGCAAAAAAGTGTTGGAATCAAAACAGTTATTTATATATTGATTTAGTCAAGGCATTTGGTTTAATTAAATGAATAATTCTAAGGCATTGTTTGAAAATAATTGGTTGTCCAGCAGAATTAATTTATACTATATAGCTTCTATATGATGTACAGAGAGGAACTGTTATTACAGATGGATTTGAAATTAAAACTGGTGTTAAACAAAGATGTGTACTTGCTACGATATCAATTATTCATGATAAGATGATTTACAGAATGTGCTTCATGTTATTTAATAATTAAAGTTCAAAAACACTCTCAAGTGTTTTATCAGCAGTGATGGAAGAAAAATCCTTAGTAACTTTTAGTCTGGTTAAATAGAAACTTGAGAAAGTAAATTAATTTAATAGTTTTATAAGTAGAAAAGTGGACTTAGATATTGAGATGCAGCGCTGATATCAATGCACTGCTGCTTTTAAAAAGTTAAAAGATTCAGCATTTTTTCAGAGATAAACAACTGTCAATGCAATTTAAAAACACTAAAAAAGTTTCATTTAAGAATGCTCCCTAAAATTTTGAAAATACAATGGCAAAATTATAAAACCAATCAATATGTTATTTAATTTTCTGGATGTGATACTATAAAGCTCACTATTGTAAAATCATCCCTTCATTTGATTGGTAACATAAAACAAATAAACAATGCAAAAATATTTTAAAATAAACTTGGGAATATTTTTTGTGAAAAACTTAGAACCTGATTATGTTATAATGATTATTTCAAGGATATTTTAAGGAAGTGCAATACTGATTGTTTCCATTGTAATACTGATTGTTTCCATTGTAAGATATGGTAGGGAATATTCTACATTGGAAATTTTAATTAGCCCCGGTGTTAACATATTTCAAAAAGAAAAGTTTCCTTCTGAAAAAAATATTTAAAGACATTTCACAATATCATATAAACAGAAAAATAACCAGTGTGGCCATATTTAGTTTCAAGGAGCAATTTGTACAATCATCACAAAACTCATTTTTAGTGGGGTTTTTCTCTTCATTAGAGTTGAAATGATTACATTCATCTATGAGTAACTGTTGCATGTATTTATGTACATGTATTAATATTCAACAAACTTTTGTTCATTAACTTGAAACTTATTTCAGCTACTGATGCAATAGGTTAATTATATTTCCAGTCTATGAATCATCCAAGAATTGAAGCAGTGTTTTATTTCATATTACTATATAGTATATAGGGAATTTGAACTCAGACTTTCAAGCAACCTTCAACTATCCACACTAAGCCTGCATTCTGCCCATCGTTCTTCTGTGTATTTAAATGAATACTATCCTATACATGAGGGGTCAGAGTGACTTGAGGTCAATATGGGCATAACAATATTGGCATCAGCATGAGATTTGGGCATTCTATCATCATATTTTCAATGGTATGGATGTCTGAAGAGTTGGAAGTTGGGGAAGATTGAAACCTGTCCACTAAAGTATAAAGATTTGCTATCTTAATATAAACTGAGCACTGATTATATATATGTTTGGGAGATGATAATCTGAACCAGCTGATGAGTGCTGGTCCAGCATGAAACATGTATATTGGTGATTATTTATCTTTTCTACATGTGTGTAATCATGTGTATCAGTAGTAAGAGGTAGTGTGGATAGTTGAAGGTTGCTTGAAAGTCTGAATTCAAATCTTCTGTATTTACAATTAAGTTCCAGGTATGCCTATATTTTAAATTTTATATTGCTATATAATTTATTTTACTAATTTACTTTACTAATAAAGAACTTATTAAAGTTTATGTATACAGCATAGTTGTAAAACTGAGATAGAATAAATTCAAAGAATTGTGAACAATAGAAAGTAGCTTAAAGGATGGTCACGTGTTATTGTTTGTTTGCAGTTGCCAATGTAATTCTCCTTCAAGCACAAAACTTAACATTATATATACTATTGTTTACAAAATTCTCTAATCGTTCAATCAATTTTAACTTCTTTTTTTTTTCAAATGCTACGCGTATGCATATAAATAAATTTTCACCAAATCTGTTTACTTAATTACACACCCAAATGCCTTCCTTGAAGAATATAAGATATTTCATTTTTAATTTACATTAATAAATGCCAAACTATTTATTAAATTTAAAATACGAGCACTATAAAAAGAAATATAACTTATTAAAAATTCTTTTTTTATGTCTTTTTCTTTTTAACTGAGTGATAATAACTTCAGAGCTACAACTATATACAACAATGTGTATATATTTAATTTTATTTTAAAGATTAATACAACATCAGATATAAATCTGAATATTATTTTTCAATCTAAATATTTTTTTACATTATATACGCACATGCACTCATATATACTATAGGAAGTGCAAATATACCGTGAGTGAAAATTGTCGTTTACTTTATTAGAAATTAATATTCACATTTATAGCTAAGACTGATCGTTATTACGCTTTATTGTCCACCCCCACCCTGTTTTTTTTATCCTACTGCTTTCAACCATTTAGATTAATGCAACATCTAGTCATTTTGAGTTTTTCATGATATTGTGCGCTTTTATTACCATCGGTTATCCGTATTCTATGCTTTTGAGCGATACAGTGTCAGATTCCGGAATGAAGGACACCTAGGATAGATTCCGTTGGCATTTTTGGCGTTCGAATTTGTAAACCCTCGAGCAGCAATGGCATTCGAATATTATCTTGTTGTATGATAATGAGAATTATCTTTGATTCTAACCTTTTCTGAGTTTTTTTTTCTTTTCTTGTCTTCTGCCTTTTTTTTCTTATTTATTTTATTTTTTTTGCAATTGCAATGGCCATACTTATTTATGTTAGGTGTTGAAAAAAAAACCAATTATATTATTATTATCATCATCATCATTATTATTGGATATAGGTGTTGATATGCTGTTTTGGTGAATCAGGAGCCAGAATTGAACATTTTTACAACAGTTCAAAATTCTGATTTTTACACTTTAAATTTAATTCTATCCCGATACTTTTGGCATAACATTTTAAAAACCACTTCTTTAAAATGAAATTGTTTTAGGGACTATTTCTATCAAGTTAGAATAAATTTGCTGAAGTATATCGTTATATATATATGTAACTTACGGTAAAAAATAATATATTTTGTCAATATAATATAATATTGTAGCTTAAAACTACAAATAAGAAAATATTTTAAATTTACCAATTATGCATAGTTGATTTTCGTTACGTAGGTTTAAGACCGAAGTGTAACAATGTTAATTTTGGGGAGTGAGATATTAAAAATATTTTTAAAATGTGATTGTATGAAAACATCACTTCACAGGCTATAAAAACAAAAATAAAAAGCTAAAACAAAAATATTTTATTAGAATCATTATTGTATCTAACAAAAACTGTCTAGTAGTCTATATAAAGATTATGTTTTTGTAAATGTATTAAACAACCTCCACGCTACAAACACATTCTTTTCTTAACACATTAATAAAGATACAATAAAAGACAAATATGCATTTCATGCTGAACCACCACTTATCAGTGTTGTGTGGGAGCTGTTTAATACAAGATATTACACATGAGAGAGAGAGAGAGATGTGAATAACTCCATTTATGTGTTTGTTTAATTTAAAAATTAAATATATTAATCTTTAATTGAGGTTTAAAGTTTATATCTGGATTAAAGACAATTTCTAGTCTAATAAAGTATTAGTGATAATTATTATTATATTTACCTGGAATAATTGGTGTCAAAGTTGTGTATGAAGTATTGCATAATAAAAAGTTTAGAGATAATGCTTTATACTTATGCTTTATACTGATTATTCAAATATTTTCAAAACATGGAAACAGTGTTTAAGCATTTTATGTTTGTTTAAAATAATGTTCTGTTTTATTACTAGTAATCAAATGCTTGCTAAATGAAATACTATCTATAACATAAAGTCATAAGCCAGAGGTAATTGGTTAAATAGTTTCTCATGGTTTGGTAACATGATGGCATGACAGACTCTGCAGATCAATATCCATAAATCAATCCAGCTATGTCACTCCTGATGCTCAAATTTTTTAGCAACTTTTAAATATTATAACTAGCTGATCATTTATTATTATTAGCTGATTAGATTTGTGTTCAATTTTAATTTTATAATGTTTTCAAAACTATCCAATTTTTTTTTCTTTAAAAGAAGTAGCAATTAATTATAATTTAAGGTTACAAATCAATCACTGAACTTCACTTTATTTACATGATCTACTTTTAAAATAAATAATCTCACTAAATGCTAAAATTACTTAAAAAAATAAACCAATTAATGGTATGTGTATACATATATGAAACTTCTAGGCATAGGGGCCAACATGTCGGTTTGCCATGTTTATAACTTGGTATTAATGTGCCATGTAAATAAAAATGAAAAATTATTTTAGGTTCCAAATAGATCGTGTTTTTTCATTAGCTAACCCATAGCCAACCTAGTTAATCATTCAGGATTGGTCAGTAAATAGGTATCTAGCTATTATTGGTTAATAAAAAGTTGTCAGTTTCCAAATAGCAAGTAATCTCTTCTTCACTGCTTTTTTTTTTTTTCAGGGAGATTGGGAATGGAAGAAATTTTTCCCCTGAAATAGATTATTATTGTTGGGGGTGGGGGTGTTAAATTATAACAATTTAAGATATATAAAGAAATCGAACTTTTCCTAATACCTTAAGACTTTAATGATTAAAATACTGTTTGGTTTTAGAAAATCTTTTAGATAGATGACTTATTATCTGATGAATTAAAAATGTCATTCCTATTGTTTGGATAAACTTAAGCTCACGATTACAAAAGCAATTCATATAATTTTTGAGAAGCAGATGAATAATTCAAACAATTCAAAAATTATTTTATCAATATGGTATTTTGTTAAAATTTAAGTAAAATCTTTACTGTTTAATTAATAATTAAACTTAAATTTTGTTTATAGTAAGTTTTTATAAAAACATTTGTTTTCTGTGCGAAAGAGAAAATATGTGCAAGCACTTAATTTTTGACATTATGTTAGTCAAGAAGAGGAAAACTTTCATTATTTTATATTGATCAATTTGCACATTTTGTAGTAGTAGCAAAGTTAATATTGGAGACTTACTTTTTTCAATTACTATGGCTATAGTTTGTTTAATAAATTCAAAATGCCCACAGATCTGTCTTAGTATATGAATAATATTTCTGTAGTGTACTTTTCACTACACCACTCTCACTTTTATTACCTGGTATAGTGTAATCATAAATTTATGACTAAAGACGTGAAAAAGTTGTATAATCTCCAAGATGCACATTTCATGCTAAACCAGTAATCATCAGTTGACCCAGATCATAATCTCTTACACATATCTTTATCATTCAGTACTATCTTCACTACTTTGACATAAACTCAATAAAAGTATATTAATAATTTCTATTATTCATTAGACTAGAGTTTATCCAATAATGAGTGATATTTCTCTAGTGTAATTTTCACTACATCACTCTCTCTCAAGATAGAGAATGATTTCTATCCATTTTTAATACCTTACAGAGGGATGTAATCATAAATATATGACCAAAGACATAAAAAAGATCTATGATTCACAAGATGCACATTTTGTGCCCCAGCACTCATCAATTGGCTTAGACCACAATTTCTTACACATATCTTTATCATTGGTCAATATATATAGTCAGCCAAGTATTACAGTTTAACTAATAAGTGCCAAACTTACCACCCTCACAACTTTGACACAAACCACTTGATGAAAGTATATTAATAATTTTTATTATTCATTCATTAGATTATTCCAAAAATTTGAGCTGAGTCAAGCCACTATGAAAAGGTATTTTTAAATCAGATATATATATTATAACGGTCTGATGGAATTGAATCTTACCATATCTGCTGTACAGAGCGCCACTAGGCTACTTTGAACCTAGAAAATTTATAGAGTAGGCAGATATGTGCTGTTAAAGATCCAACTTTTACACATATATTTTATTCCGACTGTCAGCCCAATGCCACTAGCTCAGTGAGACACAGAGATTTATAAGATATAAATTCTTATCAAAAAATATTTTAAATATTAAAAAAATATAAAATAAGCCACTGCCAGTAATTAACACACAAACATTTATTTGAACATATATAAGATTTAGCATTATTATTTTAGTCTAACCCCTATTTTTTTACAAACATTATAACTTATTTTACTTTAGATTTTAATTTACAATTTAACTGGTTTTATTTTATTTTAAAAGTTCGCACAGATGAGTTTAATATTTATTAGAGTGTCGAGTATGAATAGACTACATAGATTGCATTTGAAAAGAAAATATTCTATCCCTTATTTAACCTTAGGCCAAAAGTTTGCAATCAAACCAACCCCAATCCATTTGATATATCAATGTATCCAATGCAGCACGAATACGACAGTGCAAATACCACACCATCAGGAATGCACATTGAACAGCATGGTTAATAGAAGACATTGACTCTCGTCCAGACAGGAATACTACATCTGTCTGATGAGAAAAGCAATAAAAAAAAACTCCATAGGAAGGGACTGCATTTTCCATATTACTATCCCATTCCATAGGCAAAAAGGGGGTGTGTGGCATATGATACAATCCTGCATGTAGCGAATCTCATACTACATCTACTAATTACACCAATATATCCAATCCATTGACCCAATTTAACTACGAAACAAATAACCTAAGATTTACTCTCCCTCAATTAAACTAATATAACTTTATAAATCTATGCAGTCATTCACGCCCGATTTTAGTTTAGTATTTATTAAGTTTATTTTAAAAGAAAACATAATAAAAACTTAAAAGAACAGAAAAAAATAAATTAATGGAAATGATTTAAAATAAAATAATAATACATTCAATAAAAGAATTATTACTAACTGATTAAGTTTGGTCAGATAGGAATTTCTATTGCAATAATTTAAATATTGGGAAAGTTTATACTTAGTGTTCATTAATTAATGTTCTTAAGGTTTTATTTTACTGGAAAAGTTTCTTTTTTAGAATTAAAGTTCATTAGTTAGAGTTCTTACTGTTTTAAAAATCCATGCTTAGCAGTTGCTTGCCATTTGGAGTCAGCGTTAATTCCCCCGATGTCCTGTGGTTTTCAATATAGGAAAAACGATATTATTTCTCTTTCCTTTTAGCAAAACTGAAGAGATTGAAGAGTACATCTTTTCAATCCCTTCTCCTTCAACTCTCTCTGCACTAACACATATAGTCACATCTCTGGCTCTTTCTTCACTCACTAAAATTTATTTCCAAACTTTTTCTTTTTATATTAATTTTGCAGATTAACTCAACATTAGGTCATGATGATGATGACCCTTTCTTTGAGGTCCATTTCCTGAGGGATTTCTTTTATTGGCTATTAGTTTCTATTGTTTTTTCTCTCCTATCTGACCTTCACTTATACATTTCTGCAATGACCAAGGGCTAGCTTACATTTAACTAATTAAAACAATCATTTCAATTTTATAATAGCATTAATTAATTTATTGTGCATTCTTAAAGATATATTTTTATCTTTAAATCTTTTAAGTTTTTGCTGAAAATTTAGTCTTAAAACTTTCTTTTTTTTTTAATAAAGTTTTCTTTTAGTAATTTTTCATCTGTGCGATTTTATATATTAGAGTTTAGACGATTTTTAACTTTCAATTTTTAATTCTTAAAAAATAAGTTTTTATTTGCGAACTTTTATTTTTCATGTCTAATTTTTAGAAAAATAATGTAATGGGGTATGTGCCCATTACAATATATATATATATTCTAACTTAATAGCACTGAGTTAACTTTCAATGACTTCTCACCAGAATCACAGTGCAAAATTAATTAACTAACACTGCTAGGAGCAGACTGACTATATAGTTTATAAAATATGCAAATTATTGCAATAAGAAATGTAAATTATAAGTCAGATATTACTTTTTTTTTTGACAAAGGATGCAAATCTCCTTCTTGTTGATTGAATTCAGGTCTCTTGCAATAACCCATGCCTCCTTGAACTTTCTCTTATGATCATCCCTCCCTGTATAGATGGTCTTAATAATAAAAAGGAAAACGTGTCCAGTAGCAAGCTCATGCTCCTGAAAAATTGATTTATATTAGATTCTCCATATAAGGAAAGTATTTAAAAATACTTCTAGGATAAATATATTTATCCACAAATAATATTTAAATAGTAATAAATCTTGATGCTTAGATTATAGGATTGTAGAAT
Organism: Epiperipatus broadwayi; assembly: GCA_028023455.1. NCBI lineage: Eukaryota > Metazoa > Onychophora > Udeonychophora > Euonychophora > Peripatidae > Epiperipatus > Epiperipatus broadwayi. Next base: position 4,542,758 of record JAQFVV010012439.1, on the reverse strand, counting down.
AAGATCTTTTAACTACTATAAGATTTGTTTTCAAAAAATTTAATCAATTAACTCCAATAATTTTGTATATAGGGAGCAAGAAAGCTCGTTCTTAATTTACTTAAAATTAAGATTATTGGACACGCAATAGTTAAAATTTCGATTTCATCTTGCACACTTTTAAACACACAAATAAGGTTATCTGAAAAACGCAAATAAAATATATGCACAAAATCAAATTTTCAAGCAAATGAAAACTAAATTTAGCTTAATGATACCCTATGATTGTATTTAAAAAAATATACTAATCTTTCATTTTTAAGTTTATAATTAAGATAAAAGTTATATGATAATTTTAGTCAAATAAATCAGCGTTTTTTAAACTGTGGATCGCAAAGTGAAAAGTTGGGGTCATGAAAATTTAATTCAGATACATGAATTTAAATAAATATTAGTCGCAAGCCCTTTATTATCTTTAATTTATTGTATTATGTTTTCTGTACAGCGCAATTATAAAATCTTAATGATGGCCAGGTTGAGCTGCGAATTATATTTACATATTGAAAAATAACACTAAATGCATCATTATAGTGGTGTCACATTGCAATTTCAGCATATAAATTATTTCAGATTCAAAATATATGCTGCAGTGGCAAGAATAAGGTTGGCACCACTGTGATTATATAATGCATTTCCGGTCAAGTTATTTGTTTCGGTTTCATTTCAACAAGTATCCACATCGCCAAACAATGCAATATTGTATTTTACAGTTTTACTCAGCTAAGGTTAATATTTATTAGAATAAATATTATGAAAGATGTTATTTTTTATATATAAAAATGATTGTATACTTTCTTTTCTTACTTTTTTATTCAAAATTTACAATCCTATTAGTTATTATAAAAATTTATTTTTTATTTGAAACTTATTGTCATTTATTTATTAACAAGTAAAAACATATTCTTATTTTTTTAAACTTAACTGGTAATTTATAACTGATTTATTGCAATTTTTTTAAATATTAAAAAATAAAACATACCGGAATATTCCATCATCAGATTTTCAATGAAATGGGTGGAGTAGTTTGAAGCCTGTCCATTAAAATATGAACATTGGATATCTTAATATAAGCTGAGCTTTGATTGTATATATGTGTGGAGATGATAATCTGGATCAACTGACGAGTGCTGGTTTAGCAATAAATACTGTTATTGGTGATTATTTATCTTTTCAATGTGTGTGATCAAGTGTATCAGTGGTATGAGATAGCATGCATGGTTGAAGGTCATGTGAAAGTCTGAGTTCAAACTCTCTATATAATATGGAGATATTAAAAAAATAGAACTTTTGTATAATTAAATAAAAAACATGGCTGCCACTTGGTGTCTCTGCTAACATTATTATAAGTACTGTTATTTTATTTATATTTTAGGATAAAAATTCTTTTTACCCATGGATAATGATGCAGATGACAATGCTGCAAAGACTCTTCAAGCAGGATCTTGTAATCAGAAAGAGGCATCTAAGATGCGAAAAATAAAATATGATAAGACATTTCTCCAATTTGGCTTTTCTTTCAACAACTGATGGTAATGAACAACCTCTTTGTTTAATTTGCAAAAATGTTTTGTCTAGGGAGAGTATGAAACCATCAAAATTAAAAAGACATTTTGAATCCAGGCATCCTTCATATGTCAATAAATCAAAAGAATTTTTCGAATGACTGTTAAAAACTTCAAATAAAAAAAGAAAAACTACAAATAAAGAAAAACAGTATTTTAAGAAATTTATAACTGTTAATGAAAAATATTTACTTGCATCATATGAAGTTTCATATCTGATTGCTAAAAATAAAAAGCCATACACCATTAGAGAAGATGTTATATTACTTGCTGCCATTAAAATGGTAGAAATACTTCACGGCAGTAAATATGGTGATGAAATTCGGAAAATTCCTTGGTCAAATGACACTGTCACTAATAGAATTTCTGAAATTAGCAATGACTAATTTGAGCAACTTATTACTAGATTTAAAGAAAGCCCAATATTTACAATTCAGTTGGATGAAACATCTGATATTTCAAAAATAGCTCAATTATTACTATATGTCAGATACATTATTTTGTCATTCTTTGGAAGAACATACAAGAGATGCAAAAGCAATAACTGATGAAAATATTGGTTTTAAATCATTTCTCAAACCTTCTGGTAATAATCATGTAACTTTTACACATTGCCTAATCCATTGAGAGGCCCTTGCAGCAAAAAAATTTAGCAATGGAATTGACTGATGTGCTTCAGGATGTTGTCAAAATTATAAACTTTATTAAAAGCCATGCCCTTAACAGCTGTTTATTTTCAAATCTTTGTCAAGACATGGACTCTGAATACAAAAATTTATTATTTCATGCAGAAGTAAGATGGATGTCAAGAGGGTGAGGTTTAAGAACATTATTGTTATCAAAAGAAGAAATTATTGTATTTTTAACCGAATAAAAATCTGATCTTGCTGCTCTTTTTCAAAATGACTTATAGCTATCAAAGCTGTGCTATTTGTCGGTATTTTTGAGAAGCTAAATGATCTTAACTTGTCTCTTCAAGGAAAAAATAGCAATATTTTTAGTTTGGATGATAAAATTGAAGGTTTTATTAAAAAGATCAACATTTGAAAGAATAGGGTGGAAAATGATTCATTGGAAATGTTTTCGACTATCAACAATTTTATGATTGAAAAAAATAATTGTAAAACTTTAATTGCAAAAATTATTATAGATTACTTAAAAACCCTAGAAAAACACAGTTTTGCATATACTTTATATCGAATTTAGAATTCAAAAAAATTTTCTTGGATTCAAAGACCATTTTTGATTAATATTAATGAGATTAATCACCTGTCATATAAAGACCAAGAGGAATTTGCTGAACTATCAAGTGACTCAAACTTAAAACTTGACTTTCCAAAAAATCCTTGACTGAATTCTGGATCGGAGCTAGGACTGAATTTCCCACAATTTATGAAATGGCATTAAATGTTCTTCTGCCATTCAGCACCACATACTTATGTGAAATGACTTTTTCAGCTTTAATGTATATTAAATCCAAATATCGCTCAATGCTTTATGTCTAGCAGTATCAAATATTTCACCAAGACTTAATTTGTTATGCAGCAAAAAACAAGCACATCCATCTCATTATGACGTGATTTTCTTTCATTAATTTTTGTATACTTAAAACAAATCCTAAAACTACTTATTTTGTTTACCAAAGAAATAAATTATTTATGGGAATATTTATTTCTATATCTATTTTATATTTAATATCTGGGGTCATGAAAAAATCTTGATGACAAAAAGGGGCCATGAATGAAAAAAGTTTAAGAAGCGCTGGAATAAATGATTAGTAATAATCATGAATGCACTTATTTAAATAGGATATTGACAAATGAATGAGTATAATAAAATTGTAGGTTAAGTTTAGTAATAAGATATATTGGCTATACAAACTATTTTATCATGTAATTAGTTGTCAAGATGGATAGCATAGAATTTTTTGATTAAAAACTATATTAATGTTTCCCAATAGATATGCAATGTCTTGAGAAGACTGTGTGTTGCAAAAAAGTGAATTGTAATAAATTAATAAAAGAAACATTTGAAGATAGATAACTTTTTATTTTTTTTGATACTACCTAATTATTTGAATAAACAGTTTTTATCATTGTTTCAAATCATTATTTTCATCCATTACAGGATGAAGGTCTCTCTAAGTTCAATCCATCTTCTTTGATCTCTAGTTTCTCTTTTCCACATCACCTCAGAAAACTTCCTAATTTCATCCATCCATCCATCTCTCATGTGGTCTCTTTCTGGGTACAATCTCTTGGGATACAGTTTAATATTTCAACTTTCCATCTCTTCTAACAATATGTCCAGCCCAACTCCACTTCAGTTTCTTAATTCTTTTAATGATGTCAGTAACATCTGTTTGTTCTCTCAATGTATTTAATTTTTGATCTCTTCATATTACTTCTAACATAATATCTTCATATTTTGTTGAATGGTCTGAAATCTCTATTGTTTTTCTGTCAAGTGCCCAAGTCTCAGATTTATAAGCAAGAACTGATAACACATTTATTAAAAACCTCCTTTTTCAAACACTTGGGCATATTTCCTTTTAATACTAAACAATTTCTATCAAAAGCACTCCAACCAAGCTTAATTTTACGATTAATTTCATCCATTATGTTTCCTAAAAGAAACTCATAAAAAAATTAAATTTTATTCCATCTTTAAAACTTTTTTATATTTAAACATTATGAAAAATAAATAATTGACTTAGATTCTACAAATGGCATGCTTCTAAGTACATGTTTTGCTCTTTCCTAATAGGCCTTTGCAAATAATGTCTCATTTAAAGGTGCCATAATATAAAAATCATGTGTAAGTAATGACATACATAATTTTAATAGCCATCTGCATTTTAAAGTTTTTAATAACATCAATTAACGATAATTTTATGACTTTGTTTGTTTGTTTTTTTCAGAAAAATCAAATGTGAACTTGCTATATTATTACTTTAATTTTATTATACTTTGATTTACAACTGTCAAACTTCCTGCACTTACAGTTTTGATATCAACTATTTCAAATAAATACATTAATGATTACTATATCATTTACTAAACTAGAGATTGTCCCTAATTCAGAATTATAGAATTATTATATGTTCAATAATTTAATCATAAAGTGGCAGATTTATTTTGATTTTGTATAATGACAAAAACATTCTCTAAATACTCATTTTCTTATGATCAAAAGATACACTGGTAATTTTCTTCTAATATGACTTTAAAGCTGGATTAGTTAATTCTTAAGGCTGACATAGCACAAAATTTCTATTTAAAATATCCAGACTTAAGTTCCTCTTTTTCTAACTTGGAATTTAAATGGAAAGTCCCAGTGACGTAATCTATCACTGAACTATATGCTTAAAACATATGAAAAATCTTATAACAGACCCATCATCATACTAATATTTATGTTTAGCAACTTTTAATATTATAATATTTTTGAACATTGATGAATTAAAATAAATTTATGTCTTGAAATATGCTGAAAGATTAATAAAATATATTTTATTTTGTAGACTGAACAGATAAAAAGCACAGACCTCTATTAAACAAAGCAATTTGATTTATAATAATCAAAATTATATTATTCTATTATAAATCCAAATACATACAGGGTGGCACTACTATATGGTAATCATATGATGTTTAGTGATTTAACACCAATCCTGCCTAATAGGATAATGGTGTCTATGGTTGTTAAAGAGCCAAAGACATCAAAATGTATTGGTGCTGAATTGAGTTTAGACCCATATGACTATATAGGCTATTGAGCTTAGATTAAAAATATTGTTTTCAATTTCATTCTTGTAGTTTTATAGTTAAGTAGCGATAAAAGGTGGCTGCTGGAGGGTTGCATTAGATCCTAAGATCTAGATGCAGTGCTATCAGATCCAAGGCTCCCCACTGATGAAGTCCACAAGCCAGGAACTAGTCTGGGGATATTGGATGAGTAGGCACTAGATGGGGATTTTATGCACAAGCCTTCTGGCATCATTGATTACTCTGGTTGGCACAGGGTGACACTACTGTATGCAGAGTTTTGCCTGTTTAATATAATATTTATATAAGTTCTGGTTTGTATTTTATGACAATTTCATCATTTATTTTATTTTTGCTTCAAATTGTGAAAATCTCTCTAAGTTTAATCCAGTTCTTCTGATTCATATATCAATGTTATATATAATCTTTCTCTAGGCTTTTTATAACTTTTTGATTGAATTTAATAATTCAACTGCATACGTGGAATCATTTCTTTTAGGACTATGTCTAAATAAGCTTCATTTTAATAATTTAATGTTTTTTCAATGATATCACTGATAACTAATTTTCTCTAATGTTCAGGTATTTATTTTTCAATTCTTTCTTGCTATTCTGAGCATAAATCTCTCCATACTTTATTGTGTAGTCTGAAGCCTTTATATTCCACTTGTAGTCCAATTATTTATAAGTAAGAACTGATAAAAACATATCTTCTAAAAACCTTCCTTTTCAAAGGCATAGACATATTTCATTTTAGTATTATGTTATTTCTGTAAAAAACACTTTATCTAACTTTAATTCTTTGATTAATTTCATTCATCATGCTTTTATCTGTATTAATAATTAAAATATTTCCAGTAATTAACTTATGAAATCAAATGCCTTTTTATAATCTATAAATCCAAAGCATAATTTCAGCTTATACCCATTGGTTCTTTTGATAAAAGTATTACCATTCACATACTCAATTGTATATTTATTCTGCCTTCAAAAACCCCAACTGATATTTCAGTCAAGAATTATCAGGAAACTAAAAAGAAATATCATGGTATTTTTTAGTTTTAAACACAGACATATAAAGTTCGGTAAATTTGCAATTCTGGCTGATATATGATGGAGAGTGACTCATTCATGTTTATTTACCATATGAATAATTATGTAATAATAACAACTGCAATGATAAGAATGAATGAAATGGGCACTAGAAATTTGCTCTGAGTGGTTAATTTAAATCTTCAAAAAATAGCTCTTTTTTTGAAGTCATTATATATACAGTGAGAGAGATAGATAGACGGATATACAAATGCAGAAAAAAGTCATAAAAATGTATATGTGTGTATTTGAATAGTATTATGTATCATAGATATGTTTATCATAAATCTTTGAGTGCATATGTTTGTATATAAATTTAAACAACCTGGCAATAACTTGTGTAAATAGTCAAAATAAAAATATAAAATAATAAATTTCAATTAACATTAATAGTGCAGAAACAGAAAACAAATCATACAATAAAAGTACATCTGATATATTTTCAGTTACTGAACATCTTTTTGTTTATGATGTTTCTAGTGATATAGATGTGTACCAACACCTACACCAACATAAACTCTGGAATCTTTCTTAATATATTTGATAATTAAATAATATTAGTATTGTAGGAATACTACAAGCTTACAAGTTTTTTATACTTTCCAACTACTAAAGTATGTATTGTTCTTTAATTGTAAAACATAATTATATCAAGAATTTAGACTGGCAATGAAGTTGATCATAAAATAAAATCAATTTTAAATGCAAATGCATGTTAAATACAATTGGAACATAGGAAAGCTGTTAGACATCCATCCCATAATATTGTTATATGATTAAAGATTTTATTTGCCATGTCAGGCATTTGGAAAACTGACTGCCTTCCTTGCAACAAGAATGAAAGCATATTCCAAAAGCTTAGAGTTTAATAAACAAATAAATATCAAAGAGCTTTAAATTCATTTAAATAAATAACAATAATTACGATCTATGTATCCATGTTTTTTAGCCTGAGACAAATATATTCTATATCATATTCAAATACTCCTGCATAAAATTTAAAGGAAAATATTGATGAACAAAATATCAAATTATATATATAAAAAACATTAAATTTTGTGATATTTAAGAAAAATATCTATTCTCAAAATATACTTATTTCATCATCATTAGTGATTTGCTAATAAAAGACTATATTCTTCAAATTTACCTATATTTTTTTCAATTTTATCAAAAATTGTAGATATTCTTTTCCTAAAATCATTTATTAACTTCTTATTTCTTTATTCACACACACTGTAAGTTGTACAAATCACTTTTGAGTTTTGGGACTAAAATTTGTTTTTAATTTTACTGTATTATTTATCAAAGAATTTTGATCATCTTTAATATTATATACGTTAAAAAATAAATGAAAAGTTTCTGAATCTGGAGTCTACGTATATAGATTCTTAAAAACTAAAAGAAAAAAAATCATTATGTGTTAAAAGCTTTATAATTGAAGTTATATGTAACCATTTATGTTTCTAATTAGTTTTTATTATGTCTTATCTAATTTAAGTTATTAGTGTTTAAAAATATCAATAATAAAATTCATCTTTTGATATAATAAAGATCTTATTCATAAATCACTGATCACATGACATCAAACTAGTAAAAATCTTATATGCAAGACACTAGTCACGTGGTGCACCGGAAGTGTTCCATTTTAATCCACTACACATCTGATAAATATTTCCTTGTTTATTATTTCATTCAGAATGATTTATTACTGCTCCAAAAAAAATTATCTGTTCAGTAGATTAATCTCATCTAGATGTGTCAGATCTATTTGTTAGTGCTAAGTTTACTTTTCAAAAACTGTTCGTTCTATTTGTAAAGATTATATAATACTTTGAACAATTAAGATCTTTACTACTATTAATATTACACATATATGTATAATTACTCTTAGATATAAAATATTATTTTAAAAAAAGTGATGAGAAAGTTAAAACAAATTTAAAGTTCATAAAAGTATATCAGTTTAATAATGATGAAAAAAAATAGTAGCACTTTATATATGTGCAGGCGAGTGTTTATGTTAATAAAAAAAAGTTCAAAATTTCTAAAATTTCAATAAGGAAAATGTATAGTTGTGCATTTAAATCTGATTGAATCTCTTGGAGATATTCACTATAATCTATTTAAAAATGTGTTATTATAGCTAAAGTAAATCTTATAAAATTAACATACTGTGCACAGGATCTAGAAATGTTATTACATGAATTGTCTACTGAAATAAATCTAAGAAAATTTGCAGCTTATATACTTTTTGCTGAGATAGCTAATTTTATTGATGCTTTTACAAATCTCTTGTTAGTACTTATAAAATATCATTGAAGTATTTATTTTTTATTATAGAAATTTTAATTTAATTCAAGTTGAGTTCAGAAGATTTACACATTCGACTGCTGTGATGATAATAATAGGCTCATTTATTATATCATCTCTTCTTAGTCTTCCAATTACCATTGCTGCTGATATTGAAAATGGATATTGTATTAGTAACTATAGCAACGATGCTTCCGTTCATTCTATGTAAGTATAATTTAACACTGATAAATATTTAAAAAATATAGACATAGATATATGTACACATAATATATATATATATATCAAACTGTTTTATAATTCATTTATATTTAGAGTTATCACTAAAGTTAAAAATATCTTATTTGAGTTTAGAATGATTTAAAGTGAAAAAATATATACTTTGAAAGTTTTCTTTATTAACATATATATATATATTGAATATAGATTTCACTTATGAATATTTCATAGATGACCTTCAGATTAGTTTCAAGTTTATTATGATAAATCAATAAACAGTATTTGACAAAGAATATCTCCAACTACTGTTTCTTTTGCAAGCAATATTTTGTCTTCTCTTTTCTTCTTTTCCATATTTTTTCTTTACTATCTTTACTTACTTAAGTTGGTGTAAATTTCACATTATAAGTCTTTCTTGTTATAAATCTTGTGACAGTGAGTATTTGTCCAACTAAATTTTTTGTATATTAATTAAATTAGGCAACTATCTGATGATAATATATTAAAATATTCTTTCTTGTTGTAGGTTTTTTGTTTAGCTATTTAGCTAGATTATAGATTAATTATCTAACACATTTGATTCTTGAAAAAATTTCTAACCTAGAATGTGAGAGGAAGGTGTATTGTTTAACACATCATACATCTTTATATAAATATGTCTAATCATTAAAAAATACTTTTAAAAACGTTTATATTTAAATATCATAATTTGTGATTAATTTAATGTTAATTGTTTTTTTTTTCTTTTTAATAATTATTTATTTTAAACTATGAAAGCTCTTGTCATCTAAATTATCATATGTTATTATAACACTGTTTTTTACAAAAATAAAATATCAAGAATATAATCTTAATGCATTTTGAATACAAAATGAAAAAATCAAGAGGACCCTCATAGATAAATATATAAAATTTCAATTGACTGCTGCCTTTGACAGAATTGATTATAGTATTGCCTTAAATTCACTATTCAAGAATTTTAAGATTCCAGTTCTAATTCCCTTGCTAGAACTGTCACTGGTCAGGCTAGTAATACCCGAAAAATAGGAGAGAATAATATCACTTAAAATGTTTTTATATACTAATCTGCATGTTATTATTATCAGTGGAATGTATTTGAAAAGTTTAAATTTGCATCTGTCTAAAAACATTTAACATAATTAATATTCAATGATGAGAAGACTCCAACAAATAATTACAACTACAATACCATTATATCAAACTTTTAGATAAATGCCTTTTATAACTCTCTCCTTTGAAAAGAGTATTCTGCACCAGAAAATGTATTAAATTTATATTTTGTGTCCTTAATATTTTCTCCAGATAAAAAAGCAGTGATATAATTGCATATAAATTTATTAGTATTTCTTATTAAGAATTAAACAGAAATTCTTCACTTGCGCTGCAACTTAAAAAAATCTGATACCTATTGTTTCAGACCAAGTTTGAAGCTATTCTTTTAAAAATATTATTTGAATTGCATTTTAAAAGATTTTCATGCCCTGCTGTAAATTTGTAATATGATTTATTTATAAAAGTTATAAAATGGGAAGTCCAACATTTATAACTATATAACACAATTTTTAAAAAATATATAGCGTTTATATATTTATTAAAACCATGATTTTTCTCTTCTAATGTGCATTAAATATTAATGAAATTTGTCAAGCGTTGTTAGCTGAGAGGTCATGGCAGCCGCCTTGCAAGCAAGTAGTTGGTTGCAGACGGTTGTGGATTCGCGTCCTGGCCGATGCTATGACATATGAAAAAAAAAATATTAATGAAATTTATGGGCTCATAAATTATTAAACAAATAAAAAATCAAAAAAACACACACAATATGTATTATAAATTTACTTTATATTTAAAAATACAATGCAAATTGGTATTCTTTAAACTATAAAAAAGTAAATAATTGAATAGTTTATCGCTGGAAGTTCATAATGAGTTCAAGCATCAGAAGTATTCTATCTGGAGTTTCAATTCTGGATTGTGAATACCAGAAACTGCTTCTCTATCAAGCCTTTAAATTGGCCTTGCAATTCTTTAAACTACTTTATCACAAGTCTTAATAACAGCAGTCAAACAATAAAATATTGAATAAAGATGTATATTGCTTAGTAAGAAGTAGTTGTTAGGAGTGTCCTAAAACATGTAATATTTGAATAATTATTACTGCAAACGATAAACTAATGTTCTTTTTTATTATTATTTTAATGTATAAGCTCGTGTTATTTGAGAAATGTCTATGTCTAAGAAAAATATGAAAAGCCCTAATGATATCGAAACTGCTGTATTATTAACAAATACAAGATTAAAAGAAATAATGAATTTAAACATATTAGTGAAAATAAATGAGAAAAACAAAAAATGAGATTTAATCTTAGATTTCAAAATAAAATAACACAATAGAAAATACTTCCATGTTAAATATTTTATGTAAAGCTTTATTTTAAAAATTTATAACAATACAAAATGTAATTAGATATTATTTACAAGTGGACAGCAATTACTCTGTGGCTGGTTTCATCAGAATGTGACAATTCGGTTTATTCCATTAGAAGAGGGGAATAGATCTAATAATTATCAGACTTAGGGTCTTAGGGTAGGATGGTAATAATGATGCGATGAAGTAAATCAATGAATATGTCTACTTCTAGTGGGCTAGCTCTTATTTCACACATTAAATTTTGACATAATTTAGATTAATTCATCTATATCTTACCCTCTTTCAGATTCCACATATGCCTCAGAATTCGAACTTAGGGAGAATTTTGCAATTAACTCTCTTCAGTAATGAATTTACTTAAATAGAAATTATGATATGCTTATATATATCATAAATCAACTATAATACTCATTTAATCCTATTACTATGTGATAATGTACAAAAAATAATAATCTCTGTGTGTACGTGTGCATGGTGATCGATTGATGAGTGGGAAAGAAATGACTTTGATAAACTAGAGAGCATTTAATAAGAAACAAACTAACAATATTTATTTACAAACATAATATAAAATTGATAAAATTCATTAACAAAAAAAAAAACTACATACATATGTATATGTTAAGTATGTATGCCTATCATATTGATATTTAAAGATATTAATTAAACCAACTCTTTCCCTAATAGGTATACATGAATAAGCACTCATTATATATAAAGTAAATAAATGTAACAAGAAAAATAATAAAATCATTAATTCAACATTGCATTGTTGGTGAAACTAACTAACTAATTAATCAAATAAATGAAAATATATTAAATAACTATTGGGTTTAATTTCAATAATAGCATTTTCTTTCTCTAAAAGAACCACTTCTTAACATGTAGAAGTTAAATAGAAAAGATAATTTATGCAGAAATGATAATCATTTATACTGAATAAACATGCACGAACAACTGTTAATTAACAAAAGAAAAATAAACATAAATTCTGTATTATCAAAACTTTATATTTCTTTTTTTATATGGAATATCAATAAATAAAGATCTTACCTCTATCCCATATTTTGGTAAGGATTCTAATAGTAAACAAAACTAATATTATGTCACTATGAAGGTAAGGTTATCTAAATTTTATTTTTAAAAAATTATTTAAGCTAACAACCTTCCATGTGATTTAGTAGAATGAAATCTTCCAAGTTAAAGAGATCTCGGTTTTCAAATACAGAAGTAAAAAAAAATATAATAATACGTAATTTTACTAACATAAAAACAAAATATCACATAACGAACTAATATTTATTCATGATGATTGGTGTGAGATTTGGGAGTTAGGCAGTTAATGTCTCTGATAGGTAGTTGATCATTATTTTGGTCTCAGGCTCCTATGATAGGTCATGCATTCCTCATAAAGACTCCTCAGTGACATATATACTATTGTTATTATTCTTTTTTTATCTATCTAAAAGTTTAAACATGGCATTTGAATTTATTGTGCTTATTCTGGTAAGGGCTGATGAACACTTAAGCCCTACAATACTATTGAGTTAGACAGCAAACATGGTTTTTCAACAAATTAATAATTTAAAGTTTCTTAATTCAAAGTTTGTTATTAAATGATTTTATGTGAGTGGAATTATTCCATCAGTGATATATACATAAATACTATATTAATGTTGTAATCTGTTCTTTTATTTGAATTTGAAGAACAGCATAGTACTTTTTATATCAAACATTTATCTAAATCCACTCTTTTAATTTACTTAATTGCTTGAATTTGTTAAAAATGTTTTAACAAATTAATAATTATGGTTTCTTGTAATTGGCTATAGCACAACTCAGCAAATATTTTGAAAAGTTTGAATAAACTATCCATTTTCTTAATATTAAAGTATTCGATTTTTCTGATATTATATTATATGAATAATGTCTTATTTGGAAAAAAAGCAGAAAGACGACTGAAAAGAATTAAGTTCGTTTTTATTACTGTACTCAGTTTTCATTGTTTAATGTGCTTGCATTTTATTTTATTTTTCATATATATATACTGTTATGCATATTATCTTGATTATAAGCAAAGAAAAATTACATAATAGAATTATAAGATTTGAAATACAGGCATTCTTATACCTGGAATTTAATTGTAAATATAGGGGATTTGAACTCAAACTTTCAAGCAACCTTCAACTATCCACACTATCTCATACTACTGATACACATGACCACATGCATGCAGAAAAGATAAATAATCACCAATATACATATTTTGTGCTGAACCATCACTCATCAGTTGGTCCAGATTATCATCTCCCACACACATATATAATCAATGCTCAGATTTTCAATGGTATACTTGGCTGAAGAGTTGAAGGTTGGAGTAGATTGAAGCCTGTCCATTAAAGTATAAAGATTTGCTATCTTAATATTTGCTGAGCACTGATTATATATGTGTGTGGGAGATGATATCTGGACCAACAGATGTGTGCTGGTTCAGCACGAGATACATATATTGGTGATCGTTTATCTTTTCTACATGTGTGTGGTCATGTGTATTAGTAGTATGAGATAGTGTTGTTTTTTTTACCTTCCATATTTGGTTACCTAGTGACTGGTTTGACATTGGGTCATTACCATGTTTACTTATTCCGAGTCTTTTAAAATGAAGTAAAATATACAGATATTACATTTATTGTAATACATATACATATTTATATGATAGTTATAAATGTTTTCTTTTGATTGGGGTTTTCATCTTTCTAAAAAAAAAAAAGTAAAATTGGTTGGCTTTGATCCTTTCGCAATATAATAAAAATATATATGTTTATTGTTGTATGCATATATATATATAAGTGTGGGTTTGTTTATTTTATAATTGAAAATATATAGTTGGTTATTAACTAAAATAAAAAAGAGCTGAATTTGGTAGTGAGTGATAACGGTTAGATTGCAAAGATAAAAGATATCCTTATATTACAAATAAATATTTTTAGTTTCATGTTTTATTAATTCTTATAATTTCATAAACTGTTTAAGGCTTTTTTTTACCTTGAAATCTACAGTCAAATCCTTAGCAATGTACAGATGTATTTGTTGAAGTCTTAGTTTGTTGTTTTTGACTCAATATTACCTTTCATATGTGGCTTAATATGGAGTTAAAAAAATAATCAAAGATTTATTGTTGGGAGTTAATTTGAATACCAAAAGTGTCAGAACTGAACTGCAATTCATGGGCCTTGAAATCCAAGATCTGTCATTCTATCACTGTACTAAATCGAGTAGATAAGCAGGGTATATGAGAGTGAATAATTCAAAAACTAAAATTTATCTGGATTGATTTTTAGCTAAATGAAATAAAAATTAATAAATGTCCTGGGCTTAACCTGTCATTATTTGACTTCCCAAGCAAATATACCATTATTAGCTAAAATACCTTATATATACCTGTGTCTATATATGTAATAGACAGGGTATATATACGCCTGTGTATTTCAGCTATTACATATTAGAGATGTCTGCCTATCCCTTGTATATGTATTTAATGGATTATGTCCTGTACATGAGGGGTCATATTGACCTTAGGTCAACATGGGTATGACAATAATCTCGGCCTCAGGGTGGCCTTTGAGCGTTCCATCATCAGATTTTCAATTGGATGGACAGTTGAAGAGTTGGAGTGTGGAGTAGATTGAAGCCTGTCCATTAAAGTAGGAGGATTTGCTATCTTAATATATATTTGAGCACTTGTAGCATATATGTGTAGAGATGGTAATCTGGACCAACTGATGATTGCTGGTTTAGCATGAAATACGTATATTGGTGATTATTTATCTTTTCGACATATGTGTGTTCGGGTGTATCAGTGTTATGAGATAGTGTGGAGAGTGATGGGTCATGTGAAAGTCTGTGCTCATACCCTGTCTATTATACCATTATTGTTTTGTAATGATCAGTAGTTAGAATATTGTCACTTGATTTTTAAACTTAAAAATAGAAATAGTTTTTAAATAGAGTCAATGATTCCTTATTATTTCCAAATATTAGGTCTATTTCAATTATAACATTAGATTCATTTGCAATTACAGGGGACTGCCAATATTTATTTGAGATTTATTGTGGAATCTATTAAAATAAAAGATTCATCTGTGTAGTCAGTTGAATAATCATTGTCATTTTACAATGTGCTTTATTATTAACACCTTTCAATGAACTAGAGATTTTATAAATGATGATTTGTTTTCTCCCCATAGTTATATCTCTGCAATAATACGTAATTCTATCAATTTTTTTGTATTTAATACATTGCCTGAATCCCAGTTTGATATGATGTAGACTGAATCTTTTACTCTAAACTTGATTCAGCATTTATTATTAAATTAGTATGCATTGTATTTTATCAAATGATTTGTCAATTTCTTGCTTGAGATTATTTTCCATGCACCTGTTGAAATTTTGAAGGAAACATTGGGCACCATTTTACATTCTCTTTAACAAAACAGTTTCATTAATGATTCTGGATCAATGAAGATCTTACCAAAAACTGTCAAAATATTTAGTATTCTGCATAAAATTTTAAATTACCATTTATAGCATGGATTTTTAAATTTCAATATAAAATTTAAATGAAACAAATAATTAGAAGCAAGAATAACTTGAAAAATTAGTTAATTAAATTTTTTACATGCATAAAGTAATTAGCTTTAAAATTGATCAAGACATGATTTGGTTGAAGATTGTTTTCTAATATCATTTAAGTTAATAAAAGGTTTGATGTTTAGTCTTTAATTTATAGAAATACTATCATTAACTCTTTAGGTACACAGTAATTTCTATCAATGTTTGGAAAAATCTCATGTTCTAAAAGAACGTGCATCCATTTTCCATGCACAAAGTCTCAATGTGTATCTATATAAGGCAAAACCTGTTATGTTGTTCTAATGTTTAGCAAGCTCATAGACAATTCAGTTAATTATCAAATATAGTTTGGCAAATTGGTATCTAGTCATTCTTAGTAAAGGTATGAAATATAATTGAAATTCATTCAAATCTTTACTATCTAGCAATTGGAACTCTAGTAATCTCTTTTATTTTATTTGTTTTCTAAAAGAGACAGTTGAAGAAACCTTTGTTTTTCAGTTGACTATTTAAATACTATTTTATCTTTTGTAATATCAGTGTATCTTATCATTAACTTTATTTGGCTTTTGGATCAATGTATTTTAATATTTATCTTCATTAATCTATATTTCATTTTTAAATATATATATTAAGGTTTTAGCTATTGCAAACAGTAGTTTCCAACTTGCATATATATATATATTTATTTATAGGGGATTTGAACATAGACTTTCAAGCTCCATTCAGCTATCCACTTTAACTCATACCTTTTATACACCCGCACACATATGAAAAAGATAAATAATCACCAATATATGTATTTTATGCATCAGTTGGTCCAGATAATCATCTCCTACATATATATATATATATATAAAAAGTTTGCGGTAAATATATAAATACATATTTTAGTTCATCCATATAAAACTTTAATATATATACTGACGTTACTTAGTCACATATATGACTAATATATATATATTAAGTTTTATACGGATAATATATATATTATATATATAATGTTTGGTTTAAATTAAGATAGCAAATCTTCAAACTTTAATGGACAGGCTTTCATCTATTCCACCCTTCATCCATCCATACCATTGAAAATCTGATGATGAAATGCAAATCCCATACTGGTGCTAATATTATTGTCATGCCACGTCAACCTTAAGTCACTCTGACTCCTCATGTATAGCACCTTGTCCATTTAAATACATAGACAAGGGATAGGCAAAATGCAAGCTGAAACTGTAATATTTAAAATACACACATATTTCATATACTTAGAGGTCAACATGGGCATGACAGTAATATTGGCATCAGCATGGGATTTGGGCATTCCATCATCAGAAATTTCAATGGTATGAATGGTTGAAGAATTGAAGGAAGGAGTAGATTGAAGCCTGTCCATTAGAGTTTGAAGATTTGCTATTTTAATATAAACCGAGCACTGATTATATATATATGGGAGATGATGATTTGGATCAATGATGAGTGTTGGTTCAGCATGAAATTTGTATATTAGTGATCATTTATCTTCTTTACATGGGTGTAATCATATATATCAGTGGTATGAGATAGGATGGATAGCTGAAGGGAGCTTGAAAGTCTGCATTTAAATACTCTATAATTACAATTAAACTCTAGGTATATAAAGCATGCCTGTATTTCAAATATTAGTTTCAGCCTGCATCCTGCCTATCCATCTTCTTGGTATTTAAATGGACAAGGTCCTATTCATGAGAGGTCCAAGTGACTTAAGATCAACATGGGCATGACAATAATATTGCCATCAGTATGGGATTTGAGCATTCTGTTATCAGATTTTCAATGGTATGGATGGTGAAAGAGTTGGAGGGTAGAGTAAGTCTATCCCTTAAAGTTTGAAGATTTTCTATCTTAATATAAACCAATCACTGATTATATATATATAAAAGACATAATTTGTGGGTTCATCCATGTTAAAAAATTTAAATATTAATATACCAACGTTTTGACTTGATCACCAAGTGGATGACTTGTGTGATCAAGTCGAAATGTCGGTATATTAATATTTAAATTTTTTAACATGGATGAGCCCGCAAAATATGTCTTTTATATATGCAACCCGTGAAAATCTTCATATCAATATATATATATATATATATATGTGTGTGTGTGTGTGTGTGTATGGAAGATAAGGATCAGAACCAACTGATGAGTGTTGGTTTAACACAAAATACATATATTGGTGATCATTTATCTTTTTCACATGTCTGTGGTCATGTGTATTAGTGGTATGAGATAGAATGGATAGCTGAAGGGAGCTTGAAAGTATGTTTTCAAATCCTCTATAATACAATTAAACTCTAGACTTATGAAGTATGTCTGTATTTCAAATATTATGTATATAAATAGATCTTTATATATATAATTTTTATATAAATTAAAATTACAGTATGAACAAGATTAAAAAATAATAATAATCGAATTATTAATAACAAATTGAGAAAATACATATACATTTAGTGTGTATTAAGTTTTCACTCCATTTGTATTAGTAATTTGATTGTGAAACATTTTTTGCATCTGTGACATGAAATGCTTTTTTTCTTTTGCAATTTAGACATAGTTGAGTGCACTTTTGGTCAATGAGGTCTATCAGAATCTATGAGACTGGTGGACTCACTGGAAATGCACTGAACTACATCTGTGTTGCAAAAGAAAAATCCATTTGTGTCACAGTTGTGAAAAACATTTTGCAATCAAATTTAGTGTGAATGTATTTTCTCATTCACATTTATTTAAAAAATAAAAATAAAAACTTAGTATGCATTTATTTATTTTTAAGACAAAATGATAGTGAAATTCAGACTTTCATCATAATAAAATACATTGTGGACTTCAATAACTTGTCTCTCTATAGAAATGTAAAAGCCATCTCATTACAGGATTACATCCTCTCTACTTGTTTTGATGGGTTTTTTTATTTTGTAGTAACTTTATGAATATTTTTTAAATTTTATAAAACTTTTAGCTTTATGCTTAGAATTCATTATATAAAATACTGTAAATCAAATATGGAAAAAATAATAAAGCAAAGCTTTCAATATAAGTTGAAGAAATCTGAGATAAAAAAAATGGCTACTGCTGTATTGTAAAATTTTATTGACTTTATTAATTTTAATGTTTTCTGTTGTTTGTTTACATTTTTTTAAATTTTTTTTTTTTTTTTTGGATATTGCATAAATAATGTAATCTTTGTTGATATAGAATATATATTAATTTAATATTCTCACAAATAAATGATGCTTTTATAATATTATTTTTGGGAGATTCCATGTAATAAAAATAAAATTGTTCATTTCAGTTCAATAACAAGTACTTTCTTGTCTGTGAGATTACAATTATTATTTTTTTCCTTTATTATTTTCTTCTCATACACAAATTCTTTTGATTGAAATGCTTTAAAAAATATTTTATCCTCCAATAGCTTTTTCCAAATATTGTTTATTTTCTTCACTTCACACTTTTTATTTATGCTCTTGGGCCTTTTAAAAATCTCTATAGCTTCCCTTAGCAGTCTTTATTCATATTGTTCAATTTTTTCCAGAATATATTATGTGTGAATAAATATGTGAGAATTCGATTTTTCTCTAACTCCCAGAATGTGTTGTTTTTTTTCTTTTATATTTATTCTATGATTAATCTGTCCAATATATGAATTTGAACAAACTCCATATAGAATTTCATATACATTGTGACACTCTATTTATCTTTTCATTACCAGTCAGTACAATTATTTTCAGTGACAAAGACATTGTTAGATAGAACTAAGAAACTTTCTGATGTCGGCCATTTTTACAGATATTTTTTCTACTAAAAAAATGCTTCTTCATAATCATTTTGATCATAGGATTATTAATAGGGCATTCCTCCTATAATAAGAAAAAAGATTTAATACTTTGGAAATTAAGGCAGTTCTGACATATATAAAGGAAATAACTGCTAAAGTTGGTAATGTTTTAAAAAATTATAATATCCACATAGTTTACACTACATTTAAAAAATTAATAAAATATTTCCATGCCTTAAAGATAAAATTCCTTTTGAATGTAAGAGTGTATATAAAATTCCATGTGAAGTTTGTTCAAATTCATGCATTGGACAGACCCATTGTAGAATAAATATAATAAAGAAACAACATATTTGGCAGTTAGAGAAAAAATCAATTCATCAGCCATTTATTCACTCTTAAAATTAACTAATTATGAGATCAATTTTAATAAAGCACATATTTTGGCAAAAATTGAACAATATGACTAGGGATCACTAAGGAAAGCTATAAAGATTTTTAAAAAGTCCAAGAATATAAATGAGAAGTGTGTATTGAAGAAAATTAACAATATTTAGAAAAAGCTATTGGAAGATAAAATATTTTTTTTAAAACTTCTTAACCAATAAAATTTGACTATGATGAAAAATGATAATGAAAAAAAAAAAACAATTTTAAATCTCATACACATTCCTATGATTTGAGAAAGAAGAAACTCTCAAGAAAATATTTATTGTATTGAAACATCATCTATTTAACCATTTTATTTTTACTACATAGAATCTTACAAAAATAATATATATATATATTGTAATAGTATGGGCTCATCAGTAAACCTGGAATAATCGAAAATCATTATCATCCCCAGTTAATCATCATCAACTATTATCAATTCACTGCAGGATGAAGGTCTCTTCAATTTCACACCATTTTCTCTGATCATTAGCTTCTCTTCTCCACATTACCCCTGCACAATTTCCAGTTAATACAAAATTTAAATATAAAATTAAATACAAATAAATTTAAAGAATGAATATAATAAGCATGCAAGGTGAGCATGGAACTAACTATCAGTTCACCAGCATTACAAAAAAATAAGTCATTCATCATTATGAATGATCAACAATAAAAATAAATCAACAGTCAATCTTGTGAGTGGATTTGAATTGGGTCAACTATAGATCAGGTTAATTATTTAACCCTTGCCAGCTTGGGGCAGACTATTTAAATATTAATTTGGATGTGCAAATGTAAGCACCAATCCACAAGAATATAGCAATTAAAAATAATGCTAGGATACTAAAACATGCTGATCATCATCAATGCTCTGGCCACTTAGTATCATTAATGTACTTGTCAATTATAAACTTAATTTCTAAATAAATAATTAAATTGAAATGTAGTGCATTGACTTTAAAGGATATCCCCTTGACCATAAACACTAAATATAAATCTCTTTTTAAATGATAGACCATTATGCACCAATCAAGCTCAGAGAGCAAAAGCTCTGTAACTGTTACAGAAACAAGAGATATAATACAACATATAATAATTTATCATATTTTAGGATTAAATAAATTTACTGGAATAATTTTAACAGTGAAATATAAATGTATTAATAACAATAAAATTAAATTGGGGTCTGTAGAATATGGCTATACATGTAAATTAAACTTTCTGATTTTGATTAATATTAAAAAGAAATCCACTATTACATTGTAATTTACATATATGCCCCAATAAGTTGACATAGACACCTATACATCAGCACACAAACATGCCTGTATAATATAAAATGAACATATTTGAATTGTTTTATAATAATAAAAAGTAATCTACCACATTTTAATGATATATAAATAATGACTGTTTTCACATTTATATATATGGGTACCCATGGAAATGTGTGCACATACTGATGTTCATATCATATGATATTTTAATTTGTCAAAATAATAAACTTATTTAAAAATATATTTTTCACAATTAACTCCATGTTGAAAATATACATAAAATTCACACAGATGTGCTGTATAATAATTTAAAATAAAATGTTTGAATTGTCATAGATTTGTATAAGAAAAAATCCACTTCATTTTTAATAATATATAAATGCACACCTATGCATGATATATAGATAGTATGAATCAATTATTAATTCATTATTTCTAATGGTTAAAAAAAGTTGTTGTTTTTTTAAAAAAAAAAGTAATGTCACTTCTTTGATGATCCTTCATAAAAGTTTTTTCTTACTACAAATTAATTGTAAATATCTTTAAAAATCCAGCAAGTTTTTTTTCTTCCCTAATTTAGAAAGATTTTGGAATATATATATTTTTAAAAATACAATTGTCTATGAATCAATCCTTTGTTTTTAGATATTTAATTCAAGCAAAAATTATTTACTTGTTTTTATTTTAAATTAGAGATTTTAGCAATTGTCATTTTCAATAAATAATTTAAAATAATATATGACTACTCACTATCTGTACTTTATATATATGGTGCAGTGCCATCATCTGTGCCTCTCTGCATATATAAAAAAAATTGTATATGTATAAACTACTTCAGCAAGCTGATGGAATCTCTAGGTAATCTGGTCTCTTCTAAGCAGTAGACCGGCTTATTGTTATTTTTGGGAAATGTATAATTCAATAAGTGTTGACCTACAGCGATCTCCCTTCTGTCTCTGTGCTGTCTAATATTCATATATATACAGGCTATAAACCATATAAAAGCTGGGACTTGCTTTTCTATGTGAATACAAATTCTATGATTGTGAACTATTAGCAGCAGCTGGACTTTCACTTCCTTAGCTTCAGTTATATCTTTATAGTAACTATTACTGAAAACTCTAACTCTTTAAAACTCCCCCACATCTTATTTTTTAACTTTTATATAGTCAGGATGAAAAAAAATTAAAAGCAAGTTTTCTTTATCTTGATTGAAAAAGTTAATGTCTCTTTTCAATTTACATTAATTCTTTCAAAAACTATATTGTAGAATTTTTATTAAAATGTTATACAAGCATTAATTTAAAAAAAATTTGCTTTAATCAAAATAGATAATGGAATTTTATAATTAACAGTATATCTATTGTAACATAAAACATGCTTGTTTTAACTTCAGAATCAGAATTAATAAAATATTAATGTTTAATTTATAATAATTTTTTTAAATTCAAAATTATTTAATCCTTAACTGTTATTACAGTGTAATATAGAAAATATTTACAAAATTTTTTTGTTTGTTTATTTCTACTTTTTCTTTCAACTTTATATATATATATATATATATATATATATATATGAAAGTTGAAATTTCAACTTTATATATATATATATATATATATATATATATATATATATAACAAACTAACCAAAGGAAATACATATAAAAAAAGACTTATAAATCCAATAAATAATATTATATTTCAACCAGAGGACTGGTTTTCATTATTTATTGGATTTATAAGTCTTTTTTTTTTTGTTTTTATATATATATATACACATAACTGTTGTTGTATACCATGAAACATATAACTGTCTCAATATATATATTTCATGGCTTCACTGCATTCTAAAAAGAATATCATATGATATTTTAATTATCATATGATATTTTAATTAATTAATTTGTTAATTAAAAAATTAACAAATATTTCTTGGCTCTATTAATATGTGTAAGAAACAGTACCATGCCATAACTATACCCTATACATATTCACCACAGTACCCAGAATAAAAAGAATCCAAAATAAAACTGACAGTGATCAAATATGTTTTTAGTTTTAATTTTTGCCATCTTACTTTGTTCTGTGTTCAATTTAAAGTCCAGTCAAACTATTGCATTTTACAACTTAGCAATTAGCCATTGTGTCATGAAATCCCTGAATGCTTTTGATGAACTGATTAGCAACATCTGGTTGACAAATTACAGAAGTGACAATATTTATCTTATGGTTTATACTATTTTTTATTTAACAAATGAAATTACTTTTTATAATTAGCTTGACTTTACTTTGAATTCATGTTTATAAATTATTGTAGTTTATTAAATGATAAAATTCTCAAAAATTAGTAGATTTCAAATTTTAAGATAAAGAATAATTTATTTAAATTTAGCAATGTAGTTATTTTGAAGTTTTCTTTCAGTAATTATAATTAGTATATTACATTATTTTGCCTATAATTTTATGTCTGAGTAAATCTTTTAACTTACTAAGTTTATAATGAACACAAATTTTATTAAATTTTTAATTAAATCTGAAATGTCATTGTAAAATATAATTTATAAGGCATATAAAACTTATTCATAATTGTCAACCATTCTATATATAAAATCCACATGAATGTTAGTCTGTAATGCTGTCACATGTCAAATTCACAACAAATTAAAAAAAACTGTTACATTTCTCTGTGACACTGTCCATTTTATAATTGAAAAATCAAAAAACAAAAACTTTATATTTGTTTTTATAAATAAATAATTATATCTAATTAAACTAATTTATATTACTAGCATTTCATGTGAAGAAAATAATACCACCCTTTATATTTAATAATCCATAATTTTTATTATGAAGCATATTTTATGTGAAGGAAATAATTCTACCAATTAAACCATAATTTTTATAGTTGTCTGTAGTGCTGTCAAATTCACATATCAAATATAACAGGTATATTTAAAAAAATTAATTTTAATTTAGCTTTATTAATACTTTTCTGGGTACATTTCTGAAGTGTACCAAACAGGTTGGGTTGTTCCAAACATGTTTTTTTTTTATTTTTCAATTGTCAATTTCTCACATTTATTTAGAATCTTTTCTTTAATTAACATTAAATCTTTAAAAAAAACTTGTTAATGCAATCAATTAAATAAAACGATTACAAAAACAATACCTTTCAGGCCAGGTACATTTACAACATTTATTTACATAATATTAAAATCTTTTGTTTAATTTACATTAAAATCTTTAAAAAAATTGTTATAGCAATCAATTAAAAAAACATGCCCTTTATAGGCCAGGTACATCTTGTTTAGTAATAAAGATTATTTAGAAGTAGAGTACTTTACCATTCCATTAAACTACACTGGCATAATTATTTAATAATAAATGTGATGGCGAATGTAAATAATTACGCCTATAGAAGCATATTGAATATAATAATAAATAAACTTTTAATGGATCGTTGTGATAGGATTGATCCTAATGATAAAAGATACACTGATAAAAACAAAAACTTACAAATATTTGATATAATAATAAAAACTTTTATATTTTTAGATTTGTTGATTTTAAATTAACTGAGATTTTTTTTTAGCCATTTAAAATTTTTTATATTTTTTTAATATTCAGTGACTGAAATGAAGCCTGAAAAAACTTAATTGCAATTAATAATTATTATAATTCACAAATATATGTAAATAACCTCTGTGATTTGGTGGTGTGTGGAAACCTCCAGAGCTTAAGATCTCTGGATCACATTCAGATCTGTCACTACTGATACTAGAATTTCTCTTATACTTCTTACAGTAAAGCCCTTCGATTATTTATATATTTTTAAAACATTTGAATAATTATGTATTTTAATTATGTACATAAAAAGTATTTATATACAATTATTACATGTATTTGTTTTATTACATCTATCCCCTCAAAAAAATTTAAAGAACGCATGCATTGAGCACATCAAAGGCAAGCTAGGTACTGGCAAGGAGTTAGATATGAAATTATAGTTGTCAGAATTTTAAAATGTTATCTCCGAATTAAAAAAATTTATAATAAATGTTTGTACTAACCTTTTTAAAGGTTCTTATTTTAAGAATAAGAATATAATCTTTTAATTAACATTAAAAAGTCAGTGTTTACCTTGCAGTGGTTTATCAATTGTTTGATCGTTTTAAAAATCGTATTGCTTACAGATTAAATTTGATATATTTAGTTATCTCTTTATTTTTATTATTATTTAATTTGTTAGATGAATTTAAAATGTTGACAAAGTTTTGGTGATTTCTTTAAATCAGGCTGTCTGAAGAGAAAATAATATATAACAAATACATAACGACTTATTAATGTTTAAAATAAATATACATTTGATGTTGGCATTATTATTAAAATAATATTTGTCATGATTTCATTCTTTAATTATTTACGATTTATTTTGAAATATTTTTATAGTTCATTAAAATATAAACTCAGAATATTATCATAATTTGAAGAATGTTTATCAAAATGCATCTGCAGTGATTAGATTACAATATCGTATCTTATACAAAATTCATCTTGTGCTATGAATTCAAAATTAATCAGCTTTCTGATTAGTTGTTCCTGGCCAATACAATGAAATGTTAAATTTATCGCCTACGAGAAAATAGAATTTTTTACATTGCCTTGATAAGGACTTGTAAGAGTTGAAGCTTGACAATAGTTAGTTTTTAATTTATTTTATTTATATTAAAGATTCTCTGTTTTAACAATTGACAAATTGTTATATTATATTTAATGACACTAAGAAGATTAACATTGCTAAGAATGTATGATAGGATGATTTCATATCTTCAAAATTTTTTATTGCAGTTTTACAAGAAATATTTTATGGATTAAAAGGGGAAACTAAGGCATAAAAGCTCATGGAGATTATTCAAATAATTTAGATTTTGCAGGTGTTGTAATTGTTTTTACAAAAATTGCTTCAGAGTTTCAGAAAATGTTGCAAGAATTATTAGATAAAAATAAGAAAACAGGAGTAAAGATAAATACTAAAAACATAACTTAATGTTCAAGGGATTATCTCTTAAGAAAAAAACAATGGAGATTAATAATGATGAATTAGAAATTAACAAATACAAATACTTTGATCAGATTTATAATAAAGATAGAAGATATTGGATGAAATTAATCATAGAATTATAAACTTGGATGGAATGTTTTTGGTAAAAGTAATGGAATATTAAATGAAATATAAAAGGTTTTTAACAGAAGTATTTTATCAACTCTTGCTTGTGATTCTAAGATTTAGACACTTGACAGAGAACAAATGCAAAGACTTCAAACCCTTCAACTAAGTATGGAGAGATATGTGTTGAGAGTAAAAAGAATAGATTAAAAGTAAAATACTTAGGTAATAGAACAAATAAATATCATTGACATTATTAAAAAGTTAAGAGACTCAAATGGAACTGGTCTGGACATATTGCTAAAAGAGATGATAATAGGGGAATAGTTTGAAGTTTTAAACTGGATCCCAAGAGATTGTAAAAGATCTAGAAAAATACCGTATGTGAAGTGAATGGATAAGTAAGATTATTGTTGTAATGAGAAGAAGAGCAATGAGGGAAGCTATAGATCGGATATATTATATTAAACTTGAAGTGACTATTATGGAGCGGATTGATAATGGTTAAAAATGATCATGATGATAATGAATATTTATTATTTGATACATAAATAATGAATTAAAGTTAAGAATAATCAAACTATTTTATTTATTAAATGTAATGTTTATTTATTGCTTTAATAAATATATTTGATTTTTGTATTATTGTTAGAATATTTGACTTTTTTTTATAAACTCATTTATAATTTCTATCTATATATATTATTATTACTATTAGCTAATGAAGCAGTAAATCTTAGCTTAAGATTGAGCTTCATGTTTCCACCTACTAACCTGTATTCAAACCCTATACCCCATCCTGCTCCTTGTGTCGTATATATATATATATATATATAGGGGCAAAAACTTACTAACAAAAGATTGATGTTTTAAATATTTTCTTATACGTCATTTTTTAAACTTTTCTTTTTAAATTGCTCGTTTTTTTCTTTTAAACTGTATATTTTGTAAAATCCAATATGGAAGGTGCAACTGTTATTGTCCAAAATAATTAAAGGGTTGGAAACACTATTGATTTAATCTGGGGAAGGTATTTTTTAATTAAAGTTTTTACTTAAAATAAAATGGGATTAAGATTTTCTTTTGTTATAAACATTTTTGTCAAATCTATTTCTAATCTGGAAATAGATTTGAATTTATTTTTGGATGTTATCTAACAGTTGCATCTTTCAAAAACAATGAACTAAGTAATTAAAAGCATTCCAGAAATATCTGGGCAGAGTATAAAATGGACGGTTTTAAAATTACCAACAGATAGATTAGCTACTATTGAGAGAACTGTATTGGAAACATATTACATGTCGCTTGAAACTTAAAATGATGTAGTAGTAAGTCCATCACCCTTCTCAGACTATTGGGTCATCATCTTCTGCAGCCATACCATTCTGCTGCCCAAGAGTGAAGTAAAAGCCTGACCTAAGAACTAGTATGCTAATAGAAGCTTGCTGCCACCGAAGAACTTACATTTCAATTGCCATGCACGTGCCGTACTAAATTGGACTCTTAAAATTGCAAGGTAACTTTTCAAGCCATCACCTCAAACTAAATTTAGCCTAACTCATCCATCAAGATTTCTCTTAATGTATTATTTAACTTTATTTCTAATACATAATGTGTAAATTGCTTGTAAATAATTTCTATAAATTTAATTCTCTCTCATATGCTCTTAACTTTCCTTAACTTTGGTGCGGTCATTTATTTATATGTATTTATTCTTTGATTTATATATCTGCTTGTTTATTATTAATATGCCAATTTCCAGAAACCTGAAAAACTTAATTTCTAAAATCTTTTTTGTCTTTCAATTAAATCTCCATTAATTAAGGTTTTTAACATTCCCTCAAAATATATTATATGACGTATGTTCGCCAGTTTGTTTTTTATGAATCAACATTTTATGTTGGTTTATTATAAAATTATTTGTTCAACTCTGAATAGAATAAAGTAATTCTACCCAGGGTAAATCCACCATTCAAGCTAATTAACGCTTTGAAATCTTTTAAAATGTTTTTTTTTTTTAATTCTGAAAGAGTGACCATTAATTATTTTTTATAACTGCCAGTCTTCTTTTATTTTCCATACTCTTAAAATTTCAAATATTGTATTTAAATATTCCAGTTGCTATAAAAAACCATGAGGGTGGGATTGAATTATTTTAAATATCAGAAAGGGAAGGGGGGTAAATTGTAATATTTTACTATTTTAGTTATTAAGTAAAATCTTGTGTCTATATATATGATAACTGCATAGCGTATTATTTATATAAATTATGGCATTCAAATAAGGGTCATTCATTTTAAAGCAGTAAATTTATTCAATGTCATTAGTGACATTTATCATTACTGCGTTACTGACATTTGGCCTTATCTTCATGTTTATATATATTACTTGCTTTTAGTCTTCTAATCTGGGGGTTGTGACAAGTTCAAACCCATAGATTTATTTTTCAAGCCTTGTTCTGAGGATAGTTGACCTTCCCAAAACCATTTATTTCATATAAAAGGGTCTCTGGCAGTGATTCCCTAAGTCTGGCACATGCTATGCCTATCCACTTTCTTCGTACAAAAAGGCCTGCACGTCGGCGAGGTCCACGGCATGCCTATCCACTTCATCTTTCATCCAGAAGCACGACTTTTCCTGTTATTTCTAGGTTATAATGTCAGCAGCGCAAACTTTGTATTATTATTTCTCTTGCTTCTTGACCATATAAATGCCAACTACTTTTAGTTTCATTAATTAAATTTCTTTCAGTCTTATACAATCCCACCATCATAACTTATTTCTGTATTTAAGAGTATCTATATGCCTTGGGAAAATAAAGCATTCTTCTTACCAGCTCTAATTAAAAGAAGTTTCATTAAGTATTTTGTCATATAATCAAATATGTTATCAAATGTATTTTATTTATTTTCATGACCATAATGGCATGAAAATGGTTTATATTATATTGGTAATGAATCTCAGAACACTCCCCGAAGTAATAATGTTAGTCACCACGTTTCAGAACCACAATCCAAAGCGTTAATAGCAATATTATGTAATTCTTTTTAATAATCAATTGGCATCTTAATATTGGACCCACCAAAGATGTGTGTTTATGTATAGTATATATTATTTAATTAATAAAAGAGCACATGAGAAATAATAGCGTGAATGACAATATATAATTATCTATCATTTGGTAGACAGCTTGCTCATTCACGCACATACTAATGTATGCAATGAACTAAGTCATAATGTATAATAATTTGTCATTATATTAAACTATATTTTATTGTCTAACTTATTTGAGTAGTTTGAATTCCTTTTTCTCCACTTCCACACATACAACCATGTGTATATATTTTAGTTAAGTAATAGTTAATAGATGTCTCATTATTTTCTCCGCTTTGCTAGTGGGCCGGATTAAAATTAATTCTCATGTGCCATCACTATTATGTTATTCATTAGGTGTTTGATCTGGGGCTTAGAGAGTGGGTTCGAATCCAGGCTGGTCCTTGACATAAATGGGCTTGACTGGGTTTGAAGTACATTCTGTTAGATGGATAAATATGTTTTGACCAGTACACTAATAATAATATAATTAATCTTAGTACAGCAGTTTATTTTTTCTTTGCATATTAATTAAAATAAAGTGTGGATGTTTAAATCGATTGGTTGATTTTAAAAAGTATTTTGTGCATTTATATAGAACATTATTAGTTTTTGAAATGTAAACACAAATGCCAAATACAGCAAAACAACCATTTCAACTCGTTTTTTATTTCTATCTTTAAATATTTAATAAAGATTAGCGTTGTTTTAAATTAGAATTATCTGCTCTGTAGATAAGTTTAGACAAAAAAAAGAGTGATATATAAACTTTTATACATACATAAAATGCAAATTCATCTGCACAATATTTACACTATTTCTAAATATATAAAAGATCATATTAGCCTTTAATTTAGCTGCATTTTTTGTTAATAGTTTTTTCTAATGAACAAATTTTATGTTTCTAATATGAAAGTAAATAAATATCTGAGTACATATAAATATATCATATGAAAATCAACAAACCTTTAATTATTTACAGAAGAGTAAATTCTTTTAACAAATTTAATCTATTTGTAAACTTTTTTTTCTTCTTATAATAATAAAAAAAAGTATTGAATATTACAATTTTACTAAAGTTTTTTTAGAATGTTTTTTTTCTTGGCATCTAATCAAAATTTGTTGCAGCCAACAATTTTTTTTCATATTTCCTCAACTATCTTCATTTAAGTTTTTTAATCTTTACAGAGTTTTTTTATTATTAATACTAATTTGATTTTCAGTAGATTCATTTCAATTTTTATCACTATTTGTTTATTATCAATATATATTTTTTCTATTGTGTGTATTATTTGGAATTTTATGCTTTCCTTTTAATATTTAAATTGTGTGTCACCATAATTTAAATCAGATCAAACATTGAAAAAGCATTTTTATTTAATATCAAATCATATTAATTTAAATATAACATTCATATAGATATGAATCTAACTCTTGTTATCTATTTCCATTCCCAAGTCCATTTTTAAACTAAAAATAATATTTGATAAAAATTATACTATATTATAACTGTATGTTTATTTTTATAGACAGAGCATAGACATTCATCTAACTAATAGATTATGTCTTGTTTCTAAGAATCACATAAAAATAAGAAATAAGTTGCATGATAGTTTTTGGTGAAAGCTATACCAAATTAATAGCCAAAAATACGATTGTTTTACCATGATTCTTACAGTTCATAGTTCGTGTAAATTTTAGAACTATAAATATTGAAAATTGCAATGGTTTAGATACTATTAATTATCCACCAATCTATCTTCTGAAACTAAAATACAAAAATAAAATTTAACAATATTTTGCAATTTTTCTGAGACTATTTAGAGAGTTAATTAGATAGCATTGGCAACTGAATGTCTATTTTCTTTCGAGATAAAATTGTAATCTTTTAATCTGGGTTCTTTTTTCCAATAAATATCAGCCTTTAAATAAATCTCAAATATAGCAATATAAACTGATTTAATTAATGGGATAAATAAGAAATGTGATTTTTAGATATGAAATTAAAAATTTACCTCATCTACTTATTCTTAGAACTATCATTTACTAAGTTTCTAAGCAAAGAAATTGTAAATCTTAATTATTTATTTTTATATGTTTTAATTCTCAAGGTTTTTTGCAAATAAAATACACTTTATTAAATTTGATTTTTTGGCAAGCTTTCTATAAAAAAGTGACCACTCTCAATATTCAATGCTAAATTAAATTTTGTGATATCTCCAGAAATAATTATATATCTAAAGTTGTCTTTAATAATAAAGTTAGTCACAAGTCAAGCAATAACTAAGACTAATCATTAAACTTTTAAAGACTTTTTTAGTTCTTTTATCACTCCACCAAATTTTCAAATCAATTTTTTTACTATAACAATCTAATATCAAATATTGAATGACTAAGTAGATAATCTGAGAGTGAATTAACAAAAAGTAAATTCTAAGCTTAGTTGTCAATTGAAAGAAAATTCATAGTTCACTCACCCTGAATTCAAATACAAGTCATGGATCTAGAGACTTATGTGTTAATCACTATATCATAAAGCCCAAACAAATTAAATTTAATTAAGAATATGGCAAAATAATAGAGTAATTAAACATTTGAAGATGACTAGGATAAACTTTGTGATCTATTTTTAATCTGTATATTTAATGTTTTAAGTGAATTTTGGCAAGATCATGGTTACATTGATGGCATTTTGGTCACCTTGGCTTAAATTCACTCTCTTATGGTAATCTTTAGCATTTGTTTGCTAGTTTTGTATTTATTGGTAGCAAAAACTGGAATTCAAATATAAAACGATTTTTATTTTTTAAAAAAATCTGAAGATGTTACTCTCATGAGAGCAATCATTATTTTTGGTTAGATTTTAAAAATAAAAGGATTTACTTTCCATAGTTTGTTTATATATTTACAAAGCAATTTGCACACCTCAATTCAAACACTTTATAGCAAAAAAAAATTATTATGTATTATAACGGTCAGGTAAATCTGAGTCTTACCATATCTGCCATACAAGAGTGCCACCAGGCTATTGGAACCTGGAAAATTTATATAGTAGGCAGATATGCACTGTGAAAGATCCAATTTTTATTTTATTATGACCATCAGCCCCAGTCACTAGCTCACAGAGCAGCAGAGATTATGTATACTTTATTTTTTAAAAAAAAAAAGATAATAAAAAATAAGAATAAGCTACTGCCAGATTAACAATACACAGAAACATTTATTTTACACATATATAAAAATTTAAAATTATTTATTTTAGTTTAACTTTTACTTTAGAATTTAACTTACATTTTAACTTTTATTTTAGAATTTAATTTACATTTTAAATTTTATTTTGGAAGTTCGCACAGATGAATTTAATAATATTTTATTAGTGTTGAGTATGGATAGACTACATAGATTGCATTTGAAAAGAAAATATTCTATTCCTGATTTAACCTTAGGCCAAAAATTCGCAGTCAACCAACACCAACCTATCTGATATATCGATGTATTCAATGCAGCATGAATACGACAGCACAATACCATACTGTCAGGAATGCACACCTGAACAGTATGGTTATAAAGAAGAAATCGTCTCTCATCCAGTACATGAATGTTACATCTGTCTGGCAAAAAGAACATTAAAAAAAAGAACTCCATAGGAAGGGATTGCATTCCTTTTTGCCAACTTATATCCCATTCCATAGGCTAAAGGGGTGATCCAAGAAGCAGGGAATACCATCTGTCTCTGATGGTCAATAAGAAATAGGCTTATTTCACCCAAGTGTGGCGTATAATGAGATCCTGCACATAGCAGATCTTCATGCTACATTTACTACTTACACCAATACATCCAGTCCATTGACCCAATCTAACTGCAAAACAAATAACCTAAGATTTACCCTCCCTTAAACTAACATAACTTTATGAATCTATGCAGTCATTCATGCCCAACTTAAATTTAACATGATTTAATTAAAAGTTTAACTTAACAGAAAAAAAATCATAATAAACACTTAAAAGAAAAGAAAAATAACTTAATGGAAATGTTTTAAAAAAATGCATTCAATAAAAATGATTAATAAATGATTTAGTTGGTCAGATAGGAAATTTTATATCTATTTAAATATTGAAAAGTTTAGAATTTAGAGTTCTTACTGTTTTCAAATACTGGAAAGTTTTAGAAATAATGTTCATTAGAGTTCTGGCTGATTTAAAAAATTCATATTTTCTAGTTGCTTGTAATTTAGAAGGTGTTAATTCCTACGACATCCTTAGGAGATTGGTATGCAGTTAGCCATGGGTCCTTTATGGTAGCTGGTATTTTATTGCCAGGCCCTGATGTCCTGGGAGCTGCAATATGGGAAAACGATATTTCATTTCTTTTTTTAGCACAGCTGAAAGGATTGAAAGTGCATTTTTTAATCCCTTCTCCTCCAACTCTCTCCAACTTAACACATATAGCACACATCTGATGTTTTATTTCCATTTTTTCTTTTTATATTAAATTTGTGGATTAACTCAAGATTACATCATGATGATGAAGATCCTTTCATTGATGTCCATTTTCTGAGGGATTTCTTTTATTGGCTATTCTGCTCCTATTGTTTTTCTCTTCTATCTGACCTTTACTTATAAATTTTGAGATGCCCAAGGGCTTGTTTACTTTAACTAATTAAAATAATTATTTCCATTTTACACAATAGATTAATTAAATTTGTACATTCTTAAAGATATATTTTTATCTTTAAATCTTTTTAAGTTTTGTTGAAAATTCAGTTTTAAAATACTTTTTTTTAATAAAGCTTTTTTTTAAATAATTTTTCATCTGTGTGATCTTATATATATACAAGTTTGGATGACTTAATTTTTAATTCTTAAAAAGAAGTTTTTATTTGCGAACTTTTTATTTTTATGTCTAATTTTATTTATTAGAATGTAACAGCATGTATGCCTGTTACATATCAGTAAATTTGCTTAAAAAAATAAACAAAAAAAAATATTTTACTTAGGGTTAATAATTACGGTAGATTAATAAAAATTTACAAAGACATTCGGTTAGTAATTTTACAAAAAGACTATATACAAAAAAAAATGTTGACTATCATTTTCCTATGAACCATCTACATTTACACCTCCCCCCCCCCAAGAGTTCCTTTTCTGTACATTTCATTTTTAACACTCAGCTGACAAGCAAATTATTTATTTAAGGAGGTTGCATACATTTTTAAAATTAATGAGTTTATACATGTATATTTGCAGGACAATTATATATACTACCAACTATGACTAATTGAAATGCTTAAATATATTTACACTGAAATAGATTCCCAAAAGACACTCATCATAAGGTGCCACATTTACAATCATAAACTTACATGGCTGTGCATGCCTATACACTTTAAATCACATCTAAAAAACTATACTTATTGCAACCTTTTGACTTTAAAAAAATACAATTTAAAATTATTAATATATTTTCTTTCTCTTGTTTAATATATGTGCTATTTCTGTCTGGCAGTGCTTTTATAAGATTTAAAGTATATGGCTTTATGTAATCAGATAAAAACATTTCATTTAAAAAAATTTACTCAGGGTACTCGTTTATTATACATCGGCCCCAGTTGGGTACCAATTATAAAGGTCAGGGAAATCTGACTCTTACTGTATCTGCCATACAAGGGCACACCAGGCTATTGGAACCTGGAAAATTTATATAATAGGCAGATACACACTATGAAAGATCAAATTTTTATTTTATTATGATCATCAACCCCAGGCACTAGCTCACGGAGCAGCAGAGATAATGTTATACTTTCTTTTTAAAGAAAGAAAGATAATAAAAAATAAGAATAAGCCACTGCTAGATTAACAATACACAGAAACATTTATTTTGC
Organism: Epiperipatus broadwayi; assembly: GCA_028023455.1. Lineage (NCBI taxonomy): Eukaryota > Metazoa > Onychophora > Udeonychophora > Euonychophora > Peripatidae > Epiperipatus > Epiperipatus broadwayi. Next base: position 4,507,012 of record JAQFVV010012439.1, on the reverse strand, counting down.
ACATATATAAAAATTTAGAATTATTTATTTTAGTCTAACTTTTACTTTAGTATTTAACTTACATTTTAACTTTTATTTTAGAATTTAATTTATGTTTTAACTTTTATTTTGGAAGTTCGCACAGATGAATTTAATAATACTTTATTAGTGATGAGTATGGATAGACAACATAGATTGAATTTGAAAAGAAATATTCTATCCCTGATTTAACCTTAAGCCAAAAATTCGCAGTCAACCAACACCAACCTATATGATATATTGATGTATTCAATGCAGCATGAATATGACAGCACAATACTATACTGTCAGGAATGCACACCTGAACAGCATGGTTATAGAGAAGAAATTATCTCTCATCCAGTACAGGAATGTTACGTGTCTGAAGAGAAGAACAATAAAAAAAGAACTCTATAGGAAGGGATTGCAGTCTTTTTTGCTGACTTATATCCCATTCCATAGGCTAAAGGTGTGATCCAAGGAGCAGGGAATACCATCTGCCTCTGATGGTCAATAAGAAATAGGCTTATTTTGCCCAAGTGTGGCATATAATGTGATCCTGCATGTAGCAGATCTTCATGCTACATTTACTACTTACACCAATACATCCAATCCATTGACCCAATCTAACTGTGAGACAAATAACTTAAACTAATATAACTTTTGGAATGTAGCAGCAATTCACACTCGACTTAAATTTAACATGATTTAATTAAAAGTTTAGCTTAACAGAAAAAAATCATAATAAACACTTAAAAGAAAAGAAAAATAACTTAATGGCAATGATTGAAAAAAATACATTCTATAAAAATAACTAATAAATGATTTAGTTGGTCAGATAGGAAATTCTATATCTATTTAAGTATTGAAAAGTTAAGAATTTAGAGTTCTTACTGATTACAAATACTGGAAAGTTTTAGAATTAATGTTCATTAGAGTTCTGGCTGTTTTAAAAAATCCTTATTTTCTAGTTATTTGTAATTTGGAAGGAGTTAATTCCCACGACATCCTTAGGAGATCGGTATGTAGTTAGCCATTGGTCTTTTATGGTAGCTGGTATTTTATTGCTGGGCCCTGATGTCCTGGAGTCCGCAATATAAAAAAACAATATTTCATGTCTTTTTTAGCACAGCTGAAGGGATTGAAAGTACTTCTCTCAATCCCTTCTTCTCCAATTCTCTCTGACTTAACACATATAGCACACCTTTCATATTTTATTTCCATTTTTTTAATATTAAATTTGCAGATTAACTCAACATGATGTCATGATGATGATGATCCTTTCATTGAGGTCCATTTCCTGAGGGATTTCTTTTATTGACTATTCTGTTCCTATTGTTTTCTCTCTCCTATCTGACCTTTACTTATAAATTTTGAGATGCCCAAGGGCTAGTTTACTTTAACTAATTAAAATAATCATTTTCATTTTACACAATAGCATTAATTAAATTTGTACATTCCTAAAGATATAATTTTATCTTTAAATCTTTTAAGTTTTTGTTGAAAATTTAGTTTTAAAATACTTTTTTTAAAATAAAGTTTTCTTTTAATAATTTTTCATCTGTGTGATCTTATATATGTACAAGTTTAAATGAGTTTTAATTTTCAATTTTTAATTCTTAAAAAGAAGTTTTTATTTGTGAACTTTTTATTTCTATGTCTAATTTTATTTATTAGAATGTAACAGCATGTGTGCCCATTACAATATCTACACACACAATCTGATATTTTGACTGTCCTGAAGTCTTTCTTAGAGCTATGATGTATATGACAAATAAAATAAATATATAAATAATATAATAAAAATGTATTTATTTTATTTTATTTGTCATTATATTATAGCTCTGAGAAAGAGTGCAAGACAGTCAAAATGTCAGATTGTGTGTGTCAGATATATATATATATGTGTATACAATAATTTCTTTTTTCTATAATGTATTTGAAGTAAATTGTATTTATATAAAATATTTCAACAAAATAAAGAAATTGGTTAGATTGTTGATATTTATATATTTTTATGATTATTTTTAAAAAATATTTGTGTTTTGACAACTAAACATAGATTTCATTTGAAAATATTTGTTTTTAGAAGAAAGTAACTTGAGAAATATATTAACATAAAAAATTGGCTAAAAAAGAAACATCTCCATAATCACTATAGCAGGTTTTTTTTAATCTTTTTTTAAAAATAATTATAAGTGGAATTTTAAATTTTAAAACAGAATTTCATTGCTTTAGGATGACTTAATAATATTTTTTACCCCTGCATTTGTAAAATATTTTTGTCAGAAATCCACATCAAAAAGCTATTGTTCTGATTATGTATTTCAATTTATTTATTTATTTTTATTATATACTAAATTGGAATATCATTCTTAAGAATAATTTTTGTTTGCAAACTTACATTTCTAAAAAATAATTTGAAATTTATGGAAATAGAGATTAATTTTTTTTAAATAAAAAGTTAGAATTTTAATTCAAATGATCTCTAAGAACTATCAAAAAATATAAAACCGCAAATGGAGTTTAGAGCTTGTGTGGTAATAAAAAACAGTTTGAAAAATGTTTCCCTGGGGTGGTACAAGTTTTGAATAAATTTAATGAAGACAATTTGATTTACACTTTATTAGTCCTTTGAAATTTTAAAATATTTATAGTAATTGATAATGATTATTAAAGTCAATAGTGTGTAAACCTTGAATGATATCATTAATTGTCAAATAGATTTAATCATAAATACTTTTTTTCTTTTCTTTTTACTAGTCATCTTAATTATGAAAAGAAAAGAAAATTAAGAATAGCAGAGCCAAAACATGCTTGGTGCCATAGACTTGATTTTAAAAAAACAATGTCACCAAGTTACAAACCAAACTAGATACAATTATGAAACATGTTTTATGATCAAGTATTCAATAATAAAAAAAAGCTACAAAAAATTGATAAATATTTCATGAATGCAAAAAGCTTCCAATAATAAATATATATATAAAAAAAAATGAATCGGAGTAAAATTTTGTTGAAGTTATAGAAAGAAAGTCACAATTATTTGGCTATATGTGTAGAATAAATGATAGTGGAAACAAATAACCTTATTTTTTGATATTATATAAGATGCAAATAATAAAAGAATACTCCATATAATATAATGTTTGTGGAGCTAATTTGTATTTATCGAATTCTTGCAAGAAATAGATAAAACCGGTGAAATTGTTTTGATGATAATCAACTAGAATTAAATTGAGCATGAGATTAGAGATAGTACATTTTTTTAAAAGATAAAAAAAAGTGATTGTAAATAAAATCTTGAGAGTTGAATAATTGCCTACATAAACTTTGCCATCTGGTTGACCAGATGCAAGGTGATTTTTCAAAAATTACCGCTTAACAAAATCAATAACTGCTTCCTCAGCATAATTAAAAATATCCAAGAAACAGACAAGAGAGAGGCCGATCCATACCTGGCCATACTAACCTGGGAATTCACAACTTGTCTAAACAGCATCTCTCCAACCAACCCCTAAATAATTTATATGAAAATATTTATTATGATTTAATATCTTATTATGATTTAATAAAACCCTCCAACCATAACTTGCCAAAACAGGGTTTACTAACAAAGGTATTTCGTTATAGACTAGATGATTAATATTCACCTTGCATCCACAGGTTATATTCTACTGACTTTTGAATCATTTCTTCTTTGTATATACCACCCTGTAACCTCGTCTAGTTATTTCTTGTTATTTTTTTATTTTTATTTTTTTTGTAATCACTTATAGGTCAAATAAAATTATCTTGAAAGAGTAAAATAAAAAACAAAACCACTTAAAAGATACTAGGGTGATAGATACTTCTTTTGATAAATAATTAATTCGATAATAATAACGATATTTAAGTTTGAAAACATTTATTAAATATTTATGTAAATATTATATACTTTAATTATCATGCACAAATAGTTTAGTTTCAACTATATTTTAAAATTTTATAAGGTTTTTAAAAATATACAGCATTCTTTCAGCAAACATATATAAATACATACATATCAAATTAAATAGATGTCTTTAAAATTTATCAAATGTAAAAAAAAAAAAAGGCAACCGTTAAACAAAGTTTTTAATAACTTTATTTTTGCTATAAATAGCTATTTACTTTTTAGAATTTAATTATATAACTTATTTTGGTTTCAATTTTAGTAACTCATTAACTTTAAAAGAAAAAAATGTTACAATTTAAATTTTTAGAAATTGGAAATGATAAAAATAATAGTTCATTACTTACTGCATGTGTTTCTGCAAAATACATATATATATTTTGTATGTGCATTTCAAAGTGTTTCTTTATAAACAGAATGTATTTTGCTTTATACACTCTTTTTAAAAAAAAAAACTGTTGCTAGAATTACCAGGTGTGTGTGTATATATAGTGTATATTAAAATTATGGTTCGCCCTAGTTGTGGATAAAAGGGACTGAGGGTATCATCGTGTCTGTGCTTGCTTTGCTTTTATAGTATCTGAACTTTCACCCAGATTATCACCTGGGTAATGTACGTAATTCGATATAAGTTAGTGTAGCTGGAATCGCCCTTTATAGATGTCTTTAGGAAACACTAACTGCTACTGAACTATCCATATTTCACAGATAATTGTAGATAAAATCTGATTAAAATGTTGATGATAAAAATATAAACAATCACAGAGACTATAAAATTCGAATATTTTATTTGCGCACATATATACACTTTGTACAAATATAGTACAATAAACTTTAAAGCAGGGTCCCCAACCCTATGCCCGTGGGCACCATGGCGCCCGCAAACCATTTTACGTGTGCCCGTCGTTATCCGAACACGATAAAAAATTCTTTATCTGATACAAATAAATTTCATTTTTAAGATTTTTTATAAATTATTACTTTTATAGCGTTAAAGGGTCTATCATTAACAATATCCAACTATAAATTTACATTAAAAAAATAAATGATGCCCGCCACCTGGCCGGTATTATAGAATGTGCTCTCTGCAAGAAGGCTGGGGACCGCTGCTTTAAAGAATGCGTATCACGTCCCCTAGCAACATAGATGATAACTATAAATATATTATTCTCAGAAAAATCTAAGTTATAATGTGACCTTTATAATAAAACTTTATTTAATATCACCACTGTATTCTGAAAAGTTTTGAAATATAAAAAAAATATTAAAAACTATACATTTTATCAAACTGTAAATTATTTTGAAAGTATTCGATTTTTTTAATTATATTTATATTTTAAATGTATATGTGGTGTAATATCAAGAAAGCTATAGCTTAATTTAAAATAATAAACTAATTATTTTACAATAAAGCATGCAAATTTGTAATTGATTTATAATTATATCATCATCACCATTTTAACCATTATCAATCCACAGCAGAATAAAAATCTATTGAGCTCAATTTAGATTCTCTAACCTAAGCTTTTTATATATATATCATTCCAACAAACTTTCTTAACTTATCCATCTTACATGTGATCTTTTTTCATGGTCTCTTGCAATTTCTTAGAATCGAGTTTAAAACTTCAATTACCCATCTATTGTCATCTGTTTCAGTGACATGACCACTACAATTCTATTTCAGCCTCTTAATGATAACTGTATGGAGAATTTTAAATAAATACAATTATGAAATCTTCTAAATTTTGAGGAGAAAAAACTGATGGCTCGAAAGCTGTGGCTATGAAACGATATAAAATAGATTAACTGCTAAAGTAATGAAGGTATATTTTTTTTTTTTTTTTTAGAATCACACATTCATTAGTTATTGTCAATTTTAATTCTTTTAGCATTTTATTGTTGGTTTTTTTGTTAAATTTAAACAAAAATTTCTACTAAAAATATGTTTCTTAATATTTTTTTATTACCTACTATGCATATTATGTACAATTTTTACTTTTCTGATGTTGATAATGTTGTCATTCTTGCTTTTTTTTTTAAATATTCTTCAAACATATATATGTTTTTAAAAAATATATGTTTTTTTTTTCTTTTAGTGTTGATAGTACGGTCATCATCACTTCCCATATAATACCACTAGTTTTTCTTTTATTCTCTTCTATTTCAATTATATATGCATCACGTGGTCAACTAAACAATACGACTGATAAAGCATTTTTGAAAAACCGAAGAAATGCATTTGTAGGTTGTTTTTTTTTTAAATTTATTTTTATTTATTGTTGCTATTCTTGTTTTTATAGATGTTATTACTTTTTATGTTTTTCGTATATTAATTTTAAAATGATTCGATATTCCACAAATTACAGATACTAATTGAAGCGATAAAACTACCAAAGAAGAATCTAACAATCTTTCGCAATTGCTAAAAAATAAAAATATATATATAAAACACCTAATACATTCTTAATTATTAGACAAAATTGCGCAATGGAAATTAAAATCCCTTTCCAAGTCTATTAAAGAATATGTATTTATGCACTTCTGGTTTTAAATGAAAAACAACACTAATGATATTAACTCAACTATCTTAATCTCATCCTAAATCCGGAATCTAGATTTAAGTAGATGAACGAATAAGTGGTATCTTTATGTACAATTAAAGATGTAGTTTATTAACAGAAAATGCAATTTACTATTTATATACAGGTTATTAAGAGTTTACTATTATTGAAATGGCTTGAAATAAATCATCTGACTATTGGTTGTAAGTATACTTCTGAGATTTTACAAAGATCCATGATCTTAATGCTTTGTTGAAGAACTCCAAATTCAGCCTAAGTACAATTAATATAATTCAGATTTATATCTACTAAAAAGTCATAAATTTATTAAGTTATATTGTTTTCTATTTAGTGAATCAATTCAAAATTTCTCTTATTTAAATATTAATTGCACTAATAATGGGTAGAAAATGACATCAATGAATTGATTGTAAAGACAAAAAATATAATCGTAATATATTACCACTTTCTTGTGTGTTTACTAGAGTGGTGAGTTCATAGTTTATCTTTATCTTTAATACAACACCAGATATTAAATACTGAATAATGATAGTAAATATTATTTTATAAGTTGGTAAGTCATAATTAATTCTCCTTCTGACAAAATAACTTTCAAAATGAAACAGATATATATCATGAAAAACCAGTCAACACTTAGATAATCCCAATATCAATAACAATCAACAAATTCAAATTGTTGTCAATTTAAAAGCAGTGAGTTACAATTAGCCAATTTACAGTCCAGGTTAGTTACCAAGGAATGGAAAACTAATATTTTGGAAAGATTAAATACTTTCTTTTTGGCAAAAAGAATAAAAATATATTAAAAATGCTGTTAAATTTAGAAAATAAAGAAAATTATATATAGATATTTTGAAGGGCTCATGCTTCATCATTAAAATATATAACAACCAGTATTTTTTTATTGGGTGAGCATAGAAATTGTATTGTGCAAAGTCTCAGGCAAAATAATCATGTTATAATGTTTTGCCTGAAGTAAAAAGACCCATTTAGCCATTAACATAAGAAAACTAAAACATTTTCACATCCTTCTAATATTACTATCATCAAAGATTATTAAACAACAGAAAATAGTAAACAGACTTATTTCAAAATGACAATATCACATAAATTTAGAGCATCTCTGTATATTTTATCCATGATGAAGCAATAAAGGCAGGGGTAAGACTGCCAGTTTTGGTTAAAATTTATTAGACATGTTCTATGTACATGAGAGGATAAATATTTAGTAAACGAATCATGAATCATAGAGAATAAACCACACAGTTTACATTCATCCAAAAAACTTTCTTAAAACAATTAAAATATACGGTTGTATGAAAAAGTCTTACCAAAAGTAGAGACAGTTTGAAGTAAAATACAGCTTAGAAAGTCACAAGATATGTCAACACCATTATTAAGTGTAATCATTTTTGCAAACATCAAATTACTTTATACAATTAAGATCAGAATTTTAAAATAGTTACATATATTATAATATACAATATTCAGCTTTCCATTTCAAGAATGTTTTCCAATATTATATAACAGAAATATTCACATTATTGATAATAACTTTCAAATAATTGTTTGCTTTTTTATATTAATAAAACAGAAAGAACCAAAAAGTTATATACTATTCAGAAAGATATAGTTTTAACACATGTAAAGAAAAAAGTATAAAAGAGTTAGTTCTGTAAAAAGATAGATTTATAGAAAGATCAAATAATTCAGTAGCCTAAAACATAAAAATAAAACAAACTACTTAGTTAAAACATAGCTTGTAAGAACTTCTTAATAAAAATTGAGTATATAATAAGTCTGGAGCCTTGCATAATATAAGATCCTAATAAATAAAGCTTAGTGATATTCTTCTAATAGACATAAAAGTTTTCAGATAATTTAACAGTTAGAATTTTGAACCTGAGAGAAATATAACATGATCACCATTTCTTATAATTAAAGAAAACTTTAAACAATTGCTTTTGTTATGGAAAAGTAGGACAAAATTTATAATAAATTATTATAGAACTCATCTATGTTTATATAATTTAATGAGGGCATTGTTATAATTATCAAAAAGTAATTATTAACAAAATTAAATGTTTTCTGAAAATGTATTTGAAAGGCAATTTTATTAATATGACTATTCTTTGAATAAAATAAATTTTATAAAACTCCATCACAGTATCTAATAGATAGTTACTAGAAAATTCAATATGCTTTAATTCTTTCAGAGGAAAATATTATAGAACAATAATATTTAACTGAAACACATTGTGTTTACTGGTATAAGAAATATTAGAAATTAGAGTATTTTTGACTATTTTTTTTATTTCTTAAGATAAAAATAACTAAATACCCATTTACCAATCAATAGTAGATGGTTAGTTAGATTGGCTATAAGTTAGGTAACTGAAAGACAAATCTTAACTCTGATTAGAACATGAAAATTTTTTCAGTTGAGATCAAATCATATATATGGCTGACATATACAAAATTTGCACCTTGATACCCATTCAAAATCAAAAAATCACATTTAATGATTACAAACATATAAGTATAAGTTTGTATCAAGTGAAATTATTATAAAATATGTTAAATATTATATTAAATTATTACAATTCGATTAATAAGTATCAAATATTTCTAAACTCAGACCTATCCTTGACACCATTCGTTTTAGATAATACATTAATAATTATTATTAACCATTTATTTCTTATATCATTTTTAACTTAAATATAAACTTTAACCCAATTAAATATGAATATATGTTTTTATTGAACATAGGAAGGTTTATTAATTCAAATTCATCGTCTTCTTTTTCATGGGTATTTTTGTTTGACAATAATAAAAGGAAATATCACATGATGAAGTTTAAGTAGGAGTTTTAAAAGCATCATGCTCTTTAACATAAAGAAAATATTATAGGTAATTTGCTTTATATGAACAAAGAGAAATATTAGTATTAAAAAAATAATCAATTGGTTTATTGATCGAGAGTTCTTAATAAGAAGTTTAAGCACTGAAGTGGTACAGCTAGAGTTGTGATCAGTGAACTTTGAGCTCCAGAATCCACTATTCTATTATCACATTAAGTCATACAAAATATTATTAATATTTAAATTAATATAATTACATACAAAATCTCTAACATTAATAGAAATGTGAATTTTATCATTTTGTAAATTTAACTTATCTAATTGCTTGTTTTGTGATTTTAAAAAAAAATATTTTTAGGACTAAAGACCTCACATTTCAAGTCTAGTTAGTAGACCAGTAACAGAGATATTTGCATATAACAAGATAAGTATGGAAATATGTTGTTTAGTCATATTTTAAATGAGTTATTATTGTTAATAATCAATTACCCATGAATTTGGAGTAGCAATGGTTAAATACTGTCAATTACAATATTAATTATTAGACAATAGTGATGTTCGCCACCAAAGAGGGCCTTATAATAGAGCTAATCTGTCTGTAACATAATAATATGGGTTTAAATCTCAGCTGGGTAAACCTAAAAAAATGTATCTGATCACAAGCAAGATTAAGAGTTTTTATTACAGCACTAATTAACAATATTGATTCTTTAATAGATAAAGTAATATTTTCTATAACAAAAAGAGCGATATTAATTTATATATAAGTTGAATATTAATATGCTGACTGTATAAATATAGTTATAATGAATGAGGTCTTCACTATTGGTAAGAAAATAATCTCTTGTGGATGGTTCTCAAAGTACTTAAATAGAGTATTTTACTATTTTATACTGTTTAAAATTTGTATTTTTGACACATGTAATATAAAACAAAAATATTAAAAGTAAAACTCCAGCTAATAATAGCATCATCATACTCCTGATGATAGCATTACCATACTCTTCATGATTGCATCATCATTTTCTACATGATAACTTCATCATACCCATAAGAATAGCATCAGCACATTCTTTACAATAGCATCATCATGTTTCACAATTTAGTACTATCGTTTTTATAATAGCATCATCATGCTCCACATGGTAACATCATGCTTTTTATAGTATCATCATCATGCTTGTCATATTCATATATTCTTCATGGTAGCGCCAGCATGCTATTTTGCTTTTTATATATTAAAATTATCATTTAATACGTTGAAATATTTAAACTATTACTGCTGATTTTATTTCTAAAAGCTTTCAGATTAAAAAGTAAACTGAATTTTTATTTTTAATTCATTATCAATAGTCAAAGCTTCTTTATCCCCCTCCCCTTCGTTAATTAAAAAATATTAAAAATTAAAATTGTTTTTTTTAATATAGTAATTAAAATATATTTATATTAATTACTATTTTCAAATCTTCTTATAAAGAATACATGATGTTTTTTTTTCCTTTTATGTCGAGCAAAATTAACGTGTGAAAAAATATTATATTTGTAAAAAATTGTTTTAATAAAAAAAAAATCATGTAACTCAGAAAAGTTAAGAGATTCGTCTGGTTTTATTTATTGTTTTTTATAAACATAAAAATAATATTTTTAATAATTCAAATTATATACAAACATAATATCCATCAATAGATTTGGTTTATCATAAATAATCTAATATATAGGGTATATGAGCACAGACTTTCACACGACTCACCACTTTATCTCATAACACTGATATACTTGAACACATATATGTCGAAAAGATAAATAATCACCAATACACGTATTTCATGCTAAACCGGCAATCATCAATTGGTCCAGATTATCATCTCTACACATATATGCAATAAGTGCTCAGATATATATTAAGATAGTCAATCTTCATACTTTAATGAACAGGCTTCAATCCACTCCAACTCTTCAACTGTCCATCCAATTGAAAATCTGATGATGGAATGCTCAAAGGCCACCCTGAAGCCGAGATTCTCATCACACCCATGTTGACCTAAAACCAATTTGACCCCTCATGTGTAGGACATAAATTATCTAACAACTTCAAAATCTCTATATAACCCACTATAGTGAAATCAGGTGTTTTCGTAGTCAGTCATAATTTGAATTCTGGGTACACCAGCAGCAGCAGTAGCAAACAAGTATAGCCACTTAACTTCGCAAAAAAGATAAACAATAGTAAACCAGAGGTGAATATATTCCCCCCCCCCCCCCCCCCTTTTTTTTTTTTTTCCCCCCCCTCTTTTTTTTTTTTCCTTTTTTCTTTCCTTTTTTTCGCCTTTTTTCTTCTTTTTGGTTTTTTTTTTTTTTCTTTTTTTTTTTTTTTCCCCCCCCTCCCCCCCTCCTTTTTTTCTTTCCCCCTCACTCCCCCCCCCCCCCCCCCCACCCCTCCTCTTTATTTTCTTTTTCTCTTTTTTTTTACTCTCCTTCTTTCCTTTTTTTTTTTTCCTCCTCCCCCCCTCCCCCTTTCTCAACACTCTAAAATATTCTTCCTTCTCTCTACTTCTTCTTTTTTTAACCCATCTCCTTCTCCCATTCAACTTTTTTCCCACACCATATAAATTAAAATTACAATATTTTTTAAAAAAATTTTTTTTTAATTTTATTTATATAAATATAAGAAAATATATGTTTTAAAATGTAAGAAAATTTATTATTATAATAAAATGTATTTAAAAAAAAAAATTTAAAAATGTACACATAATTTAAAAAAATAATTTTTTTAACTCTAATCCAAAACCCCGCAGATTTAAAACTATAAACTAATTCAAGTCCTCCAAATTTAATAAAGTTTTTAGAAAAAGGGGAAGCAGGGATTGGCCTCAGGACCCATTGCTCCAATATTAAGAGCTACACAAACCAACCTGTGAAAGACCAATACTTCCTTATATAGCAACATGCTAATCCATTATTTTGTTTATTTTATATTTTGAAATGCTGGGTTTAACTTTTACAAAAAATTTCTTTTTCTAAAATACTTCAATATTTATCAACAGTAACTGTAACTATCCACTATATTTTATTCTCCACCATATCTTTCCAATGAAAAAAATCAACATTGCTCTTTTTTAAAATGTCTTGGAGATAATCTTTATAATTTAAAGTAGAGTCTTCCTATCTCACAACACTATGCTCATTTTAAAGAAATCTTTTATTGCTCATTTTTGTTATATATCCAATCCAATGAAGATGTAATTTGACAGTAATGAATTCTAGAGTATCACATCGAGCAAGTTGAAAAACATATTTATTGATCTAAGGAACATTCTTAAGTGAAATTTTGTGTTACACTGATAGTGTGTTCAAATTCCCATTTCTATATCTTATATCTTACCTTGTAAAAAGCAACAGTGCCACTTTAGAATCTGTGCTATACTTCAACATCTAAGTCCACCTTTCTTATAAAACTACTAAGTTATTTCACTTGGTTTACATACATAATTTAAAAAGTTGTTGAGGATTTTTCTTCATTACTGAATGATAAAGAATTTGAATTTTTTGAAAATTAATTATTAAACCAAAGTCTTTATATGCTGCATTTAAACATTATATACATTCAGTAGACCATTCTTTGACCTGGCAAGAATAACATAAACATCAGCATATTGCAAATCCTGAATCTAAAAAAAATCAAGTTCTTATTTTCACTTTTAATTGATTTTAATTAAAAATTCTACTATCAAATATTAATCTGTAATTTATTAAATCACAAATAGTTCCAAAGACTACAATATTAAAAATTAAAATGTCTCAGATTTTCCATTTGTAGTAATAATATTTACTGCTTCTATCATGTAGAAGCATATAATATGAATAAATTCTGATGAACAACCAACTAATTTCAAATAGTACTGTAGATAATTAATTGATTAACTAAATCAATAAAAATAATATATAAATTGATTTATGTTGATAATACTTTTTTTGCATCAGCCTCGTAACAATAATAATATCTATAATGCTTCTTGATTCTCTAAAAATTCATGCTGAATTCTTACTGATCCTTAATCTATAACTAGAAGCAACCTATTCAACAAAACCCTTGAAAATATTTTTGTTTTCATAGATAATGATAAATATTGCAATTTTGTATATTTACTTTATTTTAAAAATTCAAACAATAATAGCATCCTTAAGATTGGGCTACAATTTTATGAGTATATAATTTTTAAAATTTCAAAAATTTTAAAGTTAATTTCACCATCATATTTTAAATCTTTTCTGAATATCTCATCAAAATTAGCATTTTTTTTTTCATTTTTATCATTACAAACAACTATTTTGACTTCACTAAACTGGATATTCTTGTCCAAATCTAAATGAATAGATATATTATTAAATATCATTTTCTCAGTTATTTGCACCATTATTCAAAAAGTGTTCAAAATAATTTTTCCATCTTTTCTATATATCATTGTTACCATATGAAAAAGTGACATTGATAAATTTAATAAGATTGCAATATTGTTTTTTAAATTCATATATTGATTTCAATGCATCAAAAAATTGGGATTAGGTAAGCAATAGCATTTTCTTTGCAGTTTTAATCCACCAATTATTTCTATGATTCTTAGCACTTATCAAACTTCTACCTAAGATTCTCTTCATTTACTTTAATATCGGCCATACAGAAAATGCTGCATGTTTCAGTTTAATTAAATTACTACTAAGAAACTCATTGTAAGAGAACTAATTACGAGTCTTTATTAGTGATTTTAAGCTAAGATTTATTTTTTAAATGCACTTCTTAACAGAATTCCATGCCTCAACAACATGACAATCCTGAAATTCCAAGTTAGGAACTTCAATCTTAAATACAGCTGATGAAATTTAGCATCAATAATAGATACTTTTAAAAGAAATGTCAATTTTCTTGCAGATATGATTAGAATACTTTTGTTTAACCTTGGAGCATATTAATCTACATTATTTTCAACAATCTGTTATTGCAAGTACTTGTGTAATATGAATTTCCCTTGTATTCTGACTCCTAGTTATAATGTGATTACTAAATATATATTGTTTTGAGTGTGGATGTATTGATGTTTTTTATAGTGATTTTTCTGTCTAAATGATAGTCAATCCATGTAAGATTCAAAACTTCAATAACACTAGACCATTTCAGTTTACAGCATCAATACTTTTCCTAATAATTTTGCCCAAAATCTATTATTTGTACATTCATGCATTAAAGTCTCCAAGAAGAAGAATTGGTCTTTTAATAGTATTGCAGTAATAATGTTATCCAGTAAGGAATAAAAAAAAAATTTTTTTCTGAATTTTCTAAATCTAATATTCAAACATATACACTAATAAAATGATTGTACCCATTATGCATATCTTTCATTGATACATTGAAAAAATTCAAGAATATATGATACTAAATTAGACTTTATAACAAATTTAACACCATCCTGCCTCCTTTCATGGTTGATCTTCCATACCAAAAGAACTTGTGGCTATCTATATATTCTTTTAAACATCTTTTCTCTGAAAGATAATTTTCATTAAAAGCAAATATATCAATATTAAATCTTGTCACATTGAGAACTTCCAAGAATATAAAATATTAAATTAGACTTTCCAGAAAATTTAACTCTATTCAGCATTTTTTCACTGGTTAATCTTTCCTTCCAAAAGAACTTGTAATCATCTATCTGTTCTTTTAATAATTTTCCTCTTGAAAATGACTTTCATTAAAAGCAACTAAATCAATCTTAAATCTCATCAGCTCCTTACCCACCAATGCTGTCTTCCATTCAGAACATGAAGAGTTTGTATAAAGTTTACATATATCATATTTATATTTAGAAAAAAAATTATAATACTTATTTTTAGTTCTAGCACTATCTCACAGTTTATCTTTACTATTTATGACTGATAATATTATTATTTATATTGCTTTAATGAATAATCTTCTAGGCATGACAATCTAACTAGAATGAGTGAATCAGATCATTTTAGATCACATTTTCTTAGTGTAGAAAGATTTCTAAATAGGTTCTGTCTAAACATTATATATTTGTCAAGCTGAAACTCATCTTAAATTCATTTCCAATCTATTCATTAATGATTTTCCTATCTTAAACAGAAATCATAACTAAGGACTAACAGTTTGATCAAATTGTTCCTGTCACTTCTGTTTTAATTCTCAAGGGATTGATCTAAAAATAAAATAAAGTGAATTGGAATCAAAATTTCTGTATGTGTAGTTGAAGAATGAAAATATGGTTGCACAAAAAATACAACCTCATTGTGAATGTTAATATAGGAAGATAAATCAGTGATCAAAATCAGTAAAGGAAAAGAAAAAACAGAAAAAACTGTTTATATTGAAAACCATATCTAGCATCTGACAAAACAATATCCTATCCAAATAAGACAGAAGGAGGTTTCTTGTAAAGTAGAATATTGGTGGGCATTGTTTATTTTTTATTCACAGTTAATCTTTATATCTGAAAGTAATTTTTCATTATCTGCAGAGTTTGTTATTAGCCTTATAGCAAATAATATCAAATTCATTTCACTATTCTTTGTAGACTTATATCTCACATTTATGTGGAGTCATCCTGAAATATAACAAATAAACATTTGTAATTTAGTTACAATTAGCAATTTTAATTGCAACGGATTTTAGATTTAGATTTAAAGAGAATGATACTCATAGACTATAAAATAATTTATTTTATCAATATATATATTTTAAAAAAAAATTGGTAATATAGCATAGTAGTTGTAAATAAGTGCAATTTTGATAGTTTGTTTGGTTAAATAAACTTTAAACTGAAATGAAGTCTTTGATAAAAGCGTTGTTTAGATTTCAAAGGAATGGACGGACATTCTTATTTAGTACAAAAAATTGAGCAAACCTCAGGGTTTTTATATACGGGTAAATGTTGTTTTTTTTTGTAATTACATTGATATTCTTCAGTCTTTTATTAAATATTTTAGAAGTCTGTACAAAGTTCATTTAGCCAAATACACTTTTTGTGAAATTTTATCTGACCAAGATTATTATATATTGTTTTCAAAAGCCTGCTTTTTATTAATTTTATGTGTGAAAATTCCTTGCAAAAACATTTGCTATAAATAAGGATAACTTTTTTTCTTTTTAAATAAATTTTAAAAAAATAAAAACAATTAAGAATTAATTTTACACCTTCTTGTCTTTAGAGCTCTTATTATTTTATTGATGCCTAGAAAATGATTAGGAATGTTTTTTAATAAGTATGCATGAATTAACATTTTGAGTGTTTTCAGATTTTGAAGCTAAAACCAAAAAGAAAAAATATTGCTATCTTTCTTACAGAAATCTCTTCATTGCTGACTAAAACATCAATTCACTTTCTTAATATGCAAAATAAATGAATGTGTGTATATATATATGTAAATATTTATTCTTTATTTATATTTTAAACATGGTGTCTCATATTTATCAAATGCTATAAAATCATGTATGGATTCAAAATATTGCATAGATTGCAAATGGAATTATTAATTATTAAATAAAAAATTATCACCACTTTGTGGCAGTTAGAAAAGAGGATAGAAAAAATAATTGATCTAAAAAATGAAAATATAAATTGTTACAACTTATTTAAAGTAAAAAATAAATAAAAGATGTACATTGTAGAAACTAATACAGTATATAGTAGAGTAGCATGACTAGTTATTTGATTTGAAGTAAGATAGAAAATGCAAATAAATAATGCTATTCCTAATTGTTTATCATTCTGATGAAGAAATAAAATACTTTTTTTTTATTAAAATGAATAGAATGTTTTAAACAAGTTAAACCGCATTTAAAATGTTTATGAAAATATTTTATGCTATAATTTTTTAAATATTTGAAATATAATCTGCAGTCTGTAAATTTGATATGATGTCAGAAGTAAAAAGAACATAGACTTAAATTCATAATGTGAATAAATTGGTAATGTGTAGAAAAGATGGGTTATACTTTAGGAACAGAAAATTATATAATTATAATACAATCAACATAGAAGGTGATATTAACTGTTAACATTAAACAACACAAAAGACAGAATACCTTCATGTCCTGCCCCATCCTGTAGTTCTTTATATCTCATGCTTATACATCAATAAGAGTCACCCAGCATATGTATTCATATAAAAAAAGCTAAATTAAATTATGAATACAAATCAATCTTTTTTGATTATAAGCTGCCTATGGGACACACCTTTGCTTCCTCCAATGTAATAATATGTGCCGAGAGGGGTAATAGGAAAAGAAAATATAAATAGGCTTGGACTATTGCAAGGGATTCTCATTTCATCAATAGAAAACATTCTTATGTCCCATTATAAAAAACATGAAACGTTTAATTTACATAATGGGCCTGATTTGCATATTGGTCTTCACTATATATGCAAATTTTTAACAGCGCAATTCTATTCAGCACTATGATTCTGGCAGAAATCTGACTTAGTGCTTTTATGACTTTTTTATATTTATTTTACTTTTTCATATTAACACAAACAGTATGAGTTTGATAGAATTAAAAATAGATTAGTAAAAAACTAAAGCAGCAATCAGATTAAGTAAGACCTTAATAACACTTATTAATTGTAAACAATGAGGATTGCCAATTCCTCTACAATCTTTATGATAAATGCTTGGTCAGAGCTAGCACTTAAAATATCTCTGTCAGGAATCCCTCCCCAAATCCCTGACCATGGTTTCATGCTTTGGAACTCCTCAGAGAGGTGTCAGGGTAGGTTCAGACACTAGAGCTAAAAATACCAACCCAAAACCATGAAACCATGGTCAAAGATTTGGGGAGGGATTCCTGACAGAGATATTTTAAGTGCTGGCTCTGGCTAAGCATTTATCATAAAGCTTGTAGAGGAATTGGCAATCCTCATTGTTTATAACTTACAAGCTTAAGAGATAGGGTCATGTGATCTATGACTCTTATTTTGACTACTTATTAATTGTATCTCAACTTCACTTGCTTAAACTCTAATGAAATTAAAATAGAATAACAAGAATTAGTGATTTCAAAATGCAACAATTTAACATTATATTTCTGGCCTAAACAATGTGCTCCATGTAGAAGGAATAGAATAAATAAAATTATGAATATGTCATGACAGAATTAATGATGCATAAAAAACATAATTGCTGAAATAGCAAAGAAAGCTACAGAAAAAATAAATCTTTGGGACATAAAACAATTTATGTTGTAATGAAAATTATTTTACTAACAAGAAAAAAATATAACATGCTTACTAAATACAGAGATATTTTGTGAAGTGTGAAGAAGAATTCTATAAAAAAAATTATTTAATTATTTTAAAAAATTCAGGAAAACAAAGTAGAGGGTGCAATAATTAATATATAGAATATTTTAAATAAAAAATGGGAAACATCTAGGAAATGATAGGATTATTTCAGGTATTTTAAAGAAATATGTAAAAATTAGAGATATATATTGGGAAATGACAGAAAAAGAGAATATTTTTTAAATTACAAGTTTGTTCTTCTACTCGTTAAATACATGGCATTTATTAATATAGTAAATTGTTTATTGAACATTTTAGACTTAAACTAGCCCTAAAATAAACTAAGTAATCACTTGCTACAACATGATAGACTACATTCAAGAATTAAAGCAAGTTGTAAAATATTACTTATAAACAGGAATAGTGATTTTGCTTCAAAACTATTAGAATTTTTTAGGAGTATGTAGATCTTCAATACAGTTGTATTATCTTTTCTTAAGATGCTTTTATTCTAATTTAAAAAATAAAGAAGATAACTGTTAGTAATTATCATAAATTATTGTCATTCATTACAGCAAAGTAATTTCACATACTTTATTAATAGGTTACTTCTTGTCATAAATGAATGAATACGAAAACTTGGTGTGGTTTTAAAAAATCAAAAATGCTAATCAAAATATGACTTTTGTTGTCACGCAAATGTTAGAAAATGTCCATGAGCAAAGGCTAGCTTGTGTATTGTTTTTACTAATTTGCTCAAATCATTTCACTTCTTTAATCAAAAATTTTGATGGTAATGTTTTAAAATAATTATTTGTTTATAAAAGTTTAATTTATACAAGTGGTACACTTTAATCAAGTTTCCAATTTTCATGCCACTTTTTTCGTACACCTGTTTTAATAATGTCTCATTCATATTCTTCAATCTGTCAATTTCATTAATATGACCATTCATATCTATTGTAAATATTTTACCACCACCCCCCTCCACTATTTATTTATTTGCCTCTGAAGACACTGCCAAAAACTCATTTTATCCTCTCACGTCCTCCTATTTTCATTAACTAAATATAACATGCCACACATCCATTTCTCTTTACCCAATTTCTAAATAATATGGAGTTTTTACAATAGCTTTATAAAATATTTTCTTTAATAATAATTCTGGAATCTTTTTTTTTATTAGATTCACATCTCTTTAAACCTTTCTATTTACTTTTTTGAAAAGGTAATATTTCTCTTATACATAACATATTCTATTATTGCTAATATTTTTTTTCTATAAAATTTTCACTTATTTATATTTCTAGTCCTTGCATATTTATAAAATCAAATTTTATATTAACATTTTTTATTTTATTTTTAAATACTAATTTTTTTATAACTATTTCTATGCATCGTCTATAAAAATTCATATATATACATTTACACTATCCATCACTCTATCCATATTTTTTTAAAATCTTATTTATATCTTTTTTTTATTAGTACTTCCAGCAGTGTATCTTCCTTCTTATATATATATATCCCACCTACCTTCTTTAGTTTAATATTTTATCCCCTTTCCCCTTTGATAAATATAAACCATTACATTTAAATAAATCCTTATTTCTTATTAACACATCCCACGCTTCTAAAATGTTACCATTAATGTTCTCTCCAAACATTTTACCCTCAAAATAACCCACAAACTTTGCTTAAATTTAGCTTATATGTTTTTTTAAGAGTACCATCTATGGAGCCAAATATGAATTAATATCAATCTAACATTTTAAAATTATTAATATAAAATCAGTATCGTCGCAAACCAATGTGAATTTCTTTCATTAAACATTTTTCTCTAGAAATAATTTTCAGACATTATTATTTTTTAAAATCAGCTAGTTCTAAAAATGTGTTAATATATATATATAGTTTTACGTATTAATGGCTGATTGAGTCGAAATTGATAATGCTTCTTAAAAAAAATTTTATTCTGTAAATCACAAGACCATTAATAGGCAAAATTAACTGAAACTATACAGTTGTTCATAATTTTTACATTTCATTTCAATAAAAATTTTATTAACAATAAATAGTGATTACATACTAATAAAGGATAAATAAATGAATAAATTGTACAATAATATGATAATATAATGTTTTATATGTCATCTGGCTAGATTATGTTATGAGAGCACAATGGTATACTCTTATGTGGTTAGGTATAGTGAAGAGATTCTAAGAACTTGTTTAATGGTATTAGCATTTTTAATATAGACATGAATATTTTCTTTTATAAATGACTATTCTATAATGCTGGGTAGGTGGGAATTGATAATCAGGAAAAGGAAAGAGCAATTAAAGACCAAGTGTCAGCAAAGACTTTACTGGAGGCAAGGAGCTGGTCACGTTTTTTGATTTTTTTGAGCGTTTGATAAAACAAAGCCAAAAGAAAGCGTTTTTGTAAATGTAAAAAAAAAGAGAGAGAAAGAGTGTGAAAAGGTGATGAAATACTTTAAAAAAGGGCAATATTAGAATTTTTTAACTTTTCCTTAAAGTAAATTTAATTAATTTGATTTTTAAAAATTTAACCAGAAAAAGCTATATATAAAATCAAAATAATGTAACTATTATGTAGTATTTTTAAATAACATATATAAAAAATATTTTCAAAAAATACTTTTATTTAATTTGATGAGTAATGCATTAAAAACCAAAACATCCCCCCACCCCTTTTAATCACAATTTTGCTTCTTATATGTAACTTCAAATAAAAGCATTTACTCAAATAAACAAGCAGTCAAACAGAATTTTAAATTAAATAAAAGCATTTTAAAAAGCAAGACAAAAATTAAAGAAATGTTTAAGTAACAAAAATAAATCAGATTAGTGAAGAATATAAGACTTATTGATAATTAAGATGAAAGAAGAGACACTTATTAAGATTATTATAAATCATTTGTAAGCTGGCATTTAAATGTTATACCAGAGTAGAGAAGTTGATAGGATTTAGCATGTAAGCTATTATGAATTTCACATTCTGTCACCTGGTAGTGCTATAACAATGGAAGTGCGGACATATTTATTTATAGAAAAAATTTGTAAAACATTAAAAATGTAATATGATTACAAATTAAATCCATCTGATACTTTAGTCAGAAATGCAAGGAATAAATTATGATACTCATTTGATTTTAATATTTTTAATGTAAATGTTGGAAAATGATTTTAAAATCTCGCATAACTTTTTTTTTATATTTTACATTTGCCTTAAGACATCTTTTTACCTTAAATCATGTAAGTCAAACCATCCTTCTGAGTGTTATACTTCCCTTAATGGGGAATAGTAAGTATACACTTACAATCATAAAGATATGTGTGAGACATGGTAATATGGATCAATTGATGAGTGTTATTTCAACATGAAATGTGCATCTTGGGGATCATATATCTTTTTTACATCTCTTTGGTCATATGTTTATGATTACACCCCTTCACAATGAGATAAAAGCAGATAGAAACAAACTCATATCTTGTGTGAGAGTGATGTAGTGAAAACTATACTACAGAAATAATATTCTTGATATTTTATCATCTTATTATAGACAATCTCCCATAAGACAATCATAGTTTTCCCTAGATTTATAATAAATTGACTAAGCTCAAGATTAAAACAGTAGTCAATTCATGTTATCTATAATTTTATTCATAAATAAGCACCAACTTTTATTACTGTTTATACTTTTAGGTAAAAATTAATTGGTTCACTTGAGCAGTATTTTTCTTATACATGGACCATGGATGGTTTCAAAGTATATGTCATTAATATTACAATGATTAACTGAATCTACAGTTTTCCACAACTTAAGTGATTTTATGCATAATGGGATAGTGAGTTTGTGAAAGATATATCCATTTTTATTTTTTAAAAATAGAAAACCAGTTAATAATTTTAATATATAGGGTATATGAGCACAAACTTTCACACAACCCATCACTCACCACTCTATCTCATAACACAGATACACTTGAACACATATATGTCAAAAAGATAAATAATCACAAATATACATATTTCATGCTAAACCAGCAATCATCAGTTGGTCCAGATTATCATCTCTACACATATATGCAATAAGTACTCAGATATATATTAAGATAGCCATACACTCCAACTCTTTAACCGTCCTTCAAAGGCCACCCTGAGCCGCAATTCTCATCACATGCTCATGGGGAAATCCTGGATAAGGGAGAGTATCTTCAATGAAATATCATTAAAAACAGGAATAAATATGCATTTATACTTACTTATTCATATAATTTTTATTTGGAAATTTTGTGTAAACTGCTGAAAACAATTTGGGCTAGAGACACTTTCTGAGCTTACAGCCTTTTGAAAAATGGTAATCTATGTTTTTTTTTCCTGTACATTTTTAAGCTGATCCTTTCTTCATACATAAGATTAATCTTGTGAAAATAAAGTAAAAGTTGTCATTTTGATACCAATGTAATTCCACATACTTTTTTCCCGATCTTAGATTGTGTAGATTTAGTGCTTTTTTGTCTGTTTTTTTTTAGCTTGTAAAAATGCTGTGGTTTAAAAACTTTCATTTTTTTTTTTAAATTTCAAATTATTGCTTAAAAGCTATAAAGTAATTTCTAATCATTTAATATATATTTTGTAGATTACATTTATCGTGAATTTTTACATTAACAATTATCTCATTAATTTTTGTATTTATTAGTATTTATTATTTGCTGATATGAAGTGAAATCATCTTTGATAGAATGTTATTTTTTTGTAAATATTTTCTCCTAATAAGTTGTAATTCATTAGCAATCATTACAATTCCACAAGATAAAAACAATTGAAAATCAATGAACAAAAAAATAAATATTAGTTTATCACATGATCACATTTTCTATACTAGCACATTAATTGTTGATAAACAGAGCAAAACTCTCCATACAGTATTGCCACCTGTGCTAAACAGAGTAATCAATGGATGCCAGAAGGCTTGTGCATAAAATCCCTATCTAATGCCTACTCATCCAATATCCCCAGACTAGTTTCTGGCTTGTGGCCTTTGTCAGTGAGGAGCTTTGGATCTGAGAGCACTGCATCTAGATCTTAGGATCTAATGCAACCCTCTAGCAACCACCTTTTATCTCTACTTAACTACAAAACTATGAGAATGAAATTGAAAACACAAAAAATATTTTCAATCTAAGCTCAATAGCTTATATAGTCATATGGGTCTGAACTCAGTTCAGCACCCATACATTTTGGTGTCTTTGGCTCTTTTACAACCATAGCCACCACTATCCTATTAGGCAGGATTGGATGAGTAGGCATTAGATAGGGATTTTATGCACAAGCCTTCTGGCATCCATTGATTACTCTGTTTAGCACAGGTGGCAATACTGTATGGAGAGTTTTGTTCTGTTTATCAACAATTAATGTGCTAGTATAGAAAATGTGATCGTGTGATGCTTAATGGTTTAACACCAATCCTGCCTAATAGGATAGTGGTGGCTATGGTTGTAAAAGAGCCAAAGACACCAAAATGTATGGGTGCTGAACTGAATTCAGACCCATATGACTATATAAGCCATTGAGCTTAGATTGAAAATATTTTTTGTTTATTCAATTTCATTCTCATAGTTTTGTAGTTAAGTAGAGATAAAAGGTGGTTGCTAGAGGGTTGCATTAGATCCTAAGATCTAGATGCAGTGCTCTCAGATCCAAAGCTCCTCACTGATGAAGGCCACAAGCCAGAAACTAGTCTGGGGATATTGGATGAATAGGCATTAGATAGGGAAGTAAATATTAGTTTAGTGAAGGATATACATCATCCCAGGAGTCACAATTTTATCCAAACTATATCACATTTTAATTTGTCTTTGTGTTTAATTTTTTTTTTGCAGCAAACTTTTGTTTTTGAAAGACTTGAATACTTTATCTAATTAAACCTTCATTGCATTTTATGCTTATTTATATTATCTCCCAATAATAGCTATAAATATTGCATTTATTTACATTCTCTTTGAAATAATCTCTGTAGTATCAATTGGGCTTATTTCTCTAAAGAAAACCATTTTCAAGTTCACTATGAAATATTTTTAGATGACTGTTGAAAATTCATTAATTCCCTGTGTCTATTCTCAGTTTATATAATATTTTTTCATTCAATATCATCACATTTACAATGTATTAAAAAATAAACTGGTAATTCTTATGATCTTGGTATCATATTTTCATAATCTTACAGTAGATTATTAAGTACATATTTTTACTGTTATCATATGACATAGGTAAAGAAGCCATGTTTTACTTCCATACAATAAATTTGACAAAATAACAGCTCTATATACAGCTAATTTAGTTAAAGAAGTTACATCATTATAATGAATTATTCTAACTTTTAATTTTATTAGCTGATAGTTTTTTTAAAAATAAAAAAATATTAATTAAATCAAAATCTTTATTGGTTGGTTAGGTCAATTTATATAAATATTATTTTAAATACAGATTATAATTAAATAAAGACTTTTAAATTTACTTTCAACTTTTCTAAAAGTAAAATATTTATTTATATGATGATATGAATATAATAATTAGGCATTTTTTAATAATATATATAATAATATTATTTACAAATGAAATGCAATATTCAAAAAAAAAGAGATTGCAAAATTAAGAGTCAAAAACTATAGCCAAAAATTGAGCTAAAATTATTCATATCTCTTTATTAATAAACACTATAAATAGCCCTTCTTGTTATTGTTATGATATATGGCATAATATATGGCTTTTGATCTTATCAACTGATGACAGCACATAAATATGAGTCAATAATAATACTAAAAAGCTATATAATTTTAAGTAATTTTTAATTATATATTGTGAAAAAAATAGGACTTTATTAATTGTTGTCTTTATATCTGTATTATCACTAGAATGGTTCCATTCATTCAATAATAATACATAACCCAATTAATAAATGTTAAAAAATATTTAACGATATATAAAATATTTTAAATACAAAGTTTTGCCTCTGTTACACTTGGTGAAAATGAAAGTTTAGTTATTAATGCTCCATAAAAAAATATGGAGACTCCTTTTGAACCCTGACATTTGGATCCCACCAGAGACTTGCTATCAGTAGCCAGCAGTTTCCTGTAGCAGGTTTTAGCATATCTCATTGTATTCTATAAAATAATGGATAAAGAGTTTACTCTCATCTTATGTTTGAAAGTTGTCTGAAGTTGTCTAACTAATATCTCAAATGGACCTTCAATGTATAGGTAGATCCCCATTTTTACTGGAAACAATAGGATTCACTGACTTATATCAGTAATTAGCCTACTTATGCCATTGATTATTTATTTACTTACATTGTAATTTCTCTGCTCAGTTGTATACCATCCATCCAATCTTGATAACATTATAGTTTGTACAAGTCCATTATTTGGAGGTAAGTTCACAGCATTCCCTCCATTTTGGAATACATAATATCCATATACCTCGGTGAATGTTAGCTTTGGAACACATAATAGTTCAGATAGTTTGAGAATATCTAGGTTGGTTTCTTACTTAATGTTTTGGCCTAGTTTTATCATCTTCTGGTTTACTTTTTATATCTGGTCTATTTTAATAATCTGGTTGTATCTTTTTGTGCTTATAATGATGGTATCCATCTATGATTTAAACAATCACTATATGTAAATGTTTTTTTTTAGTTATAATTGATGCTGAAATTCATTTGGTGATTCCATTGAACATATGACATAATATTCTAATCCTGGATATCTATATGCATTTCAATAGTTTCTTTCTATTTTTATAACCAAACTGTTTGCCTAAGAAGTGACAGGTTTATGTTAAGTGCCCTGTTAAATATCAGTTCAGCTGGGGCTTATTCTGTAACTGTTTTAGATGTAGTATATTGTGACAAGAGTATTGTAGCTATACAGGTATTTCAAATTACCTGCTGTAATTCTTTTTTGTTTCTTGAATCTATCTCTCAGCCTGATCATTAGTCCCAAAATTAAATCTTCACTTGTTTCACAAAATTTGTTGAATAAACTTTCTGTAAAGATTTTGCTATTATCTGACATTGTAATATAATATAGGTAGACAATGAATTGTCTCAGCACTTTAGTGGATAATGTGGCATGAAGTGATGGCACTTTAAAACCACATCCTTCCACTTGTAGTATGCATCTATAACTATTAATAACATTTTTCTCTTCATGGAACAGTATGGTCAATGTGATTCTTTTCCAGGGACTCTCAAAATTATGTCAATCTTCACATAAATGTTTTGATTTATTTTACAACTCCAACATTGGTCACCTTATAGTCAATGTCAGTATTCAAGATAGGTTATACATATAGGTTCTAACCAACATTTTCATTGTCACAATATCTGGATAATCATTATACAATACTTTTAGAATTTGGAAGTAACCACATGGAAGATTCATAACTCTTAATTCCCAGACAATCCTGCTATTTTCTATTGAGAGCTCCACCTTGTATCTGATAGGCAAGATGAAGCTTTTCTGTTTTTTATTTGGCAAACCCAAGAAAATTTTACTCAACTGATTTCTGGAATCTGGGGTCATTAATTGTACAACTGATTTACTGATTTTGTCTTTAAATCTGTCATATTAAATTAACTATTTGATTCTAATTCTTTTGAAGTCTTTGTAGTTAACCAGTTTAAGATGTCTACATGAGGTACTTATTCCTTCAATATATATTCAAGATAATTATATGAAGATAACTTTAAATGAAAAAAATATCTTTAAATTGTTTTGTGGCTGTTCTATTATAGATTGTATATATTTATTCAATGATCAGATAAAAATAATGCAAGGTTACTACTTACAATATCTTGCCTCATCATCATTATCATACATCAAAATATTTTAATTCTTTTATTAATTATCAATATCCTTGATAAACTTCAGTATTAAACAAAATTCATTATCTAGAAAATTTCTTTGCACTATTTCGCTATGCTCACACTCTTTCTAAAAATTCTTATTCGAACTTTTAAAAGTAATATCTTATTGAAATAATCAAAATAAAAACTGAATTATATTATGGATCAATTATTTTATTGTATACATTTCTCAATAACTTTTTTGACTTTTAATTATGATAGAATTGACCTATTTTATTCTAGAGTCATAAACGCAAAAACACTCTTAAAAGTTTGCATCTACAAATACTTAACAGTTTTCTAATTTAACCAACATTACAAAGTTGAAATATGCTATAAAACTAGAAAGTTGATAAAATGTGGACTCATTATTAAGTATAATTCATAAGAATTTAAAAAAAAACAAATACACATACAAAAATTTAATTGATCATTTGCAGTCTAGAAATAATTTAGAGAAAATATTTTAATAACTAACACTTTTATTTACTGAGTACTAAAAACTCTAAAAATGATTGTTTCTTGAACCATTATTAATTGGGGGTTTTCTATTTAACTTGAAATGAAATCATGGAGGGGGGATGCAGAAATTCATTAATTCAATTGCTTGTTATAAAAAGTGAGGTTGAATTAAATAATTTGTGGTCTATTTCTATTTTTATTTCAAGTTAAATATAAAATTCTCAACTATGGTTGAAAAAACAATTACTTTTAGAATTTTTATTACCCAGTAAATAAAAGTATTTCTATATTTTTTAATTTTTAGCATTATATATTTTTGCAATTACACTTGCCTTTCATTTTATGCAGTAGATAGATTCCTCAGAAAACATGCACAAAAGAAATCTCACAAAAGTAGACTTAACTTACCTTCAAAAATTGCATAAAAGCAAATCAACAATGTAAAATTACTTTAAAATTCACATAAAAAAAAATAAGGAAATAAAATACGACTAATAAAAAATTTCAAATTTGAAAAAAATTGATACAAAACAAACTTTTTTTATTAACTACAGTATTTAATTTTATTCAAAACAATATATTTTTATGTGTAATTTCACAGTATTTTATATTTTTTTATACATGTACAGTATTTTAATCATTATCACTATTTGACAATATGCAGGTTCGTTTGTGAACTGGTAAGACATCAGATTCATCACAAGAAGAAATACAACTAGTGCCAACTTTATTTTTTTAATTGTTCTTATAGTGGACTCACCCAAACTAAAATGTTTTCCAATCGCTGTTGACCCTTCCCATTTCGCTAAGTGATCTAAAATTGAAATTTTTGTTTCCAAAGAAATTCATTTTCTTGGGTATTTTTTCCTCTCCATTAGGGTAAAATAAAAGTTTAAAATAAAAATAAGAACTTAGTCTTATGATAATAAAAAACACCTACTCACCACTGTTGAACAAAATTTAATTAAAACTAACAATTAAAAATTAAATTCTTATTTTTGTCTTTAATTTTTTTAATTTTCAATTTCATTGTTTCACATCACATTAATTTCAAATCACATTACGTAATTTTTAAATTGTTAAGTACAATTAAAAATCAGATTTTAATTTTTAATTGTCAAATTTAATTGTGCCCACCACTGTTACTCACCTTTTAAAAATAAACTTGCAGACATGAAATGATTAATTGATTATGTACTCTTTTTTTAAAAAAGCAAAAATAGAATGTGATTTAAAATGCAAAAACAACAACATGCATAGTATAGGCATCTATAATGTTTGAACAGATTTACATTATAATCTTGTAAAATTTAATGTGTGTATATAAAATGGGAAAATCTTGATTTTAAGTGAACTATGAACTTCTTTATTGCATAAAATCTATCACAGTACTATTATAAAATGCTGAAAATATTGAAATTATTAGATGGAAATTGAACTCTGATAATGTGCTATTACTTTAAATATGACGTGAGTGCGCGAAATTTATAACATTTAAAATAATAGTGCATTATCTGAGCTTGACTTCTGATCTAATAATTTTTATCACATAAAATAAAACTGCATACAAAAATATTAAGAAGAAACATGAATCACATTAAAAAAATTTGCATAAAACAAGACCCATGTGTATTTGAAATGTTAGCTTAATATGTGAAACAAAATTCACACTATTAAAAAAAAATCATTTACAATCTGATTTTGTTTCCTTGAAAAGAAAAAAGGCAAATTTCACAAATAGAAGAAATTTTTTTTCTTTTTAAATAAAAAAGCTTTTAAAATCAAAATTGTTTTTACTTTTTAAAAAAAGAAACTCATAAAATCAGGTTTGTGTTTTTATTTCAATTTTAAAAGATTTCTAAAAATCTTTTTAATGTAAGCTTATTTTTTAAATATATATATATTACTCTCACTCACATTATTGAAAATTTATTAAATATCAACTTATTTGAAATTTGATAGCAATGTATTTGATTTTTAATCCTTTACAGAAAGAACCTAGGCAACCTACCAAAAATATTTTATCATATTGCATTATAAGTGATTTATAACTCATGTTCAAAATTTCAGCAAATTCTATTGGATATAAATATATTAAACTTTGTTTTTAAAATTAATATAGTTAAGAATATTTTTAGTGTAAGCTTTTTTAAATGTATATATATTGCAACTGAATAAAAATGAGGGTATACTCTTCTTTTAATGCCTTACAGATTTGGATTTGTAACTAAAGAAAAATGATGACCATAAGAAATGAAAACATTAATATAATCAGAATGAAATTATAGCCCAATCATTTATCATTGGTAACTGAATAAAAATATGGGTCATACTGTATTCTTAGTCATAGCCAAATTATTAATCATCATTAGTGACAGAATAAAAATATGAACCAAGGAAGAACAATCCTAATTTAATAATGCCCATGAAATGTAGTGTCATTTGTAACAGAATAAAAATAAAAAATTAAACTAAAGTGAATATCAGTCAATAATAATAACAATCTAACACCTAATTTGCTAAAACAATGATAATAATCTTTGTTGTAACCTCATAAATTCAAATAGCATTTAAAATGGATAGAAAATAAATAAAATTATTGTTTCAAACTATCCTAAAATATGAGTATTATTTGCAATAGATTAAAGATAAAGCAATAAAACCAATTATCTTATAAGCAATGATCTATACCTATTTCATAAATCACTTATAATAGAATAAAAATAATGACAAAGAATTAGATAAATAATTCTGAATATTCTTTATGAATCAAAACACTTTATAATAACACAAACTGATACTAAAAGTTAAATGTTATTTATATTTATACTTAAACAAAATGATTTATGGATGAATAAGATAATAATTTAATATGCTCTACTAATTTAAAATATCAATATGATATCTAAATAAATATATGATTCACTAATTGATTTCCAATTACAACTAAATAAAAGTAATGCTAACTTCGCCAAGCTTTTCCAGTAATATTAATATACTCTTATTGATTAAGTTAATTATGATAAGATCAATTACTTAATAATATTACAAAATCTATTAACCTATCATATTTCTACTTTCACTAACTTAGAATACTATAAAATAAACCCCATCCTATTAGATAACATTAAAATGTATAATATCCAATCCTATCAATATATAAAATAAATGATAGATTCCTATTTGATGCTTATTTAAATGCTATGGACAGATCATATTCAATTACTCTTTAGTTTAATAAAGCTAAGTTGTTAAAACTTAATTATCAAGACTTATGAAAGATTATTTGTGTTCATTGTAATCAAATATTAATATTAAAATTCAATATCTAGACTGAATTTATGATTTGCAACAAAAATTGTACATATAATTAAAATAAATCACTCTAAGTTGTAACAGAATAACATTTATTATTATTACCAGGTCTGTGACTGAATAAGATTACGATCTTTATGGCTGTATACTGACTTAATATAATATTCACTTTAATCACTAATGATTTAAAATAAAATAGGTAACCATCTAATTACAATTACCTTTACTTGTCTTCATTAGTTATCATATTTGTACCTTTATCAATCATCAAATAAATTCAAATATAATCCATCTATTCACCAATTTATCCATCTGTTCATCTGCCCATATATCTATATATTCATTCAATCATCTATCTATTGAACCATGTACTCATCTATTCATTCACTTTATTTATCTTTTTTACTTCCTGTCTATGTATCTATCTTTTTATCTATCTAACCATCCATTCTATTTATCTATGTATATATCTTAACTATCCATTTATTTTTTAAATCTATATAACCATTTATTTATTCTATCTATCTATTTCTAACTATTATCTATCTAGCCATTCATTCTATTTATATATATATCTAACTATCCATTTATTTTTTAAATCTATATAGCCATTTACTTATTCTATTTATCTATTTGTTTCTAACTATTATCTATCCATTCATCCATTATACCTATTTATCTATCTATATGCTTACTGTCTTTTCTATGTATTTACCTATCCATCTTTCTACCTACCTATTTATCTTTTTGTTTAATTACTAGCTGACTTTCTGTCTATCTATCTATTCACCTATCTATCTATCTATCTATCTATCTATCCAGTCATCCATTTATTTATATATTCATTTATCAATCAATTCAACTATTTATCTCAATATCTCTCTATCTGTCTGCTTTTCTGTCTGTCTGTCTGTCTATTTATTTATCTAACCTTCTATCTAACTATTTATCTATTTCCCCACATATTTCTTTACATATTAGTTATCTATCTACTTATCTGTCTATTTATTTATCTATCTGACTTTTTGACTGTTTATTCATTTATTGATATATCTTTCTATCTATCTATTTTTCCATCAATATATCTAGATAAATACTAAGTAAGGAGGTAAATATTTAGATAGGTAGACAGATAGATGAATGGATGAATATATAGATACAAGGGCATATGTAGATACATACATAGGTAGATGGATATATGGATAAAAAGTTACATGGCTGAATACATAGATTTCTGGATGAATAGATAGATAGATTTCTGGATGAATAGATAGATAGATAAATGGATAGATGTATGTGGATTAATGAATAGATATGAATGGATGCATGAACAGATAGTTAGATAAATTATTGGATATATACATTAGTAATTGAATGAGAGAATAGATAGATAGTTAAACAGAAAAAGATAGATAGGTGGGTAGATGGATGGATAGATAGACAAATACACAGAAAAGCAAACAGATAGATAGAGGAGAGGGCAAGCGGACAGATAAACATACTTAAATCTATTAGAAAATGAAACTTTTATTAATTGTTTGACAAAATACATTTTTAAATTTTTTTTTACTGCTTTCATTGTCAAAACACGACTACAACCCCCCCCCCCCTGCTTTTATGTCAAAGATCGAATAAAACTAGTAATTTTCTTTCTTTCTTTTACTTCAGAACGAAATGATACTGTGACACAGCCATTGTATTTTTTCAGGAAATATCAACAACATAAAATGAAAAAAATTTAAGTAATTATTTTGCCGATGATAAAATTTGAAATTTGTTTTAATCTTTTATTTGTTAATTGTATAATTAATTTCAATTTTAATATTTGCTAAATTCTAAATGTTTCTTTGCATGTTTTATCTTTTTGCTCATTCTTTACATTAGTTTTGGCTTGTATTCTCCCACATACTTTTGTTTAAGCACGTATATTTTTTTCATTCTTATATTCTGCCAACCATACTTTTTTTTTTTTTTAAGTTTCATTGAAATTTTGGATGAAAGATTTAAATTTGTTTTGATTTTAATATTTGCTAATTACAGATAATATTACATCTATTTGCTGTTCAACGATGAAAAACAAAAAATAAATATTTCTTACATATATATATATTTTTAACTTTTGAAGACATTTGAAATTTTATATTCAGCCATCATTTTTTTTTTTTAAGTTGTTGTGAAATTTGAAATTCATAATTGTTTATTGATATTTTGGATAAAATTTTTAAAATTGTTTTAATTTTAATATTTGCTAATTACACATAACATTATATCTAATTACTGTTCAAAAAATGACCAATATAAAATAAATATTTTTCATAGTTCTCATATTATGGTATGTATTTTAGTTACTCATGAATTCTACTGTGATATTTTTTTGTTTTTAACTTTTGATGAAAGATGACTCTTTTTTTTTTTTGAACTTGGGATAAAATTTGTAATATTTTATTTGCCTTGGACAAAATATCCAGAAGACTTTGTATACACTATCACTGAAGTGTCTATTATTATTTATTACTTGCTTGCATCATCAGTATTTCATTAGCTCCCCCTAGTGTTGAAAATTGTCTTAGAGCACCTACTAAAATGGTATCAAATTAAAATTATATAGGTTTAAAAAAATAGTTTAATCAGGTAAAAAGAAAATCCCTTATTTACTGAAAAAAAGTGAAATGGATTAAACAACTAAATTATTTATAAAATAATCAAGTAGATGAGGAGATGTACTTGTTCCTAAGTCAACTTTTGATGTAAACAGGGGCCAGGTATTTAGAAAAGGGAGTGAGTTTGGATTAAAAATATCAATTTGCCTTACTCTTACTAGAGAGATATTTATTAGAAACTTGGAAGAGCTAATTACCACTCAAAATGATGAAAGGAAATTGCCATGCCAGCAAAAGTAGTCAAGAAGAGCATATGTATAAGTTACTTGTAAACTATATTAGTTTTGATGTTTCAGAGCTTATTGTGGATAACTTAACTGATATGGATTACTAAACAATCTGTATTTGGATCAGACATCTGAGTTCAATCATGTGATTGCTAAAAAATTAAGAACAACTTTTAGTCAAAGACTCCTCAAAGCTTGATAATTATCTATCACATGTAATGGGTTAACTGATATATCAGTTTGATGAACCCAATAAGCTTCTGAACTTATATGAAGACAATAAACAAAGCAAAACTCTCCATACAGTATAGTGATCATGTGATGAAGACAATACTGAACAAAAAATGAAACTAATATAATTTTTCCTGAAAATATAGGCTAGAAACATAATAAAAATGGAGAAAACTGAAAAAATTGTGTGCCGATTTTAATAATTTATCTAGGCAAGATTACCATCCTATTTACATGTATAAAACAATCTAAAAATTTTTTTATAAGTATACATATATATATATATATATAATATGCTTCATTTTATTAATGATTTGTTTTATGTTATTGTGTTAAAAAATAACTTGTGTTTTACATGTAACTCAGAGCCATCCATAATTGATTAAAAAAATATTATTAAAATAAAGCCTTGCATGGTAAAACATGCAATACATGCAAATATGGAGTGTTTGATATCTATAGTATATATGTCTGTATATTTTTATACTATATTTATAACATTTCCTACAATTTTCATGTTAGCAATATAACAAGGAATTAATTTTGCTAAAAAAAAATTTACTATTTCATTTTTTTTGTTCCAGTGTCATTCTTCTGTGTGTGGGTGTGTTTTTAGTCATACCTTATACATATTTCTGTGGGTGTGTGATTATCAAATATCTAGTGTCCCATTCTCAAAACTATGGCAGTTAACCAAGCATATGATAGTGAAAAAATTAATAAAGGGCTAAATATCATTGTAGTATTACTTTATTAGTATATTAAATAGTGATACCCTTGAGTAATAATCAAAATTGTTCTCAAAATAATTCATTCTGAAAAGCATTATTGATCTATTGTCAGTTTATGACTCTAGGTGAAAAAATGGACTTATTTCTGAAATCCTTAACAAAATACTTTCCAATAGAATATTTCAAGTAACATTATATAATAATGATAGTAGATACAAAATTTTACTTAATGATCTTTCGTCAGATTCAATTCTCTGACCAACTTTATTTAATATATTTATCGGGGATGTTCTTCAAACAGAATGCAGGAAACTTATTTATGCAGATGATATTGTTTTAACTTCTCAAAAGAGAACCTTTATTGAAAGAGAAAAATCTTTTCAAAGACTAGGATCTTATTCCTAATCCAATGAAGACAGTATGTTCAATTCTTCATATAAATAACATAAATCATTTTATAATCTGAATATAACTTTTTTAACTTATCTAGTATATATAGTAATTTAAAAAACCCTTAATGTACGATCGTCACTACATTATGTGTAGTGGTGAATCTACGTGGGCTGATGTTAGAAGATGAATATAATTTTTAACAATAACACTGAAATATAATCCAATTTATGCTAATTAGGATTAATTAAATCATAGCCTTATTTTTTCTCATTTAGCTAATATTAGACCAACATTTAATTTCTAAAAATAGTATCTCTGAAAAGATAACAATACTTGGGATTGTGCTGCAAATATTTTGAAGATACCTTTTTTAACACTAATGTATTTTTCTAGTAATACTGTGCATCTATTTAGAGAAAAAATTTCCACATCAAACTTTTGGATATTCAATTAAATATTACCATCAGATATATTATTCACATACTTGTCTATTCCTTTGCAGGAGCTTCTTGTTCTTTCACATATTCCTTCAACAGATATCAGAAATTGCTTCACAGAAAATATTTAAGAAGCTATTATGCAGATTAGACTTGACAATAACTCATGGTATAGTTTCAACATTTAAGACTCATCTCAAATTAAGATCCCTTCTTTGGATGTTCAACTGAGAATCTACAATTGCAGAATTATCACATAAAAATATGCTTCAAACACAATTCTTTTTCCAAATACAATAATAATTTTAAGTGTATTTCATCTTTCCAGTCTCATCAATAGGTTCAGGACACCCATGTTATTGTGTTCATTTTCTTCATAAATGGAATTTATCAGCAACTCATCTATGTAAATATAAGCAAACACAAACTGTGAATGATCTAGAACTACTACTGAATTTTATGAATATAGTGATAGAATTAATGGATTTAATAAAATTACTGTTGAATCCATCTCATGCTTCGAATCTCTATAAGTTTCTTTATGATACATTGTTAATAGCTAAACTTCCAAATATATATATATATATATATATATATATATATATATATATATATATATATATATATATATATATATATATATATATATATGCAATGTAAAGGTAATTATAGGGGATTTGAACACAGACTTTCAAGCAATACATGCTAATAGTCACATATATTTAGTGTCACTGTATGAGTATATTGTTACATGTCCAAGGTGTGGTTATATATTGTAATGGTCAAACTCCCTCAACAATAATAAATGACCAATCACCAACCAACCAGTGGTTGTCTACCTAAATCTTAGCTTAGCCTTTCAAAAATATAATAATTAACCAGTGTATTCGTAATAAATCTCAGGATTTATTCAGCATTTATAATATTGTATATGCTCATAAATCTATACTATATAAAAATATTATGTATGTGATTAGCATAATATCACAATAAACAAAGTAGTACTATAATCTAAATATGATTTCTTGGGGCTTTTAACATCATAAAGACTCTTATACATTTATGTAATAAAGTTTCTTAGAATATGATTGAATGAAAATGGACATTTTGTGATTGCATCCAATACATATCTCTTAGCATATAAACAAAATGACAGGATTGTAAATGATCTGTCATGAAAAGTTTAACATAAATAGTATTCGCTTAATAAACTTATTTAAAATATATATTGAAAATTAGATTATTAAATTACTCTTATGTGGCCTCACTAATGATTTAGAAAACAAAATAAGAATGCATAAATACAGATTAAAGAATTATAAAATAAGTATATTAATATTTTAATATAACATTTTCCACATAGCAAGTTTATTTATGAACATTGTTATCAAAAAGAAAAGATTACAGGTAGATGTAAGGTTGTGTAACTCTAAATATGGCTTGTATAAATACAAAATTAATAAAGTCCATACATATGATTTTAAATTATCTTAAAATTTAAATAAAATAAGAAATTTCTCTAAGTTTATAGATCCCAATATATCCTTATTATAACACACTATTTAAATGGTATCATTATTTTTATTCTTTCATCTAGGAAAGCTTTTATCTTTCTCTAAATAAGTACAATATCAGCATGGCCTATTTATGCAACATTAAGGTCTTAAACAAAACATTCTACTTAAACTATAGCCATAAAATAACTCACTATTTCTTATACTTAGTATTATTACTATAAGTATATTTTCAAATATATAAAATATTATTTATTTGTTTATATTAAAAACATCTATATTGTGATACCATAGGACATAAGAAAACAAAATATATAAGTTATATAAGACAAGAGCATCTCACACTCAATAAGAGAATTTAAAAATATTATCTAATAATAACAATAACATCTAGTCAATTTAAACTCTGAAACCATACTATCTGATTTTCTTAATACTAATGAGAACATTCATCAATCCTAATACATACAATTAAAATTATTACACAAGAAAAAAATACAGTAAAGAAAATAAATTATACAACCATTATTATCCACATTTCTTGATATGTATATTTCTATAGGTTTTCTTAATAAAATTCCTTTTTACAAATATAATCATTATTTTATTACTTTAAAATTTTCATGTTGTAATATATGATGAATTCCTTTAGTTTCCAAAATTTTTGGCAGGTGAAATAAAATACTATTTTTAATATTATTCCATTTATGACATGGTATTTTTATTTAAACGCAATAATAATGTTGTTTATCACAAATCTTTAAAATCCATTAAAGAGGTAATTAAGTTGTATAGTTCTAAGGCAATTAAATTTTCTGGTACTTACATATTAGACCTGCTATGCCTTTTCATATTTGTGGTAAATGTCTAACCTGCAATCCTGTCAAATAAATCCTGTGATCTCATCTGATCTCATCCAATAATGTGATAAATGTACACTTTCATTTATTCTCTAGATTTTGTTTGGTCAAGTTCTTCTCAAAGGGTTTTTTACTTCAGTGCTGATTTACTTTTCCATTTTCTGATTAATAGTACTTTTTTTTAAAAAAAACAGTACAAAATGATGAACATTTGGAATTTAACAACTACTGAGATCAATACGATTGAGTACATCCACACTTCAGACATGCAATGGCATTGTAATGATCGAGGATGTAATAATAAAATATGCCTTCATAAAGAAATGTTGTTGGAGGGTTCCAGAATTCCATTTTTGACAGTGATGTGATTTATTTATAGCTAGGCTCAAACATTAACATTCACAGAATGGGAAAAAATAGAGCTTGGTTTAGCAGACAAAACTGTAATAGTCTGGAATAACTATATGTAGGAAGTTTGTGCCACTATGATGATAGGGCAAGAAAAATGTAAAATTGGAGACCCTAACACTATCGTTTTATAATTGGCACAAAAGGAAAAAAATCAAGCCAGAAGAATTATTCCAGAACAGTGGCTGTTTTGATGGCTTGTGAAAGGAGACCAATGAGTGTTTCATCATGAGAATTCATGATACAACAAAACCAGTCATATTTATAATACTTTTTATACATATAAAATATTTTAAGTGAAATTCTTATAAATATAAATACATAATTATTTATATTTATTTCTACACTAAATGATATATTACTATCCTATTTATTAAAATGAACAAGATTTAATTTTTTTAATCGACTGTTCCCGTATTATATGAGTTCTTATTATCCCTTTGGCTTTATATTATATATGTTTTTAAACTTTAAAGAACATCATTTTATTATATCTATACATGCACACAAACACATACATGCACATTTAAATAAGGAAGTTAAGTTTCTTTACAATTGATTTTAATTTGGATATAAATTACTGAATTTCTGATTATATTGCGATCGATTTATTTAAACAATAAAATGTGCCTCGGTGTAATGTAGGATCGGTAAGCTAAATTTGTTAATATATGTTTTTACTGAATTAAAAATTTAACTACGAAGTTGAAAATTTAGCTACATGTTTTTATATTAACTTTAAATTATGATCATCTTGGTCTCAGCAACGCCACACCTATACGTATAATATAAATTGCAATCATTATTTTAAAAAAATTAAGTTAATTATTTTGAACTAGTGGACCAATGATGTACTATCACAACATATATATTTGTTGCTATCTTCAAACTGTTACAATCTGTTTTTAAAAATTTTAATGGCAATAGTGTAATAAAATAAATAATCGTATAGTTTGTTTATCCAGAAGTTCATAAAAAGTTTGGGTATAGGAAGTGATGGAGAAGGGTTACAACCCATGAACCTTGAACTCCAGAGTATATTCCTCTACACTGCACTACATCATGTTGAATAGTAAAATTTATAATACAGTGTTTTAGTTTATAGGACTATTATTTCAATTTTTTTGTATCAACAGTTTGTTATTTGTTGGAATAGACTGTGGAGAGATTAATAACCTCTAAATTCTAAATCTTGTGAAGTTATATTACTTCAAAAGACATATTTATGTACTCTACTTAAAGTTGACTTCTTTTTCAATTACTAAATTAATTTTTTCTAAGAAGGTTAAGATAATTGTGATAATTTTAAAAAAAAAAAAAAATTAAACTAAGGAAGAAGTTAATGCTTTTTTAATTTCATTTTTAAAAACGCTTAAGTTGTTAGAAATTTAAAAAATATATATAAAAGCATTTTAACTTTAGAATAAAAGCTTTGCTTGATATTAAGTATATGGGTCACTCTGTAAAAATTGATGAAAAATTTTTTTTAATTGTTTTCTATTTTCTATTAACTTTTAATTACCATAAATATATCTGTAATAACTTATAGTACATGTCTCTCAAATTCTTGAGCTTTAGAATTTATTTATCAAAAAAAAAAAAGTATATTTAAAAAACGGTAAAAATACTGTAAACTTGGAATTTAACTAGTTTAAATATATTTTTAAAAAGACATTTTAACAATTAATCATTTGTAGTAAGGTCTAATAAATTTGCTTTCATCAAATGCATTTCAGATTATAATTAATTTCTGAATATATAAATAGTATTTAAAAATAGAGAGAAAAATGAAAGAGGAATTATTAGACATAACAATATGGAAATTTTATAAATAGGTTTTTTTTTTTTCATGTCATAGCATCGGCCGGGAGGCGAACCCGCTAACTCGGGACAATTGCTTGTAAGGCAATTGTGCTGACCTCTCGACCACCAACGCTTGACTATAAATAGGTATTTAAAAGCTAGCAACTCGAATTTTGCAAAATTTTGAATCCACATGCATTAGATCAGGTCTAAGTTTCTCCCTTGACAAAACTTATAACACAGACACTACTCTAAAGATGTGAATAAGATAGCCGGGATATGGATTTAACAAGCACTACCATCCATTATCTATTAATTACTCAATCTTTTAATAGATAGTGGCAGTGGAATAGAAAAAATAATTTGCTTCCATAAAATATTATATAATCTAGGTATTGTGTTGTTTATATATCGGGGGTGAACCTAGGGTAATGGGAAATCATCATCATCAACCCCACTTAACGAATTAAATTTAAACTAAATATAAATACAATGAATATTAGCATGATTCTGAAAGATCGGCCAAGAATAAGTTCCCTAGCATTACAGAGAAGACTAGTAATCATTCATCATCATGAATGATCAAAAAAAATAAAATCAGTCAATCTTGTGACTAGATTTGAAAGTGATCAGCCCTTGCCAAGCTTGGGACAGATTAGATAAACAATCATTTGGATGCACAAACTTAAGTGCTACTCCATACAAATATAACAATTAAAAAATAATGCTAGGATACTAAAACATGCTGATCATCATCAATGTTCTCTGATCACTTAGTACCATTAATGTACTAGCCAACTATAAACGTAATATCTAATAATAAAAACTAAATAAATGTAATGCACAGACTTTAAAGGATATCCCATTGTGCCACCAGCATTAATGAAATCATCAACTGGATGTCCACAACTCTAAACATAAATGCCAATTCATACAATTGACTGCTATTGTGAATGAGATAATACTAACATATATAATGTTATAGACCTATCCTAGAATTAAATAAATTCACTGGAATAACTTAATGAAATATAAATTTATCAATTAGAAACAATAATAATAAATTGAAATCAAGGTCTGATAAGTATGCTATAAATATAAATTCAGCATTCTTAGTTTGATTACAATACCAATATATATATACTATTACATTGTTATGTACATGTATCTCAATAGGTATACATAAAACACATCTATATATCAGCACACAGATGTACCTGTATAATATAAAATGAACATATTTTAATTGTCATAGACTTATAAAAAAATTAAAAATGTATTTTTAATAATAAATAAATAATTAATTTTAACATATATGTGGGAGATGACTCATTTTAATATATATGTGCTATATGACATGCACATGTATAAATGCACATATGTGCCATAACATATTACAATTATCATAAAGAATCAATTCATTTTAATAATTCATAAAGTATGATTGATTTTGATATATATATATATATGCGTGTGGGTGTCTACATGACACACATCTATGTAATCACAAACATACATAATAATTTTAAATTAACATCTTTGAATTATCATAAACAAATAATAAAAAATCAATTTTATAATGCATAACAATTACTTTTAACATATACATTTGATGACTGGTTTTAATATATATATATATGTCTACATGACATGCATCTATATAAGCACATAGATGTGCCATAACATCAAAACTGTCATAAATAATAAATTCATTTTAATAATACATGATTACTTTTAACACATGTGTGTACACACAGATGTTTATATCCTAAAATATTTCATTTGTCGAAAATAATAAACTTAAACCATATTATATTTTCAGAAGACATAATTAATTCTATGATGAAAATATACATAAACTACACATGTATGTATGTATGTATGTATGTATGTATGTATGTATGTATGTATGTATGTATGTATGTATGTATGTATGTATGTATGTATGTATGTATGTGTGTGTGTATGTGTGTGTATGTATGTATGTATGTACGTACGTATGTATGTATGTATGTATGTATGTATGTATGTATGTATGTACGTATGTATGTACGTACGTACGTAAGTACGTACGTACATATGTATGTATTATTATCTCCCTACAAATCAATGTTATTAATTAACCTATTACAGTATTTCTTATGGTAAGTAAAAAATGTTTTTTTTAAACAATCACTAGATTCAATTTGAAAAGTTCTTTTAAAATGCAAGCTTTTGTTTCTTCATTTACAATAAGAAAATTTTTTAAGTTTATTTGATTTTAATTTCAAAATAAATTTGTTATGAATCAATCCTCTATTTTGAGATGTATAATTTAAGCCAAAATTTATTTACTTTTAAACTTGTAAATTAGAAATATTAAATGTGAAGTTAATTATTTAAAATAATATTTCAACAAATTATTTTTCTATTCATCAACTAATATCTGTTTGCTGATATATATCTTCTGTAAGCATACTATATAATATATATGGATATAACAACTTTGTGCTTTCTTTCATATTAGATAAAACTGTGATACATAAACTATAGCACAGTACTTTTTTCAGTAAGCTGGCTATTTACTAGAGTCTCTTGTAAGCTGATCTATTCTAAAACATTGGACTGACTTATTGACATATTCATGAAAGGGTATAAATCCACTAACTGTTGGTATTCAGACACTATAATTTGGTAAACTTCAGGCATGCCATATAATACACAAGTATGGGCTATGAAACACAATAAAGCTGGCTCTTGCTTTCATGTGAATTCAAACTTACCATTGTGACATTTACAGCAGCTCTATTTCTTGCCTTAAGTTATAATTTCACAATAATCTAAAATTGTTGTAAGTATGGCATGAATGAATCAAATCCAATGATTTTTTATATTGTATCATGAAATTTAAATAAACAATTAAGTAAATTCTTTATTTTGACTGGAAAAAGTTAATGACTCTTCAGTTCACTTTAATCTTTTCAAAAACAACTTTGTAGGATTTTATCAAAGATATTACTC
The DNA here is from genome assembly GCA_028023455.1 of Epiperipatus broadwayi. Lineage (NCBI taxonomy): Eukaryota > Metazoa > Onychophora > Udeonychophora > Euonychophora > Peripatidae > Epiperipatus > Epiperipatus broadwayi. Next base: position 4,463,361 of record JAQFVV010012439.1, on the reverse strand, counting down.
TAATTTTTATCAAAAGCTTTATACAAGCTTTAATTAAGAAAGAAATGCTTAATCTAATTAAAAATAGATAGGGAAATTTTATAATTACTAGTATTATCTATTTTAACATAAAAAGATGATTGTTTTAATTATTAAAATCAGAGTAAACCCTTTTCAAATGTTTAATTTATAATTTTTTTTTTCATTCAAAATTATTATTTAGCTATTAACTGTTATTCCAGTGTAATATAATAAATATCTACAAAAAATTTTGTTTGTGTTTGTTTTTTATTTGCCTTTCAACTTATATATATATATATGCATGCACACACTGTTATGTTGATGTATGCCATGAGACACATAACCACCTCAATATATTATCCATATAAAACCTATTTAGAAATGTTATTGTTTTTAAAATTTTAGTCATACAGGTCTTACCCTTAGTATTGGATTTTCCAGAAAGAACATGCTATGGAACAATCTCTTCACAAATATCATAGATTACAGCAATTATTTATATTACAAAAGATCTATTCACAATACCATAAATAATTCAGACTATGTTAGTATTATTTTCCTTGCCTAATATTTCAATTACTATAACATTGTTATCATAATATTTATTTCTAGTATACTATGTGCATTCATATATATATATAGTCTCATTTTGATATGCAAAAATAAGGTAATTACAATGTTAAACATCATTAAAGATTTCAAAATAAATCCAATAGATATTTACAATAATAGTAGGAAACTTTTGTTTTCCATCCTAATCTTTAATAGACTTCATTACAATAAGTAGATTCCTCATGAAGATAAGTAAAAATAATTTATTTTTTTTAATCTCTCATTATCCTCACAAAAGAAAATGGATTTTACTATGGTACATATTATTCCATTCAAATATTTTGATGTCTTGTATGATTTAGTTCAGTCATAGAATGGTGGTTTCAAGAGTTAAAGATCAGCATATCTATGTGTAACTCTGTTACTTTCAGTGTTTGATTTCTATCATTTTTAGTGTTGAACATCTTATGATCTCTTATTTGACAAATCATTTATTTTCATATAAATTTTTGTTTTATGTGATATATCAAAATATGTTTTTAGTCTTAAAAACTGCATAGAATATTTTGTTATAAATTTCTAATACATTACAAAATTATTTATTTTGATTTTAAGATACAATATTAAAGTAATTAAAAGATTTATAAATGTATGCATGTATGAACAGTTAATCAGAGAAGACCATTATTGTTTAGTATTGCAAACAAACAATAATTTGCCCAAATTTTTGATTGTAACTTTCAATTTTTAATATATTTATTTTTGCATTAAATAAATCTTAATATATATATATATATTGTTAAATTTTAAAGAAATGTATCTTTTTTTATATAATTTAGGGTTCAAGCCTCACTTGCATCGTTATTTTTGTTATTGGTTTTATATCCTGGATGCCCTACACTGTTATACTACTACTTATTTTTCAGAAAAACATAGAAGTCAGTTTTCATACTCTCATGTTTATTTATGGATTAAAATTAAGTTCTTCTGTCACATTTCCATTGGCTTATTTCAGATTTAATAAAAGGTAAATTTTCAATTTTAAAAAAAAATTATATTTTTTAATTAATAAATATCAAGTACATACATATTGTATATATATATATATGTATTCTCACTGAATTTAATATGTAACCATAATCAACTTAATAGACAACTATATATTTTAATCATATATTTATTTTCATCCAATTGGCTTTCGTTCAAAATTGAACCTTGTCAAGATATTACATTAATTCAAAATATCATGTGGCTTACACATCATCTTACCATGTTACTTAATATCATCTTAGCATATTATGAAATATGAAGAAAGTACTGAAGTGATAAAATATTGTAGAAATTATAAAGAAAGGAAAGTGTATGAGATAAAGTATATCCAAGAAAATGAAGAGAAATATATGAAATTAGTATAAGGCTCAATAAAGTTGAGAGGAAAATGGGTGTTAAATAAAAATTGAAAAGGATAAAAACATTTTTAGGTTGAGATTGGTCAATAGAGGATATGCTTACATGATATGTAAATCACATGATCTTTTGAAATTTTTTTTTTCTGATATGATCTTTTGAATTAACTTAATATCTTGACAATGTTCAATTTTGAGCAAAAGTCAATTAAAGCAAAATAAATATATGACTAAAATATAGCTGTCTATTAAGTTGATTATGCTTACATATTCAATTCAGTGAGAAAGTATATAAGAAAGACAATGTAATAGTTTTAAAAGGAATAACCATCAAGTGATATATATATATATATATTGAAACGGAAACCTCCAATCCCTTTCCGTTTCACCATCAACCTAATGACCTACTCGTCTGAACTAGTTTCGAACCTATCTTAAATGTAGAAATGTCATATGTAAAAATGTTATATATAAGTCGAGCGGGAAAACTTTGCTATAATGGCCGCTTAAATTGCATCATCCATTTACTTACGAAAACACGCTATAATTAGACAGGTTTGATAAAATTATAGCGGAGAAATGCTCATAAATTATTATAAAATGTTTTATAAATTTTCAGTCAATTTTTAATTATATTCGCTATAATATTCGTATGTGGATGGATAATTTAAACCTGGGAATAACAGCAAAATGATTTGTATATATATATTTAAGTTTAAATAAAGAAGATATAATGTAAAACATTTTCTTTAAATTATATTTAACGGTTTTCTGATTTAATGTTTTACATATATAATTGAAACTCAAGTATTTTCTTTAAATTTGCTTTTTTTTTTAATAAACAAATAATATTGTAGGAACAAATATGTTAAAAGTTATTTATTTCAGTAAAATAAAAATCATTCCTTGGTAATTAAAAATGAGAATTTTGTGTAAACAAGATATCAATTAGTGACTGCACCCCGGGTAAAAAGTAAAATCTAGTTTACTGATTGATTTTTGTTTGCACAAAAGACTTTATCATTAAATCAGAATACCGTTCCTTCTGCTAAGCTTTAACATTCTTTAACACCTAAAAAGGAATTTAATTAATGAAACTGAATCAAATTATATAATTTATATATTTTAATAATTTTAAGTAATTAAATGTAACACCTTGGAGACGTTATCTGTTGCAGAAATTGGATTATATTATTTTATTTAATTAAAAGTCAATTGGTCCCGAGGCAAACGAAATTCCAAAAAGGTGTTAAAGCTTAGTCGGAATATATAAATAGGCCTTATTTTAAGCGGGAAGATATACTCCATCTTGCTTTTGAAGAGCTATTACTATCCAAGTTATAAATTGTTTAATTTTACCATGTCCGGCTAAAGTCAGGCAAAATTTTGCTGCCGTTCCCGTGATGGAACGTCGAGTTCAATCCATCAAATGCCGAAGCAACAACCACACCAAATAAAAGATGTCATAAGCCGCTAAAAGAACTTGCCTTCGTTCCAACACCATTTTAAATCGTCTCGCATCTGAATAAGAACATGCCATAAGCCGCCAAAGAACTCACCTTCGTTCCAGCTCGAATCTATCAAGTCCAGCTATAGAACTGTTACAATATTATTTAAAATAGCAGAGCTCTGTGTGAATTTCAAAAACAATCATGATTTCTTCAGAAACAGGTTAGCTAACCATATTATTGAAACTTCTTCCTAAATTGTTTTCAAATAATCTTTAAATTCTATAAAATGAAATACTTTTGTAAAATTCTTTATTAATTCAATATTGTAAACCCTTTCTATAAATGAAATACTTTGCTAAATTTCTGTGTTAACTAATGTTTTGCTATATAATTTAATCACTGCAGTTATATTTTGCTTTTCTTTTGCTTATTTTTAATTATTGTTAATTATGCCATGTTTCGAAACAGCGTGCATTTAATTACCAATATGTTTTTTTTAAAAGATATCATTTAAAATCTCCGTAGTATTATTTATATAGCGTCATTTCGTGTGCTGTTTCGAAACCCAAATTCATATTTTTTCACTTAATAAATTAATTAATATAAATATAAAATGTGGCTTTTCAACCTTTAATTATTATATTACTAAAGATTAAACTAGCCTGGAGTGCAAGCATAAGTATATTTTTTTAGTAAAGTATTCGTAAGTCCCTTATTAAATATACTTTTCCCCCTTTTAAAAGTTCAGTAGTTATAGATAACTAAAGAGATTGAACGGGATAAAGTTTGTAGCTATATATTCCTGTCAGTAGCATATCGTATTTCTCATGCTACAGAAGAGTTGGCTCTTTTGATCAAGCTGATGATCTAGTGTTCATTTAATATATGATCTTTAATTTATAATATCCTTCAGCTTGGCGGATGTGGGATTTATTAATATTTTCTCGTTGTGCTGTTCCTTTTGATATATATATAAGATGGAGCCACGGTAAGTCCAGCCCATCTTCTCTTATGGGTAGTGCAGTAGCGAAGTCTGAGCTACGGGCCAGATTAGCACGTAAGTCCCCCGCCTCTGAACCAAATAAAGGTTCCCCATTAGCAGCATGACGACCGGTTATTGGGTAAACCATTGTTTGTCACAAAAACCCTAAAACTATTCTTCCATCCGCAGAGCCACTTTATTATTATACTTTACTTGTGCCTAGCATATTAGTAAAATCGTTATAGCCAACTCTTTCCTCCCTAATATGCAATTTTCGGCATTGAACCGAAGCATTCTTGAAAACCCGTTCGATCTAAAGCTATCTGGGACACTTTAAAAGCCCATAGTTAATATAAATTTATTATAATTAAGACATATTATTAAGCTTCACTCCAGACTTGGTTTGATTTCATGAACAATAGCCACTCGAACTGATGATGAAAGGGCATAACTGGTAAAAGTTAATGTAGTGATTAGTTATATAGTAGGGCTATTTGTTTCCATTAAATAATATTGGATCAATTAAATAATAGCCAACATATCAATTATTGTTTAAATGGCCTAGAGTAATGTTACTTTATAAATAAAATGCCTGCGTGCATTTGCCAGCAACAATTGTCAATAAATATATTTTAATTCATCATATATCAGTTTCTGTCTCATTATTAAATCAATCCAATTCACTAATTGCCCATAAGTATTCATTAGTAAAGCCCCTATTATTTAAATATGTTAGATTTTATCTGTGGAATGTCTAGTATTTACGTTGTTTATATATATGTTTAAGTCCATGAGTCTTATTGTTTTCTCCGATTTGCTAGTGGGCCGGATGAAGAATTAAATCTCGTGTGCTACCATTGTTATGTTATCCATTGGGTGTTAGATCTGGTGCTTGGAGAGTGGGTTCGAATCCAGGCTGGTCCCTTACCTAAATCTCGGGCTTGACTGGGTTTGAAGTACATTTTGTGAGTTCCAGCTCGTGTTAGATGGATAAGCATGTTTTGACTGGCACAATATATATATATATTGCAATGGTATAAATCGGCAATTTGAATAGGCTGCACAAATTGGGCAAGCCAAAATCTTTACTTGTATAAAATAAAATATATTTTAAATTTATTATGAGACTCTATGAATTTAGGCTAGCTAATATATATATACCATTACACACTAATGAATTTGTAATTAATTTATTTAATGTTCCATCATGTCTGCTATCAAAATCTATATTGTTATAAATAAGCTTGATTATTATCAGTTAAATAAATAATTTATTCTGTTTGAATGCTATGTATAATTTAGTTTCAAAATATAATAACTTGAGACATATATGATAATGATTGAAGAATGTAAATTATAAAACACAAAATAAATTGAGCGCTGGTTTATTTAATTCAAACAACCAAGTCTATTGAGGCATTAGTTTATCTTATATAATTAATGAAATGTAAATAAGAAAGTTAATAAAATCAAATCATAAATTATAAAAATATACAGATATTTGTTTATATATACTTAACTAACTGCATAATTTAATGTATCTATTGCAAATTGTAATTATGTAAAGGCTTTTAAATTAATACCACAAATTAATATACTTTGTGAATCTAAAATAAAATAATCATGAGATCCAAATTTTAATCAACAAACAATAATTTATTTACAAAAAATAAAAATAAAAAAAATATAATAATAATATCTGCAGATAACCTTGATACTGCTAGTAAGTAAAACAAAAGTTGTTGGGGGTCAAACCCCTAAAAAACTAGTAAAATTATCATAATATAAAAGTAAAATAATTTATATATTTTGAGAAAACAAAAAGAAACGTTTTGAAACAATAGTTAAGAAGAATTATAAACTGATTGGAGAATTTTATATAAAAAAAAAAAAACCTATAATGTTACCAGAAAGAAAAAAAATGGACACAATAAAACGACATGATCGAGTAGTTACCATCAATATGGCTGCTATCATGTGTCAAAATTTAAACCCAGTTAAATAATATTCAAACATAACAAAAGCTATCATGTAAACAATCAATATAAAAAATAATCTGACTATAATAAACAATAAAACAGTCCCAATATTTAGAAAAACAAATTTGAATGACATAAGACAGCTAAACTTAAAATTTCAGGAAAACCAAGACCCCTCCCCTTGCACACTGAACCAATGGTGCACTAGAAGAGACTATATACATCATTTAGAAATTTTTTCCTTCATTCTATAATAATATCTGGCACAGATGCAAATATATTACTATCATTTTCCATGATCATTTTATATCAAGCAATAACTGAAAACGAACTGTGGGAAACAATTGTAAAAATTGCAGACCACCCCAAACCCAGATACCTCACCATCGAGTTTTTTGATATTAATCAAAAGAAGCAATTACAGAACCAAATCAAAACATTAGGCAATTATGCGATTGTTGTAGTCAACAATTTGTTATCATCAAAATCATATTACAGGAATAATTAAGAACACATACTTTCGATACACAATACAGGACTTACAAAAAATGATGGAGCCATTTGGTAGAATAATAGCATTTCAATCAATATACCTCAAAGACATGCCAATACCAATATATAGCAATAGTTATGATTTTGTTGAAATTACACAAAGACATTGATTCAGAATACATACCACACAAATTGCAGATCAGAAGGTTATGCTGTGCCTATATATAAGAGGCTCAAAACCACAATGTTATGCATGTGAGAAACATGCCCACCTGTCCACACATTGCATTGACAGCCAAGTCATACAAGTTCAGTCAGAAAACAATTAAGACAAACAATGCCAACATGAAAATAGCAACAATCCACAGATTACCCTAACAACTCAACTAATCAACACGAAAACAAAGACAAGCACTGTGTAAATGAAACTTCTGAACACAGTCATGGAGAAGAAAATACATACATACTTTACAATAAATCATTTAAATAATACAAATGCAAGCTCTGATCAAATGGCTCAAAATCAAACACACATTTTATATATCACAAACACCAGTCATATCAATAATACAACAGACTCAAATCTGGATATATCCAATGACACACATAACTGCACTAAAACAAGCATGCTACATGTAATCATAAAAAATGTTTGCAATCACCATGGAGTCATTAACCCCATGCCTGCCTCCCACAGAAACATCAACAGAAACCAAAAGATGACCTTCTTGCCTGAGAAAAAATAAACAATCTAAAACAGCCAAAATAGATTGAAACAGTACTCTAACAGAAATGATTGGCCACTTGGTGGAGGACTTCATACCTATGGAGTTTGATTGTGATCAAGCCATTGATAGATGCTCACCAAGTTCTAGAATATATGCAGAAGTTTCACAGATATTACAACATTGTGCAAAATCAACTCACAGCTGATCACATTAATGAAGTTAAACATAACAGCATTCAATATTAGAGGGATTAGCTAAAGCAATGGATAAAGGTCACATAACCTCATATCCTAGGACTTCTTGAAACTAAAATCTATAATGGCTCACAAGTAGACCCCTCAGCATACCTGATTAGAGAAGGTTACTGTGCATGCTGTAAAGATGCATCATCTCACTCGGGAGGATCTGAACTGTTTACAACACCAGATTGTCCATTTCAGTCATTCAAAATCATGTATATAGATGCTACTAATAGTAACTGCTTCTCACTAAACATCATATTTTGTGTACATTCCACCTGGTCCTGAAATTATTTCAAATATTATACTAAACATAAACTTGTTACTTGTTTTGATTTCACGTCCAATTGTACTAATCAGTGATTTATAAATATTTGAAAACCAGGTACCCTTCACAAACCTGGAGCTTAATTGTAAGTATAGGGGATTTGAACTCAGATTTTCAATCACCCTCCATCTATCCACACTATCTCATACAACTGATACACATGACCACACACATGCAGACAAGATAAATAATCACCAATATACATATTCCATGCTAAATCAGCACTCATCAGTTGATCCAGATTATCATCTCCCACACATATATATAATCAATGCTCAGTTTATATTAAGATAGAAAATCTTCATACTTTAATGGTCAGGCTTCAATATACTCCAACCTCCAATTTTTCAACCATCCATATCATTGAAAATCTGATGATGAAAACCCAAATCCCATGTTGATGCCAATATTATTGCCATGCCCATGTTGACCTCAAGTCACTCTGACCCCTCTTGTATAGGACCTTATCCATTTATATATATAGAAGAGGGATGGGAAGGATACAAGCTTGATGTGTAAATATTTGAAAATCAGGTACTTTTCACAAACCTGGAGCTTAATTGTAAGTATGGGGGGATTTGTCTATATATATGTATGTGGGAGATGATAATCTGGTCCAATTGATGAATGCTGGTTTATCACGAAATATGTATATGTGATTATTTATCTTTTCTACATGTGTATCAGTTGTATGAAATAATGTGAATAGATGGAGGGTGCTTGAAAATCTGAGTTCAAATCCCCTATACTTAATCAGTGATTTCAATGTGAAATATCAAGATTTTATTTCAAAGTGGCTACATCAAATATCGATACCACTTGTGAGTGTTGAGAGTTTTCTGACAAGTGATGCAATTATTACTTTTCACAATGGTTGTCATGACCTGTGTTGCTAATCACCTATATTACACTATCTAATTAACCTAAACATCAACCTTTTTTTTTTCTGATCACTCTCACAAACCTTGTTGATTAACCTGATAGAAATTCAGACAGCTGCAATTACTCATGAAAAAACAATTGGAATTCTGCTTCCAACTGTCACCCTGGAATTTATTTTTTCAGAGACATATATAATGCTTCAGAAAATCAAAAATATGCAATATTACCCCCACCCAGAGATATCTAGCATTTATAAATATTTTATCATTAAATATAAATCACATTACGCACAAATCTCCCCCACCCTCCTCACTACTAGTTTTGGCTGATAAAATATATAGATGTATTTCAATGTTCAACTCAATACATACCAGTCAACAACATATACACAAGCTTACTCAAGCATGCAATAATATGTGTAACAATCTTAAGAACTACCTGGCAATAAAAAAAACTACCTGGCAATAAAAAAAAAAGGAAAATCTGCTTCAGCCAACAACATACCTGGATGAGCCTTGGGCTATACATCTATCATCAGAATGTCAATAGCACTCACAGATGAGGGGATCACACATGCAGGAAAGAACATCTTAAAACCAAACTATCATCATTTCAAACAAAAGCTACAAACATACCACTCAATCAATCCCCTTTCTGATGTTTTTTGAAAACCAGAAACAAACACCCCATTAAACATCAGAGAATTTGCTACTAAACTGGCCACAATATCTAAAACATGTCACCCAAACACACATGACATCCCAAAATTTGTCCTTGCATATCTCAGGCAGTTCACTACCCAATACTTGTGCAAGCTTGCAAATCACCTGTCATAGAAGCTACATGACATCCCAGGTTTATACCCAATTGCACTAATCCTCTTCAACAAAAAACAAGCATCCATATCAACAATCTCCAACCTCTGACCCATCTGAATGTGGCCACTTACCATTAAAATAAGTGAAAGAGTACTCACAGATAGCCTAGAGATATACATTCTACCACTAATCTCACACAGTCATTTTGCAATGAAGCAATCATCTACTGCACAAGTTGCAATGATGTTTGGTCTTAAACTCAGTTTGGGACTGGAAAAGGTACATACCAATTGCAGTTCAACTTGATATAGAAGTGACTTTTGATTCAGTTGACATTAATATATTAATTAACATGTTGGCTGATACAATTCCATGCACTCATCTGTATATGCTACTACTCAGCCTGAAATCCATATCGCACTCAATGGAAAAAATTCTCAATCATTCATCCCCACACAATTAATATCCCAAGGTTCCCTACTCAGCTCATGACTATTTATCTTTTACATAAACTTGTTCATACTTAAAATCCAACAGAGTATCAAAGGCATAACAAATACCAGGTACATGTCAACATATAACCTGCATCAAATATATCGATGACATTACTGTCTTCCCTCCTTCTAATACTACAAAAAATATCAAGACTATGAATCAATACACCATCTTAAGTTTAATCAGAATAAGACTGTAGACTGGTCACTCTACACCAGTAAGCCATACACACAAATTTTCCAAGGCAAACCATCTGCTTTCCTCAGCTTTCCCTTCTACGAGGACATTAATGCAATGAAATACAAAATATAGAACAAGTTAAAAGATGAAGCACAATGGATCACTGCTTTTCTATCAAAATCATACCTCTCAATGATCACCAAAATAATTTATTATTCTCCTATAGTTCAATTTTCCAAGGCTTTTACATCAAACATTTCTTCATATTGTAATAAACTTCTATGGAATAGAAAGACAGTGTTAAGATCTGCAAAATACCTTACTCTTCCAAAGATATACAATGGTTTGGGGCTACATAACATATATATTTTTCAAATACAGAAGACCACAAACCTTATAATAGCCACACTCAGACATTTCCCAGAACTTCAATGTTTAATCCAGATAATGCCTACAGACAAACTTCCACCTTCACATTACTGCCTATCATCAGTTATCAACCATTTTAGAACCATACATATTCAAATATTACTGCAAGTAATAAAATATTCATATTGGCAGATCTATGCTCTGTTATACCCAGGTCATGCTCCCAGATGCTCGGAATAAACAACTGATAGCTGCTTAAAAACTTTTAAAAATGGTACATGGAACCTTTTGATTTTCTCTTTAGACTAAATATATATGTCTTGCCAACATAATACTTTCTAAGACACAGATGCCTGTATTCCAAAATAGACTCCTTCTGCCCACTATACCACTGATAAGAAGAAACTCAACAACCTTTGTTTTACAATTGCTCAGTGTTAAACAACATTTGGCATGAAATAACAAATACATACAAACAAGAAACATCTTTCTGCAGGATATCAACAGTGCATACTGCAGAGCATCCACCCCTATGGTCCATGCAGCAACTTTCATGCTCTATGCATTCTGGTGCACATGATGCTCATTCGCTTTTGGCAATAATACAGCCAACATACATCAACATATAACAAATTAGTACAATTAAGAAACAGAGACACTAAAATAGCACATCCAGATATTTTTGCAGCCACATGGTCACTCATAAAACAATGATCAAATCTCTAATCAGTTAATGTTTTGTCATTTTTCAAATCAAGTACCTAAAAAATGGTTCACAAAACCTACACAAAACAAAGACTGAAAAAAAAACTCTCTAATAGAAGTATAATATAACTAATCAAGATTGTAAGCCAGAAACTTACCAACTGCAGTATTAATATATTCAAAAAGTGATTGCAAGAAAATGGACATCACAAAAGCCAATAATTGATATATGATAATAAGATATGCACAATGTTCCAGCAGAATCATATTCTAGCTCACAAAACCAATATCTGAAGATTATCAAATTGTTATAAAGCTTGTATGTGAATAAAATATGTACTGTATACATGTGTATTAATTATACCAAATGTACAAAGTAAGATAAATTTGGGAAACAATTTAAAGAAAAACAATGGAATAACAAATCCTAGCAAAAGCCATGTAAATTTTGTAATATAATCTATCACAAACAGTCCACTGCTTACCCAGTTTATATCTATAAAGACTCGTAAAGTATTTAGTTAGACACAATATACATAATCCTCATGAACACCAATGTAAGCACATGCATATGGAAAGTATTAATGTAACCTTGCTTTTTTAGTCTGAATAAAGTTCCTTTTTGAAACACTATCACCATCATCATCATAATATTAATAATAATAATAAAATTGATTAATGGCTATAAATTTATTTGATAATCTGTACTATTAAAATTTTATAACTTGTATTATTATAAATAATGCAAAGGATGATACATTGATTAACCAAAAAGAAAATATTTATCAATATCATTACTAATAAATAATTATAAAAACATATTAAATGATCAAGTTTGTTTTCCAATCCTTTTATCTCCATAAACGAAGACTGTTTAATTTAGATACAATTTTGTTTTACAAATACACAAAAATGATTTATTTTAAATAAAAGTAGTTTATTTATCCTTATTTCTTCCACGAGTTTTTTTTACAATCTATTGGGCTCTAATTTAAGTTTTCAGTTGTCTATCCATTGTCATCTGTTCTAGCAATATGTCCAACCCAACTCCATTTTAGTCTCCCAATTCTTTCAATGATGTCAGGAATAATTGTTTGTTTTCTCACCAAGGTATTTTGTTTTTATCTCTTTTTGTTATTTCTAATATAATCTCTTCAAATTTCATAAAATGATCTGATGTCTCTGTATTGCTATTTTGTTAAGCATTCAAGTTTCAAATCTACAAACTCATGGAACACTCTTATTAAAAATCTTTCTTTTCAAACACATAGACATATTTCTTTTTAATATTGTTATTTCTACAAAAAGCAGTTCATCCAAGTTTAATTTTATAATTAATTCATTCATTATGTTTTCATTTATATTAACAATCTGAGGAAAATATTTGTAGTTATTAAGTTCTAATTCATCATTATTGATCTTTATTTTCTTCTTCTGAGAAATCCATTGAACATTATTTTAGTCTTTTTCCTGAAGCATTAATTTTAAAAAACTATTACATTATCTGAAAAATCTGAATAACTTAATACATATCTTTCTATATATACATATAATTGGAGCAACAAATTCAAACTGCCAACTCAATTCATTAAAAATATATAATTGGCCTTTAATTTTATCTTAAAATTAATTATTTTTGAAAGATCGTGTGACACATTAAAACCAAAATATTAATAAATCAGGTGAAAATTGAACTAGTTAAATTTAGTTCTTAATTCCCTCACTTCAATCTTGAACTGTTCTTTATGATTTAAAAGAATGGTAAAGTGACAAGTTAAATTACTATTTGAATACTTTATTATTGTGTTATCAAACTAAATTTCTCAAGAGATTACAGCATTCAATAAGTGTTTTACATCATGATTCTATGATATTTGAAAAGATAACTGATGGATCATAAAAATATAAGTAAGACTTTTTTAAAAAATAAAGTCTTGTCTTGCGTTGTTAGCCGAGAGGTATCGCAGCTGCCATGCAAGCAAGTAGTTGGTTGCAGACGGGTGTGGGTTCGCGTCCCGGCAGATGCTATGACATATGAAAAAAAAAATAAAGTCTTTTATGCCTCTTTTGCCGTGAGGGACTTTAACAAGAAATATTTAGTTCTGATTTTGTATATAGTACTATTATCTTAAGGATCTTTTTTTCAAAAGATTATTTAAAATATAAGCATCTGGAGCATTGCATGAGATTATAATTCTGTCGATGAATGTCATGTCAATTAGTAATAAACGCACACACATAAAATTAATTTTTTAATAAAGTATTATGGTTTATTTCTGAAGTTCTTTGATATTTAAGCATTCAATAACTTAGTTTTAATACAATTGTACATTTTTTTTAAAAAAAAATTTTTTTAGTTATTTCAATTTTTAGAGTTATTATTCTGTTATCAGTAAAAATATATTTTACATTTAAGTAGATTTTATAATTATTATTATATTTTGTTATTAACTGATGTTATTGATACAACAAAACTTGAAGTAAAATAAATCAATTTATCTAGTAAATATTTAAAATTCATTAATAATTAAAAAGTCAGTATAAACTCAATAATAAAGTATTACAATCTAATCTGATCTTGAGGACAATTTGAGATTGCTTGAATATTTGTCATTATTATTACACTTAACATCACATGATCACTATCTCATACTAGCACATAATTGTTATTAAACAATTCAAGACAAAGCAAAACTCTCCATATAGTAGTGCCATGTATGGGTGCTGAATTGAGTTCAGACCCATATGACTATATAAGCTATTGAGCTTGGATTGAAAATATTAATTGTGTTTTCAATTTCATTCTCATAGTTTTGTAGTTAAATAGAGTTAAAAGGTGGGTCCTGGAGGGTTGCATTAGATCCTAAGATCTAGGTGCAGTGCTCTCAGATCCAAGGCTCCTCACTGATGAAGGCCACAAGCCAGAAACTAGTCTGGGGATATTGGATGAGTAGGCACTAGATAGGGATTTTATGCACAAGCCTTCTGGCACCCATTGATTGCTCTTTTTAGCACAAGATGACACTACTATATGGAGAGTTTTGCTTTGTTTTGTATTATTACACTTCCATGAAAATGTTAACTTCAAATAATAGTGAAATTCTATCTTGCCTAATAGGGACAAAAAGTTGTGCCAAAATATTTTAATAATAATGCTAAATGCATAATCATGATATTCTCGTATTTTGCTAGTTATTAATTATTTAATAATCAACAAATACTAAAACATGTAACTATAATAATTAGAATAAAGCACAAAAAGTCAAGAACCATGTTAAACATGATTTAATATGTGAATCATGTTAAACACAATTATGTATATATATATAATCATAATAAAAAGAATCAATATATCGATTATATTGATTATTTTTATTATGATTACAATATTGTTCTAATTAATGGACATTATATATATATATATATATTACTTGGATAAAAAATAATTGTAAGAAATGACCTTGAGGTTAGCATCCATAGTAGCATAACACTTCCCATAATAAGTAATAAATTCTGCATTACGATAATATTATTTTATTTTTATAGTTAGTGCAATGTGAAAAAACACATGATATAGTGTTTATAGCATCTGTCTAATAGCCTCTTAACTTGAGATTAATTCAGACTAGATTAATTTGAGCCTTTTTTTCAAGTCATAACATTCAGGGAGATGACCAATATGCAATTCTGCTAATCAATGTGGTCAGCAAATGGGTATTTTTAATTAGAGGGTGTGTATGCTAAATTATTGTGATTTAGTTTGTTCAGGTGAGTGTTGATGCATTAAATGTAAATATAAAAGTATAGTTATATATGCTTTAGCTATCTATCATATTTCAATGTGTGCTGAGTCCATAGTTGTCTTTACCTTTTACTGACGGTTAAAAAAGTAATTACTTTTTCTTTCTAATATGGATACTATCTCAATGTCAATATCAATAATATGTAATGAATGTTTGAAGATATTACTATTACATTAATTTACTTTTCTAAACAGATTATTGAGATTTTGACTTTTTTAAAATCAATAATGATGTAAAATTATTAGAAAGTAATTTACAATAAATGATATAATATTTATTGGTGAATCTATATATGACTTACAATTACAGAACTTTTAAGTAATCAGAAACAAAAAGTAAATATTTTTTCCAAAACTTTTTGTTACTTTTTGAATATTGGACATTGTTTTTATTTTATGACAAAAAAAAAAGTCTAGTGTTTTTTTTTTCTTAATCTAAATTTGTAACAATATTTAAAATGTTAAACCAAATTAAAGGTTTAAAATATTTTAAATACTTTAGTCAAGGATAATTTTTCACATACTAATATATATCTGACTGGCATATGTTAGTCATTAAACTTTAAATAATAATAATAATAGAATTTATAAATTTAGAACGATTTACAAAAAAAAATTCACTGAATAATTTGCTTAATAAAAAAAAAATTACATCTGATATTTATTAAAGAAACTTTAACAAATTTAATTTTGATATGCAATGCTTTTTGCTCAACATTAATTATTTATTCTGAAAACATTTGTAAAGAATAAATTATCTTGAACCTGGAAAATTTTCTATAGAAATAATATTAATAACATTTAGACTGGGACTGTAGCACAATAAACTTTTATATCATTACCCATAGTGGTAACAATAGATAGATAATAGGTAGGTAAAAGGATGAATAGGTTGATGGGTAAATATATGAAAGGCAAATAGATAAATAAATATGTAAATAGTAGCTAGACTGATAAACATGCAAATGGAACACAGATTATTAGACAAATAGATAAAAAAAATAGACATGAAAAAAGATATATCAAACAGATCCAAAAACAAATAGATGTCATAAAGATATAAAAAGAAAAAAAACTTATATAGACTGATAGAGATATGTTGATAGAAAGACATATGAATAAATAGTTGAACAGATTGAGAAACAGATAAATAGATGGATAGAATAGATAAACAGAATACATAAACCAACAAACATATAGATAAATGGAATGAATAAATAAATAGGGAGGTAGATAGATATGGAGATAAGAAATAGACAGGCAAATAGATAGATGGATGAATGAAAAAATAAAAGGATGGAAAAATAGGTAATTACAAGTATATATATATGAATGCCAGCAGATAAACAAACTGACATACTAGTTAATATCAGATAAAAAGATAGATGAATTAATGAATAATTGCATTGATTACCTATAAAAAAAAATACATTTTTTTTTTTTTTAGTACAGAAATGTTTTAGCATTAATTGATTTTCCAGTAAACCACAAATATATAAATAATATAGGATAGATGACTGTGAAAAATCATATTCTTGAAAAAATAGATGAATCCTAAAAAATTCATACATCTGAAACTATAGTAGACCTCTAGCTCCACATATTTAAAAGATAATTTATAGACAATATAGCAGAGCATTGTGAAAGTATTTGTAGCAATTAATTAACCTGGATTTACTAGGATTATTAAGAAATATTGATTCAATGCTATAGTAAATAACAGGCAACAAATAATAAGTAAAAGTATGTGTGCAAAGTGGAGCTGTATTAATGAATGAAATAATTTTGTAGTTTATGGCAATAATGCAAGATTATTAATGCTGCTTACATCTGGCTCAAATTTGAAATTCACTCATGTTGTAGCATTTATCAGAAAACTACATAATTACTAAAATCTGAAGCTACAAGAACAAATAATTATGATCTTATTCTTAAAATTTATAATAATGAAAATAGATATGTCTATTTATGATCCACAGCTTTTAAAAGTGAATCTGCTTTTATGTTTAATATTGTTTTTATGAAATATTTGCAATTACTTGACTTACAAAGTTATAAAATAAGATTTGGTTTCTCATCTTTGTGCATTTAATTATAAATTAAAAATAATAATCATATCCTGCTTAAATTTTAAATTTTTTCTTAATCTAGCATTTGAAGAAAATCAAGTCTTAATAAAATCAGCTTATATTAATAAATAGATTTTATGACCATGAAAGTGGGTATATATATTTGAATGCTCTCAGAAGTTGTTTTGCTTCCTTCATTTAATTTTATATATATACAGATATATACAAAATGACCCAAACTGAATTTATATTATCATTATTATTGAATAAATACATTTAAAAAATTTCGATTTTTTTTATGTGTTTTATTAAACAATAAAGTTTATCTATTTGGAGGCTTTTTTGTCAATAATCTAATTGCATATATCATTTCTGATATATATATGTGTGTGTGTGAATTCCAAAGACTCAAACGATTTAACCATTTGATTATATTTCTATTCTATCAGAAAATTCAATACATAAGCCGTGTCCCAACGATTAACTAATAACTGATAGAACGAGACTAATTTGCCAATCTTGTAATTGATATTTTTTCAAAAAAAAATTGGAAAACCAGCTCTAGATTACATCTCTTCTATTATTTAATTTCATAAATAATTGTCTTTTATATTCTTTAATAATTTGTTCATCCATTTTATACTTTTTTTTTTGCTTTTTGAATTCATTTAAATTCTTAAATTCGCTCTGGAAAATATTTTTACATGATTAATAAAATAAATATTGTTCTTTCTCTGAATTGACTGAATACATTTCAATTAACGTTCCATAAATCTAAATTAATCAAATTTTATATATATGTAAAATAATAAAATATATTTAACTATGTAAATATTAAAGAACCATCTATTCAAAACTTTTAATAAACTGTGGCTGTTTGTAATAAATTAAAAAGAATAATATTTCTCACTCGGAGAAAATATTAATAACATTAAATATAACTTAACGGCATTTTTGGTGTCGAATATTCTTTTCAAAGGCTAATGTTATAATTCTCTTTATTTGAGCATTAATTAAAGGGGATTTGAACCCAGACTTTCAACCTCTCTTCAGTCATTCACTCTATCTAATATAACCGATACCCATGACCACATACATGAGAAAAAAATAAATGATCTCCAATATGCGTATGTCGTGCTGAACCAGCACTCATCAATTCGTCCCGATCATCATCTCCCACACATATATATAATCGGTGCTCAAAAGTTTTATGTTAAGATAGTAAATCTACAAACTTTAATAGACAGGCTTCAATCCTCTCCACTCTCTAACTCTTCAGCTATCCATATCAATGGAAATCTGATGTTGGCATGCTCAAACTTTGTCGATGACATTATTATTGTCATACCCATGTTGAACTTAAATCAGTCTGACCCTTCATATGTAGGGCCTCAATATGTCCATTTAAATACACAGAAGAGGGATGGGCAAAATACAGGCTAAATATACTTAAGCAGCTTCTGATTCTTTTAAATCTTTTTATTTTCTTATATATATTGCTAATGATATGGAATTAAAAATTAAAAACAAATTTTTTAACACACTTTTTCTTTTCAAATCTTTTTTTTTTTTCATATGTCATAGCATCGGCCGGGAGGCGAACCCACAAACGTCTGCAACCAACTACTTGCTTGCAAAGCGACTGCGATGACCTCTCGGCTAACAACGCTTGACTTCTTTCTTATGAACTTTGTTATTGTTGTTTTTTTGGAAAAAAATAAAGGATGTTAACGAATTTGTTTTTTTAATTTTAATATATTAATGGACTACATTTTTAAGAATATAATGAAATGATTATTATTGATTTTATTAAATGATTTAGGATTAATTAAGCTCCAAATCTAAGTTGCTAGAATAAATTATGTTAAGAGTGTGTCTAACAATGATTAATAAATAATTACTATGAACAATGGTTATATGTATAAAGAGCATCTCATTGCCTTCTTACTCTACCTGCTTTCTGTCAAAGAGCTTGATTTATGAATACTTTTATAATTTTTATCAAATAATTCGAATATAAAAAATGTTTTTATTTGATCATTTTTTCTCATCTGAAGCTTTTTCATTTCCCTATCCATTCTTTTATATATATATGCCATTATTTTCTTTTTTTTAGTATTCGTCCTCGATTACCTTCATGTTGTGTAAGAAGAGAAAATCACATTTACATTGTAAAAGATAAAATAGAAGGAGAACCTTCAAAGGAGAGCCTTGAAAATGAGAAACTAGAAACAATTCTTCAGGATAAAGTTTTAAAACTTTTTAATGAAACTTTGTAATTAAATATTTTTTAATTTAAAAAATGTATTGCGTTGTGTGTGAAAAAAGTGATTTATGTAGGCATTGTACACGTTTACAGTTTTATCTTTTTACTTATGCTAAGTAATTTTTATTATTACATTAAAAAATGTGTTTTGTATTTTTGGAAAATAAATTTTTTAGTATAATCATGAATTTAATTGAAATTCATTGTGATATATGTATATTGATAAGTAATAGAATTAGTTTACAAGACCTTGATTATCTGAAAACTCTCATGAGCTAGATATTAGGAATAAATCCTAGATATGATATAGAATAAAATATCTTTATATAACAACAAAATAATATATGACAATAGCTGTAATATAATCATAACATTAAAAAGCTCTTTTTGGCAATTTTTAATTTTGCCCTTTTCAATATATTTTGGTTAACTACAAAAAACAACCTATATTGCATACATAGTGGCATCTACTAGCTCTATATAAATTTAACACAAGCCTATAATTATGCTTTAGTATCTTTTTAATAACACACATTATTTAACTCTCAATTCATTTTTCATTATCCAATTATTAGTTAAATTAATTGATGTTTTATAAATATTCATACAATTATTTCTGTTATAATTAATGTAATTGGTTTCATATATCTTCCTTCTATTAATTTCTTTAATATAATTTAATAGGCTTATATTCTTAACACAATCTATTCTATGTCCATATTTTAAATAGTGAACATATAATGCAGATCTGTCATCTCTCCTATTAATAGCATTATTGTGTTCTCTAGTCCTTCT
Organism: Epiperipatus broadwayi; assembly: GCA_028023455.1. NCBI lineage: Eukaryota > Metazoa > Onychophora > Udeonychophora > Euonychophora > Peripatidae > Epiperipatus > Epiperipatus broadwayi. The sequence continues at coordinate 4,442,823 of JAQFVV010012439.1, read as the reverse complement.
AATTATTTCGCTGTATATCCATAATAAACCATACTGCAAAACCCACAAGTAATTTTATATACTATACTTTTTTTATATTTTATATCATCTTTTATTTTATAATTCCCTATTAACATTTACTTATTGCAAATATATCAGTTAAAACTGATATATTTGCAATAAGTAAATGTTCTTTAGTTTACATAATATATATATTTAAATACATACATATTGTCTATACTAAATTTAATATAATTATAAGAGACTTGAATTCAGACTACCAAAATTCCCACAGCCATCCAATCCATCTCATACAACCAATACACATGCTCACACACATGTGAAAAAGATAAATGATCTCCAATATACATATACATATTTCATGCTAAACCAACTGATAAGTGGCAGTTCAACATGAAATATGTATATCAAAGATCGATTATGTTTTTCACATGTATGTGGTCATGTATAGAGGTTATATCAGAAGAATTGGGTGTGGGAAGTTTAAAAGACTGAGTTCAAGTCTCTTATAATATATGTGTAATGGTACATCTATGGATTAAAGATGAGAAACTAGCCTAATCTTTATGATAACAAGACTTGATGCATAAGTTATGAAACTCTTCATAAATATTTAAGTTATTTTGATATCTCTATCTATTAATAAATATGAAAAGTGTTTAATTAATATATTTAGAAATTAAAGGGATATTTTATTAATTTCAAAATATATTCAAATATCAAATCTACAATCTCAAGGGCAATATTTATTAAGCATAATATATGTTGTGATAAGTGACTAATAATAAATAAAACAAACTACAAAAATAAATCAATAAAATCATTTATATTTTAAAAATTTATAATAAAATTGAAATACAGAAAATAAAATAAGTTTATTAACTTTAATATACAAATTAACAAAGCGTATGCAACACTTGAAAGAGAAGCTATACCAATTCCAAAAATTGTTATGCGCTAAGCGCTTTCGAGACCATTTGCCTCGTATTCATAGCAGTAATGTGAGATGCAGAACGAGGAAATAGGGCAAGAAAACAAAGCGGTATGCAAAACGTATGCAAATGAGCTAGATAGTCCAACATTTGGAGATGTCAAAGCAGGTATCATGTCTATTGATAGCATTATTACTATTAATGAAGTATGCTTCTCTGATTTTCTGCTTGATGTCGATTTTCTCAATACTGACTATTTTGGGGTTGGAGGGTTCAAACCCATGTCCTAAATTCAATTATAATAAACTATAACTTATTGTGATATTTACAAGCAGAAAATAAATTAGTATCAAGATAAATCTTTAAACAAATCCTGTTGAAATTCTGGAAAAAGAAAACCAAACAAAAGGATATTATTAATCACCCCTTTAATATTCTTGTTTCAAATGTTTAATAATTCTTTGGTTGGGGTTGGTGTGTATATATACATTGATATAAATTACCTATCTAGTTCATTCAGTCACACACACACTATGGGGTATATATATAGGCACATAAATATTTAAATTCAAACAAATATTTTAGCTGACATGACAATATTTTCTTTGGGAGTTCTAAATAATAAAAAATAGCATTCATAGTAATATAAGTAAAAAAAATTATCATTTGGTTTTTATTAAATGCAAAGAAAAGTTTATTTATTTATTTTTTTTAGTCTTCATGAATGACTCTTTATCTTGATCTTCTCAAAGTTAATGAAATGCAAAATATTTTAAGGGCAATTACAATTCCAATAAAACCATTTACTTTCTTAGGCTTATGCAAAAGAATCTATTGTTCTTGTTTTTTTGCTTAGAACGTGATCAAACAATTTCTGGAATGTCACACCTGGACCATCCATATAGATGTAAATATCTAGTCACTGAGGACTTTTTTCAACAGTGAAAGGTTTATCATCATTTTGAGTATAATTATCTTATTTTTTAAAGGTTTTTATTATGCAATCGTGTTAAGATGACATTTTACTTTTGCTGAATATAAATCAGATCTCACTAGATAAATAGAACTTTGAAAAGGATCACACAATCAAGACCCCTTTCTACTTTATTACTTTTTTAGTCAGACATTTTTCAAGTACTACTATTTAATGTACTTAATTTTCATAAATAAAATTGATGACAGGCTTTCAAAAGATGTTTTAGAAGTAAATAAAAGCTCTATTTCTTTTACTATATTAAAAATATTTTAAGATCACGCCTTGACATAAACATTGTTATGATATTTTTCAAATAAAATTTTGTGTGATGTGATATCTGATTGTCTTTATATAATTTTTATTGAGTTGTACACACACTTTTTAACACTAATTAGAACTCCCAGAATGAAGCAAATATTTTTAAAAATATTTTAAATAATTTTACACAAAAATTTATGAACAATGAATATATATATATATAAAGGAAAAACTCCCAATTAAAATAAATTGTACTTAATCTAACTAAAGATACATACTAATAAATAATGTAATAAAATCAATCTAATTTACATTTAGTTTATGATTGCAGTTGTCTTGATATCTATTTATAATTTAATTGAATAATATATTGGCATTTAAAGGAAGTAATCTGAAAATATTTTATCAATTTTTTAGATAAATTTTTTAAGTAAAAAACAAACTTTCACGAGAATCAAAAAATAGACACAAGAAAACTTTTTTTTTTTTTGTTAATTTTAATGTAAAATCTGATCCAGAGATATTGCTGTATTCTATCACTTGGATGAAAAAATGGTTTATGTGCATTCAAGGGATATTAACTCTAATTTAAATATTCTATCTTTAAGTAAGTTCTTATAATTTCACTGTTATTTAATTTATTCCTCCACTTCTCAAATCATTTGCTTAGAACTTTCTTAGCATATAAAAAACAGAATTGCATTGCCTCCTTTTTAATTTAGTTTGTATTTGCATATACTAACATTGTTTTATATAAAACTGATTAAACTATTTTTTTATTATTCATCAAGATGCATGTGATTTAAATTTGGGGCATTATATGTTCCTTAGGTCCACTAGGTATATTAACTACAAATACATTTTCATCTATTCTCAACAATATTTTATAGAGACCTTCATAAAGATTATAGAATTTCTTATATTTGTCCTGCTGTGGGTTGCTAATATATGATTCAATTTAATTCTACTTTGCAAAATAAGTTAATAACTAAGTTCAGAACAAATAGTTCACTTTACCTAAGACTATTCCAAAAAATTTCTGAGTTAATTTGGACAAATAACATACTAAAATAAATAACTTATACTAGATTATTCTACAACAAGCTAACAAATATAGCATTCTTAAAACTAATATTTTTTAAATAATGTTTAAAGTTGAAAAAATATACATATATTTTAAATTAAGTAAACTAAGTATGTAAATTTCTCTAATTTATGACAACAATACAAGAACTAAATGTAACTGGATAATAAAATAAATAAATTGTGTTAATTCATAATATCAGAGGCATAGGGCTTGCAGAATTGTAATACCTTTCCTCATAATTAAGACCTTAAATATATAACTGTTATAAGACTTGAGAATAATGAGAATTACTAATAAAAACATAATTTTAACTTTCATCCTCATCAGACATCTAAAAAAAAACTTGTGTACAATACAATTTATATATGTTTAAATTAATATAATTAACCTTTTATCTATTTAAGATATAGTCTCTGGATATCATATAAATTACTATTTGTCTCTAATATGTTGGATCATGCTTCCATCACCATCCATATTATTACAATATGAAGGCTTTCTTTTAAAATAAAGACTTGTGTTTCCTTGGTATCCTGGACTTTTATGGAACTTGTTTCATGAAAATTCATATTTGCTACTATGTAATTGTATGCTCCTTTGCTCAGTTTATGACTGTTCTGGTAAACTGTCACTAAGTTTCAATACTTCTAGCATTTTAGGTACTCTTTCCACAGAACACTGATTTGATGCTACAAGGATTTGCTCTATATGTCTTGGCATATTCCTCCCATTAATATATATAATTTGTGTTTCAGACAGTGGGAATGACTTGAGTGTTTAATTTGGCTACTTCTTTTCTGAAGAATTGAGTAAAAATTTCTTTGCTCACATTGCATCTAGCTCAGGTAATTTGACCGTGTGTACACTCCTGTTTTTCTTCACTCCAAAATTTAGCCAGCACTAAAATGTGTATGTTCTGGGCTTATCCTACAATGATTGCCACTAATCTTACAGCAGAATAGAAATGATTATTTGCAATATCTAATTTTCCTTGCTAATCTAATACCTTTAATAACTCCCCTAAACTATTTTACTGGATCTTCATTAAACCATCTCTATAGCATGCATAAACTGAAATACCTGAGTCTATGGAATATGAATATTTATCTTCATCTAATTTTCCTATATTATTTTTGAGAAATAGTGGCATATTCTCATCTGCATTATGTTCTATATAATTCTCTCTGATGTTTAAATTATTTGTTTCCTTCATAAACTTATTTTTAACACCTTTATATTAACATTCATTAAATAAACTTTGTTTTGCTTATTGATAGATTTGTTTTAGTGTTTTGTTTGTCTTGGATTCTGTTTCACCTAAACATTGTATAGTTCTCTAAAATTATCTTCTATCAATATTCATTCAGTTTTGTTACCCATCTTTTTATGCAATAACCTATTTTGATTATTCATACTTGCTATATTTTGATCAACTTCTAAATGATGATTTTCATTTTAGCTAAATTAGCCTTATCTTCCAATAATTCTTGTTTAAAATTATCTACTGCTAAATTCCTCAGTATTACAAAATTTCTTAATTTTATCTTTTATCTCTTTGTTTTTATTTTTTTTCTATCATCAACATTATTACTTTTAATCTTCATTTCAACCTCATCTATCTGTTTACAAGTGGCATTAGTACAATGTTTCGAGATGATTTTGAAATTCTTACATAGTTTACTGTTGTCAGATATAAATTTATCAATGACATGTTTACACTCTGTTTTTCTAATTTGTTCATATCTTCCTTTTGATTGTGATTGATCACTTCCATTTCTTATCTGATAGTCAGTTCAAAAGTTTGATGTAATCTCCCATTTCTTGTCTAAAATCTGCAAACTCATCATTCAAAATTTTATGTTCTATTGATGATTGTTTCTGAAATTTTTGGTGCTCTAACCTTAATTCTTTACATTCAGCTTCTACTTTTCTTTAACCCATTTTCAATTCTAACTTGAATCTTTCTACACTATAAATTCAGTGTTTGATTTGCTTCTAAATTCTGAAAACTCATGCTATAAATTGTCAATTCTAACTTCTGATTTATCATGAAATTCTTTATTATCCTTTTCCATTTTATTTAACCTATCATTGCTTTCAGCTTGAAATTTTTCCACATTGGCTGTTAATCCAGCCTGTACTATTGAGAGTTCGATTTAGATTCAAGAGCTTCAAAAATTTTTGAATTATATCTATCTTAATTTCTAATTTTTTAAAATTAACATTTAATTTGGCTTCTAGGTTTTTGAAATTAGTGTCTAATTTGGCTAAATTAGCATTCATTTTAATTTCTAATGTTTCAAAAATTTTAGCATTAGGATGTAGCTAATTTCAAAAGTCTCAAATTTGTTCATCCTATTTGAAAACATTTTTATCATCTCCAAACTACTAAGACTAAACCCAACTAATACATTGTTATTAATACTAGTCATAATTCTAAGTTTTAGTAGAACAAATAAGTGTTAAAACAACAAAAATATATTTACCAAAAATCAAAAATAGTCCAAGGCTTGCTTTCTTTTCCAGCTCTGTCTATAAATAAAGTCATCTAACAAAGCAATAATAAAATAAAACTCAACCTGACTACCATTAACAAATTTTGTTTTGATTGTAAAATATCCTACTCTCATAAATTTATGTAACACCAACCTACATATCTATCAAGTTAACACATTAAGGTTATTAGCTATATTAAGCCAGCATAATGTTGCACCAATTATAATGATATATGTATGGATTAAAGGTGGAAGCTAGCTAATTCTTTATTATAATGAGATTTGATGCATAAGTTATGAGTCTCTTCATAAATATTTAAGTTACTTTGACATCTCTATCTATTAATGAACAAGAAAAGGGTTTAATTAATTTATTAAGAAGTTAAAATAATATTTTATTAATTTCAAAATATATTCAAATATCAAGTAATTACAATTTCAAGGGTAATTATATTTATTAAGCATAATATAAGACTGGAATCTGTTGTGATAAGTGAGTAATAATAAATAAGACAAATATGAAAATAAATTAATAAAATCATTTACATTTTACCTATAATAAATTTGAAATATGGAAAATAAAATAAGCTTATTAATTTTATAAGACATTTATTTTATATAGCGCTATGATTTTATAAACTGTAATATTAATAAGCTAATGTGCTTTATAAATTTAACTATATAAATGAATACTCTCACCTTCCAAACACAAGATAAAGTCTTTGTGAAAAGATAGAATGAATCCATCTATCTTTTTGACCCAAATGTTTGTGTATGGGCAAATCTTAAGTATTTGGAAATGAGAGCATGAAGATGTTAATCATCACTTTAAATTACTTTTTACTATGCCTGTAAAATTTCTAGAATTTATGATACATCATTCTTATTAAATTAAACATATGTAAATAAAATCATAGTGCTATATAAAATAAATGTCTTATTTACATATGTTTAATTAAATATTAATGACATCGTAAATTCTAGAAATTTTGCAGGTGTCATTCATTCAGGCATAGTAAAAAGTAATTTAAAGTGATCGATTAACATCTTCACGCTCTCATTTCCAAATACATAAGATTTTCCCATACATAAATGTTTGGGTCGAAAAGATAGATGGATTCATTCTATCTTTTCACAAAGACTATCTTGTGTTTGGAAAGAAAGAGCATTTATATAGTTAAATCTACAAAGCACATGTTCATTAGCTTATTGGCTTATTAATATTACACTTATTAACTTTAGTAAATTCAATTAGTATGATAAACTATATTATGATATTTACAAGCAGAAAATAAATATTATATAAATTGCATATTGTTGTTAAATTGGTAATAAATTGAGAGGTTGCCAAATCTCTTGCATGTGCCTACTGTTGCTTTTCAGACAGCCAATCAGATGGTAAGACAGCAGTCTGAAGAGTGATCAAACCATGGCACATGATAAAGTTTTTTGATAAGAAAAGTATTGGCTGTCTGAGAAGCAACAGTAGGCATATGTGAAAGCAGAAAATAAATTAGTATCAAGATAAATCTTTTTTAAAAAATCCTGTTGAAGTTCTGGAAAAAGAAAACCAACAAAAGAATAACATTAATCATTCCTTAAATATTCTTGTTTCAAATGTTTAATAATCCTTTGGATTATTTTGCTGTCAAGGTATATATAAGTGTATATATAAATTATCTATCTAGTCTACTCACACACACCCTATGGGTTATGCTTATGTGTATATGAATATTTGAATTCATACAAAAAATATTTTAGCTGACATGACAATATTTTGTTTGGGAGTTCTAAATAATAATAAAAATACCATGCATAGTGATAATAAATATATGTAAAAAAATATCATTTGGCTTTTATTAAATTCAAATAAAAGTCCTTTTTTTTTTTAGTTTCTATGAATGACTCATTAACTTGATCTTGAAGTTAATGAAATTCAAATGCTTTAAAGGCAATTAGAGTTCTAATAAGACTATATTTTCTTAACCCTTTCACAAAAGAATCTATTGTCCTTGTTCTTACTTAGAAGGTAATCAAACAATTTCTGGAATGTCACAACACCTGGATCATTTATATAGATGTAAACAACTCCCTGGGGGCTCCTTTCAGTGGTGATAGGTTTGTCATCATTTGTCAGTAGAACCATCTTTTAATTTCGTTAAAGGTTTTTATTATACAATCATGTTAAGATTACTTTTGCCAAATATAGATATCTTGATAGATACATAAACAGGACATTGGAAAGGATCAGGTATATCAATACCCCTTCCTACTTTATTAGTTTTGTTAGCCAGACTTTCTTTAATTTCTACTATGTAATATTCTTAGTTTTCATATCTAATGTCCCAACTCCTCACTGAAGAGACCCATAGGTCGAAACTGGTCTGGGAATGGGGACAATCCAAGATTAAAAATGATTTGAATGTCTTATCTTGTAGTAGCATTTATCATAAATAAAAAAAAAGCTTGTTTAGAACTATTAGCACGCTCTTAATTTTACATATTTGTAAGTGCAAGCTATATATAAGTCATGTGACATCTGACTTATTATTATTACTATTATTATTTTGCTGTTGTGGCTTTGGCTAAATTAAATGGCTAAGCCTACTAATATATGGAGTATCTGAATTAAGTTCAGGCCCATATGATTTTTTCAGTTGGAGAGCTGACTTTAAAGACATGTAGATGTCTAAAAGTTTCAGATCTTCTTCTAACAATTAACTTTTAGATAAATGCTTTGCTTGAGTTGGTTTTTTAAATCTAATGTCCCAACTCCTCACTGAAGAGACCCATAGGTCGAAACCGGTCTGGGGATGGAGACAATCCAAGATAAAAATGATTTGAATGTCTTATCTTGTAGTAGCATTTATCATAAATAAAAAAAAAAGCTTGTTTAGAGCTATTAGCATGCTCTTAATTTTACATATTTATAAGTGCAAGCTATATATAAGTCATGTGACATCTGACTTATTATTATTACTATTATTATTTTGCTGTTGTGGCTTTGGCTAAATTAAATGGCTAAGCCTACTAATATATGGAGTATCTGAATTAAGTTCAGGCCCATATGATTTTTTCAGTTGGAGAGCTGACTTTAAAGACATGTAGATGTCTAAAAGTTTCAGATCTTCTTCTAACAATTAACTTTTAGATAAATGCTTTGCTTGAGTTGGTTTTTTAAATCTAATGTCCCAACTCCTCATTGAAGAGACCCATAGGTCAAAACCGGTCTGGAGATGGGGATAATCCAAGATAAAAATGATTTGAATGTCTTATCTTGTAGTAGCATTTATCATAAATAAAAAAAAAGCTTGTTTAGAGCTATTAGCACGCTCTTAATTTTACATATTTGTAAGTGCAAGCTATAAATAAGTCATGTGACATCTGACTTATTATTATTACTATTAGTTTTCGTAAATAAATAAGATGTTTGAAGCTTTCAAAAGATATTTTAGAAATGAATCAAAACTTTTACTTTCTTTTAATATAATTTCAATCTCTTAAAATCTTTTCTTGGAATAACGTAATTCAAAATAAATACATACAAAATGTAAATAAAGGAAAGCATCATTTAATGCATTAACAGCATGAAATGCTAAGCATGCTTTTGACTAATGGGTATCACAATCATAGCAATAATTGTCCAAGAAGCTTGTGATTTTTATAAAAGAATAAACAAAAGCAGAGATTTGCAAGAAATTTTGAATAGATGATGTATATAAGTTAATTTAAATGAGCCACTTTTTGATAGGAGAAGTCAGGATTCTTTTTTGCTGATTGTGTGTATGTTGTTGAAAATATGCTAAGCCTCTTTAACTTTACATTTAACATCCTTTTTGCAGAGCAGATAATGCTGGCAGTTGTAGGTTCAAAGCTATGTCCATGTTCAGACTTGTGTTAAAGAAAATAGATTTAATCTCAGTATTAGTCTTAGCTCAATAGTATTGATATCGGTGCTATGCAATTCTTGTAGATAGACTGGCACATGATTCTCTGTAATAAACTGCATGGCAGTTTGTGTTGTTGCATATAATTTTATACACAATTTGGGGATTCTATTCTGGAGCAGCTTGTCTTCAGTATTGTTAATAAAGTGATTCAGAGCAGAAAGAGTGCAATGGTCAACTCTACATTTCAGCAAAGCTTTTAATTTATACAGTGGGTACTTGTGTATATATGAAAAGTGATATCTAAGGCTTTTCATTAGCTTGAATAGGTCTGCTCCTATTTTTAATATAAAATCTTTTAACAAGTTGAATGAGAGCTGAATCTTTGTATCAAAATTTACATAAATCATTGATATATGTTTCAATATTAATTTTTTATTAAAAGAATTTTTAAGATCAATGCCTTAATGTAAACATTGTTATGACACTTTTTGAATAAAATATTGTGTGATGTAATTGCCTTTGTATAATTTATATTGAGTTGTTTGCACTCCTTTCAACACTATTTAGAACTTCCAGGATTAAGCAAATATTTTAAAGAATTGTACACAAAAATTTATGAACATTATACTTAATAATCTATATAATAAAACTAATTTAATTAAGATTTAGTTAATGATTGTAATTCCCTTGATATCTATTTATAGTTTACTTGAATAGTTTATTGGCATTTAAAACAAATAATCTGAAAGTATTTTGTGCAGAAATCAAAAAATAGACACAAGCAAACGTTTTTTTTTTGCACTTTAACATAAAATCTGATATAGAATACTACTGGAATATGTATATATTATAACTATCCAAAATGTATAACTCACGTGGAAATCACTCGAGGGCAATCTGCATGTCCTTATTTTGATGTTACAGAACCACAATTCCTTCCTTTATAGCCTGGTAAATCAGCTAAATACACAAGATTCTTTATACTATTCTAAATTATACTATTGACTGCAATTAATGACAAAAATCTAAAAATTTTAATGAGACATTATAATTTATTCATGTATATACATAAAGATAACACACACAAAATAGTATAAATTGACTGCCTGGTCCATTTATAAACAAATTAATATGTTTAATGAATGATTGATTCAATAATTAAGTTTATTCATATAATAATTAAGATTATGCACATAATAATTAATTAATTTTTTTTTGAATACTAATTGATCAGTTTGTTAAAATATTAGATCTAATTTTATCCATAGGCAATTACCTGCTTTTCAGCCTATCACTTCTTATTTCTTTAACTATTTAAATAGATTATTAATAAATGTCTGTCCAACTAATGTAAATTTTAAAGTTAGCTAATTTATACTTTAAATTTATATGCTTATTAATTTTTAATTTTATTTGAGCATACATAGACCTCCACTTATTTGTTTAAAGAAGTCTAATATCCAGAGCTACCTCATGTCACTCCAGAGCATCTCCAGAATTGTATTCAATATGCCAGAACTCACTTATAGGCAACTTTTTTTCCTTGTTGATAAATTTGATATATTACTGTGTGTTATCTAAGAATTCAGTTTTTATATCCTGTGCAAATTATGTAGTTATCCTATTTTGTTAATATTAAAAGTTTTTAACATTTATTACCATTATTGAATAATTTATTATGTAGTTACTTCACCCTCAATATTAATTTTCCACTTTCATCAGATCATCCCTAATCAATTAAAAGTTCTTATTTTTAGCTAAAGTGAACACTATACCCTTAACAGACACTAGGATTTTGTGTAATCCTTGATATGTGATTATTTCTTTTAATTTTTTGATTGTTTCTATTAAACTTATAATCAATATGTATGCCACTGCAAGGTTTTTTCAACATTGAAAATTTTTTTTTGCTTGTTGATGTTTGATAATCCTACACTTTTATGTAAGTTTTACTATCCGTGCCACCATATTTTATGTTAGGACATTATCATTCACTATTCTGGAATAACATAATATCAACAACTCTAAAATTTCACAGTATTCATGAGATGGTATGAATATTTTATCATGAAATCCTTTTTTGATGATAACTTCTCTCATGAATTTTGCAAAGATTTATGGGCATTTGCTGATTTTGTTCATTTTATGACCTCTAATAACCAAGATGACTGTCATCTAGACTGCTTTTATTTGTCTATTTATCTGCACTGACTTTTAATTGTCTATATAATTTACTGCTATTTCATTTTCATTTCTCTCAGTTAGAAATTGATATGGTAGAGTATTTAAAAGAATAACTGACCACTATCCTTATTGCAAAATATCTTCAGAAGGAACAGTGATCAATTATTTTAAATGGTTGACTAAACCAACAGCACAGATGATAGCTGACATACCTTTTTCCAATTGGCTAAACATTTTCTCAGCTTTTGTTATGTTCTTTATTCAAATATGACTGAATTCTGGCTGTTGGGAAGGGAATGATTCCTTCTATATTCTGGTGCGATCATTGCTAAGTTATAACCAGATCATTGTTGAATGTTGAAGTAAACAAATAGTTCAATTATCTTACAGAATTCTTTTCATCTTATACTCAGTTCAAAATCTTACCATTAATTTGTATAGAGATATAATCTTCTGGGCTTTTCCTTTCAAAATACTTGAAAGTTCATAAATCTAGGAAATCCTGCACTTATTTTATATTTCTTGGCCTCCTATCTTGAAATAATGTGATCTAAAAGCTTTAATTTCCTTCTAGATCATGCATGGCTTATGCATTGAGTCTAGATCCACAGTTGGAAAAATCCAATTATATTTTTCTTTCTGATTCATAGCACTGCCTCTGAGCTAACAGTTACTAATGTTTCATAAACACAAGGTGTGACCCCATCTATTTTCTTTAACAGCATGACAATTTTCACTTAAAAAATAAATCATTTGTATAAGCAGCCTTTTTAGGTTACAATAACATTAAACATTTTTATAATTATTTTTACTCGAGATCTACCTCTGTAAAATATTATGTATCTTCCAAACTGTGTAGTGTGTCTCTTGCATTAGACATGAGTAAAGTCTTTTTGTTAAACCTTTATTAACAATCACTCAGTAATCATAGCATATGAAAATTTGCCCAATACGCTTTATGTAATAACTATGGTGATATCTCATTCTTCACTTTACAGACAATACATTTAAAGTTAATATGTGCTCACAACATAATATATATTTTCCTACTTTGCAATACAAAAGTATTGTTTTTCTATTATGCAGCTCGATTAAAGCTGAATCTGTTTTTGATGTAAATAATTTTGCATATTTGGTCTGTATTACACTTTCTATGACTATTTTCATTTACTAAGAATACTTTTATGTCCAAGTCTAAGCATATAATTACAACTATGACACCTTTTTCCCAGTTTAAGTGATGCAAACATTATTTCTACAAATAATTTTATTTCTTTAAACTGGAGAATAGTAGTTATATGAATATACATTACATGTTTAAATGTTGTAGCTCTGATGAATACTGCAGGGCAGTAAAAACTAAGGAGTCGCATTAAGGTGTATATGAGGAGAGAATAGACGAGTTTAATATATATGAATAAGGTCAGATAATCTAAGTGAAGTTATCCATTAGTATAGTTGGGTGGGAGCTAAATGTAAGTAGCAAGCTGATGGTTTGGATGATGTATGTGATTACAATTAAAAGGATATAGATGAAAGTTATATGTTTTAAATTGCTCTATAGTGGTGAAATGTCACAATTAGGATGTGGGTGTCACTGTATTCAATTTTGAATGATGTGAATGAGCATTTAGAGTTGATGAAAAGACCAGTGACTTCTGTGCAATGAGAAGTCCCTGAATCAAGCACAGAATAGACTGCAGGGTCAATCTGATATCATCCCTAAATTTTTGTTTCCAGCAATTCTAGTATATATGGTTGAATAAGAGAAATTCACATTTGCAGATGTATAATTTTGTCAGTAATTGAGTTCATGGATGTTGAAATATTTTAACCTTTATGGAGTATAAGAAAGGTCAGAGAAAAGGGTGAGTTTTGTGTATTAGTGCTGTTTGACCTGTTGATGATCCCTTTTCTGCATATTGATGTTGTGATATTAGTTTTATTATATATGGTTCAATTTTTTCTTTTAAAACTTTTTTCTAGAATTTTTATTCCCAAAGGCTCCAGTGAGATTGGCCACAGATTGGAGACTGTAGCAATGTGTGCTTGTTTTTTAATGAAGGGAATCATTAAAACTGGATATAGCCCTTGTATATTGTATAGATTTTGTGATAGTTAATTTTCAAGCTAGCACAGATATGCGTTCATAAATCAGATGAGATGTGACAATACAAATTGTGGGATTCCTGGTGGTCCTGGATACATGTATCTGGGATTGGTGCTAGAATGAGTGCAAAATCTGTGATTTCAAAAGGTGTCTCTGTTTCTGGTTTTCAAAAAAAAAATGTCTGGAAGTTTAAATTAGTTATGCTTTGTTAACTTTTCTTTGAAATGGTGATATATAGGCTGTGTCATATTATATCCAGCTGTGGTTTTTCCATCCCATTCTAGTGCCATGGGAACTCTATTCATGGATGGATAGCCCAATAACCATCAAATATATCCATGGGTCCATGTGTGTTGCTGTGCTAGACAATTTTTTTTTAATTGCTAGAAATTGTTTTAGTTTATTGCATGTTTGATTATATACTATGTCAGCTTTATTATGTTTGCTTGATTGTGAGTGATTGGTTTTGACATGATGATTTTTTGTGAAGCTCATCTGCTAACATGATTAGTTTAGAGATGTGGTTGATATTTGAGTGATATGAGAGATTGAGTCAAGTTGCATCTGATTGAGCTTATTTATCATGATGTATGTTTCTCAGAAGAGGAACTCTGGAGTTTTGTCTGGTAGGAGGATCCATATTGTCTTTTGTATGTTATTAAACTTGTTGTAGTATGTGTTTAAATTTAATTTTATTATTTGTGCTGCATGAACAAAAAATAGGGAGGAAAGACTTTCTTTGATTGAGTGATGTAACATTGGGAAATAAAACATTAGATCTATGAGTGTGCTATGATGGTTATTATGAAAAGATACTGTTTGATGGGAGCAAACCCTCAACACTCAAAAGCGGTATTGCAAGTTTACAACAAACTTTTGATAGCTTATATTAAAATCTCCGGCAAGTATAGTGGGGTAGGGATTGGATGCCAATAGGAAGTTAATGGTTAAAATTATTCTGTTAATTACATTAGGATGGGGGGGGGGGATATACAAATATAATGTTAATTGAAAAACCTTCTATGATTAAACATGGTTATCAGAAGATTGGAGTCTATAGAAATTATTTTAAATGTTGTGAAGGGGCATTCTTAGCTGATAAATATACATGTGCTACTTGATAGTGCTGATGTGTCTGTCGAGCATGTGCAAAAAACAAGTTTACTCATGTATGTAGCTGGGTTGATTTGTGATCCATTATATATTTTTGTTTATAGTAGACCCAATATGCTGTGTTGCATTGTCTGTATCCATTTATTAATTTGTTGTATTTTTTTGTGTGGAGTTTAAATCTCAGACATTAACTGCTGCTATTTTTATTTTCATGTTCTTTAATGTTGTAGGGAGGGTGTAATTTTACTGAAGTGTGTGACTTTCATTTCATTCCTTTTTAAGTTTATCTTGCTTGAAGGGGGATTAGGGCTGCTTATTGGTTCTGTATACATTTGTTTAATCGAGTCACTATCTCTGATGTTTTCAAAATCTTTTGAATGTTGAAAGCTTGATTTCATTTTTATATTTTTGTCTATTGTTTGTTTTATTGATTGGCTATAACCCAAATCATTTATTTTTATCTTTTTTATTTTCTCTTTTCTTTGGTTTTGCTTATTTTCTTTTGCTTTCCAAAGGTGTAAAGGTGTGTTTTCAAAACACTGTGTGATGGTATTCATTATTTCAGTTGTCATTTTGTTTATAATTGTGTGCTCTACTTGATTATTATCTCCATTTGTCAGTCCTTTTGTTTCTTTTTGTAAGTAAGCAGTTTCATTTCTCATTGAATTATCACTAAGTGTTTTTGCCCAGGGGTTGAGGTTTTTATCTTGCTCATTTGTGTTTGTTTTAATTATCAAATCCATTAATATAATTGGGGAGTGGTCTATAGTTTCATTTTTATTTGTTTTGTCAATTTTGTTGCCTTGATTGGGGAAAATCTATGTTTTCCTGTTGCCTGGGTTTGGGTGTGCTATCTGGATTACCTTCTAATCTTTGTAAGGGATGATTATTTTTTTCCACTAGATTTACTTCTTCATATTGCATTGTGTTGCTATGTGCCCTCTTTTGCCACAGGTGAAACAATGTGGTTTTAATCCTCGGATATGTAAGCACAGCATGACTTCTTGGTCTGTTATGTGTACTGAAATGTTTTCTGGGTCTATTTTTGTATGTAACTTTATATTCAAAACTATTTGTAAATATAGGTATTGATGTTTCTTTAAGGTATATTTGTTGAAAAAAATAACTTTGGAAATCAACCAAGTTATATCCAAAGTAGGCATTTTAATACCCTGGTGATATTCTTGTATCTGCTTTTGTCAACTCATATTATGGCAAAATTTCTTAGAGTTTTGATGTAATTTTTAAATTGTTCCCTTTATGTAGCTTCATAAAACTCAACTGCTACATATATGCTATTAGGATGGTCACCTACGCATTGTACTGTTTCCAATAAATTATTTTTTATTAGCACTTTAATTAGGAGTGCCTTGGGGAAATGGTAGAGTGCAATGATTATCTGTTACAGTTAATACTATTGATTTCTCAGTAAACAATCTTTTGAATGATGCAAAAACTGTTCTTGGTATTGTGTTATTGAACCTCTCCCCAATTTGTTTAAGCATTTCATTTATTCATTATGCATGTGTGGGGGGGGGGGACTCAATTTCATCCCTGATTTACTAGATTTAAATCTTTAAGATCGTCTGATGTATTTTTTTTAAATCTAGAATTTTTTCCCCAGGTTTGTTATTTTGATAAGTTTTGGCTATTGTTACTTTGTCTTCCTTGTGTTTTGAGAAGGACCAGCTTTTTTGATCAAGTTACTGGGCAGTCACCATTTTATAGTATAGCGAGTAATTTTTCAACAAGGTATTGGGTTTTTTTTAACTATTTTTTTCTTCACTCTCTATTTTTTTTCGACTTTTACTAATTTTTTCACTATTTTTCCTTCTACTCTTTTTCCTTTTTACCTATTTGCTTCTAAACAGTGTTATCAATTATATTTGTTTGAATTATTGGCAAAATGCCATGCTAAGGATTTATTGTATTTCTTGTAGCTTTTGCTGATCTTTTCCTTTGTTCACTAATTTTTTTAAAAAAAACTCACATTTCTTAAAACAGTCAGGTATATTGATTTGAATATTTTTTAACTTTTTAAATTAAAAAAAAATTCATTTTTGTAGCTTTTTAATATTAAAATACTATGAGACTTTTTGCTTATCTGCATCTGTGTGTGTGGCTAGGTGGCACTATTATTATTATTCTTTAAATATGTAATTTATATAGTGCGATGTTTTTTATAAAATAATAATAACTGTAGCTTACTCCACTGCACATGCACTTTACAGATGGAATGCTAATTATAATGAATACTCTTCTTTCCAAACACAAGATAGAGTGGTCTATTCTATCTTTTAAAAAGTCTTTATCTTGTGTTTGGAAAGGAGAGTATTCATTATAATTAGTGTTCGATATGTAAAGTGAATGTGCAGTGGAGTAAGCTACAGTTATTATTATTATTAATAATTATTATAAATAAAAATTTTAAAAAAGACTAAAAATGAATAGATGTTTGAGAGTTTATTTTTCTTATTTAAAGAGCCAATTAATCATTCAGTGGCTCTTTAATGGTTAAAAAGTTTACAAATTAAGTATAATTTAGTAAAAATAAAATTAAGAGAGGCAGATTTTTTTATATGTTATTAATCTATCTTTAAAAATGATTATAATTCAAACATTATATTTTTCTTTTCTCAAAAAATTATTTTTTCCTAAAGGGCAGATTTATAATTTATCATTGAACTGTATTCAATGGTTAAATTTTAAAGTAGAAGATTTTTATAGTTACTTTGAAAAATGCATTCTATTTTTTTTTATATAATGATATCCTTGCAGAAATCTGCATTGTTACTACTAAACATCTTTTTAAAAAGATTATGTAATAAAAACTATTTATGCACTAATTTTTAGAAGTTTGGCAAAATTTAGAATAGTAGGAGCAAGATTTGAGAAAAGTAAAAATAAAACTCAGGTTGATTACTTGAATGGGATTTTTGTTCTCAGACCATTATTTTCATGCTCAAACAGTATTATTTCCCAAGCAATAAACCACCAATAGTAATAATACATTATATATGTCCAAGAGCAGTTATTTTCATTCTTATCTAGATAATATCATCTATTATCAGCTTATGTAATTAATGGATATTAGGTAGAGTAATGCTATAAAATCACATACCCAGATTGGTTTTTGGATTTTGCTTTCATCAGCAAAAATTAGGATTCTGCACTTAGATGCTTGTAACAACCATATTTTATTCCTTTATAGATGAAACAAATCCATTTGTGCCTTGCAACTACATTTTATTCCTTTATACCAGGGGTGGAAAAATAGCAGCCCAAGGGCCACATGCGGCCCACTAATAGTTTTTATGTGGCCCTCCAAGACAATCAGGAAAATCCACCTTGGACTGAGATTTCCTTCCTGTTGCATGACCAAAAGAATATTCATCTCATATTTTCCACTAGAATGGCCACATCAATATACATGCGCAGTGTAGATACAATGTACAGTGCTTTTCCAGTTGATCTGATTAATTTTGTCTTTGCATTAGCATATATATATTTCCAACTTTTGTGAAACCATGAATGCTCCAAAAAAATGTAAAATTGGTAATGAATGTCATGTGTTTAGTGAAGAATGGACAAATAAATATTTCTTTGGTAATACAGGGAATAAAGGAGTGTGTTTATTGTGTCATGAAAAAAAGATGCTGCCCTCCGTTAACCTTCGCTTTCACAAAGTGGCCCCCGATGCGGCCCTCCACCAACCTATGCGGCCCCCTGAGCCAAAACAAGTGCCCACCCCTGCTTTATACTATGCAAGCAGGTTATAAGTTTGAATAGAATAAGTGTAAAAGTGATTTTTAGATGCATAACTACTTAGTTCCAGATTTGAATCCTAATCTTCACTGTTGAAGTTAAGTTGGACGAGAAAAGAAACATTTGTAGGACTTGATTACTCAAATTTCAGAAAATAGCTTTAGAGTGAAAATTATGCTTGGAAGTATATGCGAAGCCATGTGGTATTGTTGTTAGATTGTATACATAACTTTTTTCAGCAATTATCTAATACGGGTTGCTTTACTAATATTTTTATACATAAATGTGATTTGGAATGTAAAATTATCCACTAAGAATGTAAGTATGGCACACGATTCTGTCTTTGTTTCATTATAAGACCAATAGAGGGCAGAAGTTACTAAAGAATTTTTTTTTTTAAGCAATAAATGATATTTTATTTATTTTTACTTTTTTAATTTTATAGCTAAGATTTTTTTCATGTAATTACTTTACTCCTTCGGTGCTTAGTCATTAAATTATACAAATAATGAGCTTAGTTTTTTTTTTTTTTATGTTACTAAAAACACGGAAATAAAGTTCGAAGGCAGCAGAACTTTTTACTAAATATATGATTAATAACCGTCAAATAATTTTTGGGTATATTAAACAAGATTTTAAAAAAGATAGATTATTTAAAATGTCAAACTACAAACACGTAAACATTCTTTTTCTATAAAACTACTTCTCTTATAACTGCACATATTAAATGAAGGTTGTGATGGCAGTTATGTAGGTTTATGATCCCTAAGTTTCATTAGTAATTTAATTGATGAGCAGAGAGCAGTTGTAAGTGCCAAAAATAATTGGAAATTTGATCGGAAAACTTTTTGCTTGTTCTGTTTTTCTTTACTTTAAGTTTAAAAAATCGCCGTTCGAGCAGCAATTTATGGAAGATTGTCATTTTAAATTAGAAAAAAAAAGAAAAAGTAAATAAACTTAAAGTAACGATTACTGGATTTCTAACCAGTTGGTTTTTTTTCTTTCTAAATATGTCGATTCTTATTAATTAATCGATGTGCAATCACCGATGACTAACTTAATTTATTACTGTGTCCTAGGATTATTAATTTTACTTGGACTTATTTTAAATTGTTTATTTTTATGGGTTATAATTTGCAAAAAGTGTTTGCGAACTGCCTTTAATATTTTACTCGGAGGAATTGCCTCGGTAGATGTAATTGAAGTGGGATTTATATCTATGTTTGAATTACAGTTTCAGTTAAATGAAAACTGGTCATTTGGAAAATTTTATTGTCAAATATTTGCTCTTTTTTATTTTGCACTTCGGTTTTCCAAAGGACTTTTGCTAATAATTTTAGGTTTAGAAAGGTAAGTGAAAATGCATATATAATCAAATAGTAATATTTCAAGTCGAATAAAAACTAAAGCAAAATTTAAAATAAGATGATGTGCATATTTGCCTATTTATTCATCCATCTATCAATCTATGTATCTTTATATATATATTTATCTACCTGTCTGTTTGTGTTTCTGCCTATCGTTTGGCTTATCTGTCTGTCTAACTATCCCCTATCTTCTATCTATTTATATGTATCCCTTATTTTTATATCTCTATCTGTATGTTTACCTATCTATTTTTATCTTTTTATCTTGCTCTCTATCGATCTATTCATTTTTCTATATAGCAATTTTTCTATCACTTTATTTATCTATCTGCTTGTTTATCTACTTCTATTTATCTTTCTATCTACCTCTCTATCTATTTAACTGATTTCTTTCTGCTTAACAAACTAGTAGATGGTATGTGATTAGATAAAAATGTATATTATTGTACTATTGCTAATAAAATCAGTTTTTCTATCACTTTATTTATCTATCTGCTTGTTTATCTACTTCTATTTATCTTTCTTTCTACCTCTCTATCTATTTAACCTTAACAAACTGGTAGATGGTATGTGATTAGATAAAAATGCATACTATTGCTAATAAAAGCACGAATATTAAATCATAATAATATAATAGTAACAGTTTCTTCACATATGAAACGTTACAATTCTGGTAGTATTAGGTTATTTTATTTAAATTATATATGTTTATAATGTACTTTATTATTTATATTATAATTAGAACTTATCAAGCTGCGTAGCATCTTATCTAATTATATGCTAATTTAAGAGAAAGTTTATATCAAAATAATTTTTAATTCACAAAGAACAAAAAAGAAAATGTACACTAAAAAAAATAAAGATATAAATTTTAATCAGAAGCCTTTTGACATAGAGTATGATGTGTGCCATCACATATTGGCATTAACCTTCTGTGGAACTAGCTATGATTACAATCTTTTTTATATATACATACTTTTATTTTTTTTTAATTCAAAGCAGTAGTTAAAATAAAAGTGGACAGAAATGAAATTTCCGTTAGAGATTTGCAAAAAGATTCAAGAAATGGTAGACAATACAATTTTATGGCTTTCTTACTTTATCCAAATCTCTATCAATGGGCTCTCTTTTTAAAATATTAAGAGATTGTTAATGAAACCTTTTTAGGAAGAAAAGTATGCATATTAGTAATCTTTGTCAAGCCACCTATATTCCACACATATGTATATATCATATAATGATGTCACTTTTTAAGGATTTTGAAAAACAAAAAGTTTAAGCAATAATGTGTGTAAAGAATCATTCTAAATGCTTGATTAAAAAGAATGCAACGCATAGTATTACCAAAAAATATGAAAATGAGAGGAGTTATATAGTACTAAAAAAATTCTAAAAATGAAGTTAAAAATCACATTTTTTTTTACAAAATAAGTATTAGACATTGAACCTAGATACTCCACTTTGTTAATATATAATATCAATAATTGTCGAAATCTTAAATTGGATTTCAAAAGATTATAAAAGACCTAGAAAAAGACCACTTGTGAGATGGATGAATGAAATAAGGAAGTGTATGGGGTTGATGTGGAAAAGAGAGGCTAGAGATCAGAGAAGTTGGATTGATCTTGGAAAGACCTTTATCCTGCAGTGGACTGATAATGGTTGAAAACGATGATGATGATGATATATATATATAGCAATATTTATAAAATAATTTTCCTTAAATGTCAGCCTACAATATTTTTTTACATGTCAGTCTTTCTAGAATCATTTTTAATAAACTTGTAAATAAAACCTAGTTTATGCAATCCAATGAAAAATGTATTTATTGATGTCTGATTTATGAAAAAAACTATAGTATACAGAATTTAAAGATTATTATTTTATAAATATGTATTCTTAGTACTATATCTAAACTAATAAACATATATAAAGAATAAATCAAGTTTCAAAAACTAATACAATTAAACAAATTTATAAATTAGAGATTCTGAAATCAAATATGATTTGCTGGCTATATTTCTGGAAAAAAATAAAAATGAAACATTAAACAAAAAATCATTAAATTAATAATCAAAAGTAGGATCATACATCTTGATAACAAAAGCAGAATATGATACATTAATTATCTGAATAAGAAAAAAACAATCTTCCAAGCAAAGAATTGCAGAGTTATTTGATAAATAAATAACATTGTTTTTAATTAAATATTATCGATTTTAATAAAATAATTTCAGCAACAGAATGGCATGAATCACAAAAGAAGACAGTAAATTTGTCACAATCACAAATAAAAACAAATTTCAAGATCTCTGCTGAAATAAAAAAAAAAAGGGGGGGTGTTCAATACATAAAATGTACAATATATTTCAATTATCAATCAAATTAAAAATATGGTTAAACTTGATGGGTGATATTTATTTTCTGGGCCTGACTTTAAATATTAATTATCTGCATTTGAATTGCAGAAATTTTTTATCACAGGATGCTGCTGAAAGATTGTCCCTATAGAATATAGAATCTGCTATTATCATGCGATTAGTTACTATTCAAAAGAAGCTAGTCTTTCAATATATGATCATGTATTGCATAACACATCCTATTCCTTTGCAAATAACTTTTATTAAAATCACATTGTAAAATTCAGCAATATTGCTGAAATGTGGAAAGAATCTTTTAGTATTTACGATTAAATTCTATTTGATTTATAGAAAATGTATGCTTTATTGCAAATACAATAAATTATTAAGTAGATATAATATCAAATTAATTTATCAAGATGCCATGAATCACTAAGAAAATTATGAACCAATTTCTTTCAATGTAAAACATCAGGATATATTGTTATCAACTGATAACTGATAATTGTACTCATAACTTCAATGGATCAGGACCTTGCTTTTTTTCTACTTTACCACTAAGAAATGTTAAGCATATTATCACTAGCAACCATTTCTTTGCCTAGAGAGATCATTGAATTGACCAATTTAATACAAATTGTATCCAGATTTAGACTTTAAAATACAATGTAAAATAAAATTAACCTCAACAATAAATGAATAAGTCAATATTCCAAAGAAAGATCAAATCATTGATGATGAGTTTCCAGATAAATTATCTTTATTAGTAGCCTACAAAATCAATAAATAAAATCACTTTCAAAAATAACCTATAACTACTAATCAGTGATAATCTGGACAGAAGAATTGCTATGGAAACATTAACAATGCAAGATGACTATTAATGCATAAAATATTAAATGTAAAATATGTTACTACAAAGTAATAGTCAGTACATTTTATTTAATGACAGACATGCTTAATAGTAAAAAGATATACAACAAACACATCAACCTTTTCCATTCTTTTTGTATTAAACAAGGTAAAACTCTCCATACAGTAGTGCCACCCTGTGCCAATCAGAGTAATCAGTGGATGCCAGAAGGCTTGTGCATAAAATTCCTATCTAATGCCTACTCATCCAATATCCCCAGACTAGTTTCTGGCTTGTGGCCTTCATCAGTGAGGAGCTTTGGATCTGAGAGCACTGCACCTAGATCTTCAAAAGAAGTAATTCTTTCTACAAACTCTTGACAATTTCTTATTCAATTCTTTAGGATTACAACTGTCTAGCAGACTTCTTCAGAACTGTTAGATATTTTCTTTCAATTTTAGAGTATATTGGAAAATATTTGACTGCTCTGTAAGATTAAAAAAGCATTGTAAAAAGTGCATAGAAGAAGTATAATTTTTTAGAATTTATTTAACAAATTCATCAATAATCTTGACAACTTTACTAATATTGTTTCTGAATTATTTTGATAAGTTTCTTCTTATCTGTCTCCTTAGTAACTGATTGCATATGAAATAAACAAAAGCAGCTCTTTTTAGGAATTTTAATTAATAATTTTACACTTTGAATAGTTTAAATATATTAATATAAACAAATAGTAATCATCTTTTAAGGAAATGAATGTAATCCTTTGATCAAGGCATTAAAAATGTAAGTTTATAATTGATTTCACACTTATTAAACAGCATGTAAACTACTTTCGAAAAAACACATATCTAAAAGTAAGTTAAATGTAATTGTAATAGTTTATAATAAAGTAATTTTATTTATTATTAATAATGTTTGAAAAAAATCTACATTTTTATGCCAATTTAATTATAAAGATAAAAGATAATAATCAACATGAATTCCTGACTATTATGTAAATAGTATATATTTCTATGTGCAAATTAGCAAACAATTTTATTAAAAAAGTTCTTATTATATAGTAAATAAAATGTAAAACAGCTTTTAAGTAAATCAATTTTGGATCTCACTAATAGCTTTTTGCAAAAAAGCAATAAATGAGATGTCATTCACAAGACTGGTTAAATATAAATAATGAGAATTTGAGCATTTTTCCTTCCTCATTTTACACTCGAAGAAAGAACATCTGTTATCACCTTACTGACCAATATTGTATAGTTAGCTAAAATTACTATGGGCTAACTACCTAAAAAATATTCTAAACCTAATTAAAATTTTTCAAAAAAAATCACATATATCTGACCCAGACTTGAACCCAGGACAAAACAGAGTAAACGACTTGAACCAAGATATAGAACAGTGTAAACAATTGTTATACAATGAAACTCTTCACTATATATTAATTAGTTAGAAATTGACAAAAATTCGAAGTCTAAAATTGCAATTGCTATGGTTATAAGTAATAGACTAAAAGTACAAAATATAAAATAATTTAGTTTTAAAAAATTAAAAGTGTGTGTACGTGTGATATTAATCAAATAAATGAAATCATTTTAGGTGTTTTAAATTTTATATATGGTAAATGTAAAATTATACACTGGAAACTTTACTTAACTGATGTATAAGTTGGATATAACGTAGCTGAAACTTATTCAATGAAAAAAGGGTGTGTTAATTAAATAATTTCTCCTTTATCAATGTATCATCTCTTTTTAGTATCATCTCTTTTTAACACAAGTCCAGAACAGCACTATTAATTTGCTAATTTTTCAGTGCTGCCTAAGATAACTACTTCTTCCTTCACTATCTTATTTTGCTTCAATCCGATCTTATTAATGTAGTGGTTTATTGTCTCTGTATTTTTATCTATTAAGTATTTTAAATCTCAAGTCCATAATTAATAAGTAGGAGGAAGTCACAAATAATGAAAATATTTTTCAGGTATATAGTCATAATTTTTTTCAATATTAAATTATTTCTGTCAAACACCCCATCCAAATTTACTTTCAAGATTAATCTCATCTAGCTGCTAACTTTATCGCAATTATTAGTGTCACATTATATTTATTTAGTTATTTTTTTGAAAAATCATTGAACACCAAATTAGCTTTTGAGTACTTATTTTTAATTTCTGATTCTATGGCTCTTAAATATTAAATACAAAATCAGTCATATTATTTGCAAAATTTAGAAGACACGTAATTTAGATTTAAATATTTCATGAGTTTTCCATTTAGCACAAAACTTCTCTTAAAAATGTTGCAAAAAGTTTTGAAAGATAAAATCATCGTTTCAGGCATCCACAACGTTAATTATCTCACTATTATAATGTATTCTGTTTCTAAAATTTGTTTGTATTTTGTTAATATTTTCAAACTTTGACATGTTCTTGGTATTATATTACATTGTTTCAAAACTCAAATGTCCAAAGAAATTCTTGTATATTATAAAAATCTCAAAATTGGAAAAGAATAAAAATCCTTATGCTACTCTTCCACAAAATAATAATCAGAAAATAATAATAGATTCTTTACTATAGCTATATAATCAATAATAATTTTATAACATAAAAAGCTTTTTTCAGCACCTGCTTTGGTGCCCTTTTAAAATGTTACTAATCTATTTAACTTTAACTAATTATTTCTGACATAAAACCACCCAGTGTCCAATAATGGAATTAAAATAAACGATAATAATATAAATAATTAAAACAAATCAAAACCCTTATATATAAATTCAATAATTAAAAAAATAATTGATTATATCATAACAGTATGTTAAATAAATATTACATGCATTTTTATACAATTATATATATCATCTTATATAATTTTTCATTCATTTTTAATCAACCAATATTCATACAATTATTATACATATTGTTATGATATAGTCAATTATTTTGTAAACATTGAATTTATATAAGAGGGGTTTGATTTATTTTAATTATTTATATTATTATTGTTTATTTTAATTCCATTATTGGACACTGGGTGGTTTTATGTCAGAAATAATTTGTTAATGTTAAATAGATTAGTAACATTTGAAAAGGGCACCAAAGCTGGTGCTGAAAAAAGCTTTTAATGTATAAAATTCTTATTGATTATAAAACTGCAGTAAAGAATCTATTAATATTTTCTGATTATTATTATATAAATCTATATAAAATATCAACTCATACTTATTCATTTCTTTTAATACTTAATACTTATAGAAAAAGTAATCTAAAAAAAAAAGAAATCATGAACTGTGTGAAAGAATTTTACAAATTTATGAAGAACAAAAAAAATTAATCTCTACAATTACTACATCTTTTGTATCAGCAAATATTTTATTTGAACAGAGAAGATAGGCAATTGAATCTATAAAGAAAATAAAAACTCCAGAATATAATGCAATTAGTATTGATATGTTAAAAGAAAAATAGAAAAATTGTAAACACAATAATATATCAAATAACTAAATGATAAAGTTGCTCTAGAACACAGAAAACTATAATAGTAATATTCAAATTTAAAAAAGATAATGAAAATATGAGAAGTTGCATACATATAAGTCTTTTATCAATTTTATATAAAATATTTGCTATGATATGGAAGTTTTAATTCAAACCAACCCAAAAAACACCTGAATTTAAAAGTGGCTTTAAGAAACCAGATTATGTCCAAAAATTGGGAAAAGTTATAGAAAGAACATTGAATATGAATTGCAAGTATGCTTTGGATTTGTAGAGTACAAAACGGAATTTGATTCTATACACATTTTCAAAGGAAATAAAGCTTTGGATCATTAAGATATAATCCCAGGATATTGTCATATTCTAAAAAATATGGCAGTGATTAAGTTATGTAATGATACTAAGAAGATTATCATTGTTAAAAGTGTACCTAGTAAGATTCCATATCTCCGAAACTTTTTATAGGTGTTTTACCAAAAAAAAAAGTATGCATTTTAAATAGTTTAAACTAAGAAAATTATACCAACAAACTTTTTTCATTCATTTTTAATCCATATGGTCTCTTTCTAGGTTTTTACAATCTTCATTCAATTTAAGACTTTAATTGTCCAACTATTACTATCTCTTCTAGCAATATGTGCAGCCCAGCTTCATTTCAGTTTCTTAATTCTTTTATTGACATCTTGGAATAGATTAAAATATTGAAATGAAGAAATTGAACTGTACATATTGTTAAAAAAAAAATGTTAATAGAAGGTTAGTTAAGATCTTAAACTGAATCACAAAAGAATGTAAAAGACCTATAAACAGACCACATATGATGGATGGATGAAATAAGGAAATTTGTTAGTATGAATGTGAAGAAGGGAGTCTACACATTACTGAAATTGTATTAAATATGAAAATAAACTTATCCTGCAATATATTGATGATGGTTGAAATGATAATAGTGATAGTGGTGACTTAAATCTGATATATTGTGATATAATAACTTTTAAATACGGGGGGTTGGCCTTTTTGGATTCAAAGTTCTATGGATGAATTGCAATGATCATATGAAGTATTTTTTATCGAACTCATAAAAGATTGATTGGTTATATTTTTTATATCTCCTTTTCACATTTGTTTGACATATCAATATTGCTATTGAATGATTCTAGTTATCAATTTCATCCTTATTATTATACATTTTATAAATAGCTATGTCTAATTTTTTGGTCTGCTTCTTTTAAATTATCTATAATGTTTCTATTATTTCCTGTAATTTTTCTATGTTCACTTTTTTATTTAAAATGTGGCATTACAAATAATATGTCAATTGTATGATTTACTTCTATGTTCTCCATTTTCTTATTATATTTCTATATAGAATTTTTCCACAAACTTATATAATTTTTTTCAATACCTAGATGTCATTTAAACCTTTAATGCTTTTATTCTATTTGCTTGCTTTATTTATCATATCATGATTATATTTTTTTATATCTTTATTCACTTGTATTATTTTTAGATAGATTATTTTAGATTAATTTCATTTTTTTCTTTCCTGTATCCATTTTTTATCTAAGATAATTTACTGATAAATTTGTAAATTCCAATACCATTTATACATTTCTTACAGTGTTATTATATTGATTGATTCAAATAAAATTCTGGATAGATAAATCACATTGACCATAAGAGTTAAGTGTGAACTGGTACATTGGTCTGGGGATTGGAATGTTCTGGATAGAGATTTTAAATATTTCTCTTACCGCATTTATGAATTAAGAGCTTGTTTTGACCTATTGGTATGCTCTCTATATTACATATTTGTAAATACAAGCTTATAAAAGCAATGTCACACTATATATGACTTGCTTTATTGATTACTATAAAATGTTTAATGTTTGTATTTGGCTTTCCAAAAATACTTTCATTCAGATCAGTTACATTACCCTTATTTTAATGGCAAAAATCACATGCTCAGGCGAATTTTAAATTTAGTTTTTAAATATGTTTAATGACATAAAACATATAAAATAATTTATTAAAAAATATAACACTCCATCTCTAATGACTGTCAAATATCATCACCTAGTCATAATATTCTACTATCTAGTTTCAAAACCATTGTATTCAGCAGCCTGGACTTAAGACCTATTAATGAAGACCCCAGGATAGTATATATGATTTTCATATTCTAAACCAAACAATTAAAGTGAATTTAAATTAAGATTATTTCTACTATTTTATAAGCGAATACTAATTTAAAAACATAAAATAGACAAAACTCTCTCCATACAGTAGTGCCACTCAAAGCAAGACAGAGTAATCAATGGATGCCAGAAGGCTTGTGCATAAAATTCCTATCTATTGCCTACTTATCCAATATCCCTAAACTAATTTCTGACTTATGGCCTTCGTCAGTGAGGAGCTTTGGATCTGAGAGTACTACACCTAGATCTTAGGATTTAATGCAACCCTCCAGCAGCCATCTTTTATCTCTACATAATTACAAAACTATAAGAATAAAATTGAAAACACACAAAAATTTTCAATCTAAGCTCAATAGCTTAACTATTTTGGAAATATTGGATGAGTAGGCACTAGATAGGGATTTTATGCACAAGCTTTTTATCATTCATGGATTGATTACTCTGTTTTGCTTTGAGTGGCACTACTGTATGGAGAGAGTTTGCTTATTTTAACAACACTTATGAGTAAGCATGGGAAATAGTGATCATGTGATGTTTAAAGGTTTAAAAAAAATTAAAACATAAGTGATTCTTAATCTTGGGTTTATTAACATAATGGATGAATTTGGTATTTGGAGTTTTAATTCTTTGTTTCAATGCAATGAGATAAATGATACATTTTGATATACTTTACATAAACCTGAAGGTATTTAATAAACAGTCATGTTAACTTTAGTAAAAGAAATCTAAAGAACCCCAAATATAGATGACTTTGACATTATATTAATTTTTTGGAAGATATCATTATAGAGTAAGTTTCAGAGGCATAGTGTTTAAGTATATCCATCATAAATGCTACAATATTTTTAGCTTTAATGAATTGATATAATAATATTTATATTTTTCTTCCATTTTATTTTACTACATTATTAGATTATTCAGGTAAATATTGAATTCGTTTTTGCTACGTTAGAAGGATACTCAAAAAGGCACTAAAGAAAAATCAAGTGGTGACATTTGACTTTATTACTCTAATGTCTAATTGAATTTAGAACTAGACTGCCTGAAACATAAAATTCTTTTTATCAATAGACTATTGTTATGTAACTAACTTTGGAATGAAGAGATAAGATTATATTTTGTTAGAATTCTTCTAATATGTTAAATCTCTATTTATTACTTCATGAAAGATTATTACCTGTAACTAATTATCGATTTAAGTAAGTAGTTACAATGCATTTCAATTATGACACATATAGATGTTAAAATTCTATCCTTATTATCCAAGGATCTAGGCAGATCGGTAAATAAAAATAGCAACTGTTGACATCCACGAGATATACCTTTACTAAATTTAAAACGTTTTTAAATCTTTTACTATTTTTGACATATTTAGAGAAATATTTCAGATAATTTGTTATACTTTAAATTGGGTCTATATGGTGTGATAATATGTTTTATTTAAATAGTCAAAAACTGATTTAAAGACAATCCGAAAGATGTAGTTATTTACCAAACTTATCTTTTTTGCCGACAGAGCTGCTTCATGCGGATGCTACGGTCTTTTATCTTTAATAGTAAGAGTCACTATGGAAGATTTGGAATTATTTCAAGTTGCAGATTACTTAGAAAGAATTCAGAAAAGATATTTATATCTTCCAGTTTCATAGATTTGTAGCATATTGATAATTGTTCTATTTTCAAAAATAACAATCTTCACGAATGCTTTGAATGTAACTTTAAAAGATTTTAATAAATAATGTTCTAACAGCAGTAATAGGAAAAAAATTATTCAACAACATAAGCGTGAATGGATTTCAATTTTGACAATGTGAATCAATTTCAATATCTTGATTCCTTTTTGGGGTTAAAAAATAAAAGTTGTTAACGACTTTCAACTGGGGCTCAAGTATGCAAAAAATGAAGTTTTCCATCACATTGATATGATTATTGCATGCTACATGGGCAATTATGTAGTTTATTATGATATGGCTAACATATAAACAATTTATATAGATATAATGGAATTTTAAAAGTTTCTTTTCAAAAGTAATATATATGAATATAAAAGCTATAAATTACATATAAAGCCAAAATTTAATGTTGTTTAATTTTAAAATTAATTACAACTAAAATTGAGGATTTTAACATTTACGATATAAATATAAAATATAAAAAATTAATTTTGAAATTTTAATTTATTTTTTTATAATTTTTATATGTAGAAGCAATATGTTTTTGATAATTAATTTTGATATGATAATTGTAGTAATTTATATTATGTATTTTATAACTCTAGAAAAGGCTGTTGGACAGTTGAAATGCTCAGCTAATTTTGAAGTTTGGTTATAATAAAATATTGTATTTTTATTGTGTTAAATATAAAAAAGAATGTTTGATACTGTTTGTTTATATAAATACTGCAATTAATTTATATAGAGAGCTATTATGTTTTTGTTTTTTTAATTTATCATATGGGTGATGTGTGGATCTTTGTCAACATAATATAAAAACGCTAGAAAACTGAAACATCTTAAGATTAATCAGTAAATTTTTTCAGTTTTATGAATGTCTTGGTATTGAATTTACTATTGCAAAAACACTTTTTTTTTTTTGCATTTAGTGTGAAGTAAATGAACAATTCTTTATTGTAAACTTGAGTTGTTTTCAAAGAAAATATAAATCCCATTTACATTATAAATATAATCACTAATATATTTTAAGAATGTGTAATGTTGGCTGCTTCATTGGAAAAATATTCCTGACTATAAAATGCAATAGATAATTCGAATTAAGAAAGGTGTTGGTATATTTTAAAAAATAATGAAATTAAAAGGCAACATCACAGGATATAATTATAATACACGGTGTGGATTGTATATTCATTACAAAAGCTATATTTAACATTTATTTTTTGAGCCTCTTCTTGGAGTTAGCATGGTCATAATTCTTTAAAAGTTGTTGCTAATGATGATAAATGGGATGATTATCTTGTATTGATTAAAGTTGCATTGAATTTATTTGATAGAATTGGCATATTTATTTTTCATAATCAATTAAAGGATTTCTTCAATATATTCAATTTCATATACTGTGGGCTCTAGAATTGTATCACTGGCAAGTATGAAATTTGTATGAATTGTTTTTATAGCATTACTAATATTGGTATATTGACTTGTATGCATTTATTTTTAATTTGTATAATATATCATTGCTGCAAGTGAAGTCTAGATTAATAGCAAATTTATTTTTTTTAAAATGGGTATATATATATATATATATATATATATACACACACACACAAATAAATTATATATATATATATATATATATATATACACACACACACAAATAAATTACATATAGCAATCTATGTATAATCTGATTTATAACTGTTGGTAAATGTTTGAAATGTGATGTTTAACACCTTTAAATAAATTACATAAGTTTTGTTTTTTGTTATGCTTTCTATCCTAAATTTGTTTTTAATGCAGTGCAGGCATATAACTTGTTGATACTGTTTTTATAATTTATATAAATATAAAATCCATTTTCAGGTTATATAATAACTATAGATGTATATTATCATTTTTTTTCATTGTTTGCTCTATATTACATTTATTTTTTAACTGATTAACTTCCATTGTTCTTTGGCATGTAGTAGGAAACTCTCCATACAGTAGTACCACTTAATATAAGCTTTAGTAATGAATGGATTTAGTATCTCCTCATCCAATATCCACAAATTAATCTTAGTTTGTGGCTTTCATCAATGACATGCCTTGGATCTGAGAGCACTGCATTTAGATCTTAGGATCTAATGCAAACATCCAGCAGCCACACTTTACCTATTAAGTTAACTATAAAGCTATGATCTCAAGATAAAACCACAATAATGTTTTCAATCCAAATTCATTCACTTGTATAATCATATAGATCTGAACCCATTCCAGGATTTATACATTTTGGTGTTTTTGTTTTTTGAAAGTCACAGTCGCTGTTAACCTGTAGACAGGCTTGGTGAAAAATCACTATAATATCATATGATCACCATTTCCTAGACTTACACAAGTTGTTAATACAGTAGCAAACTCTTCATACAGTAGTACCATCTAGTGCAAGCCTTAGTAATCAATGGATGCAAAAAGGTTTGTGCATAAAATCCCTATCTAGTGTCTATTCATCCAATAACTCCGGACTAGTTTCTATCTTATGGCTTTTATCAGTAAGGAGTCTTGGATTTGAGAGCATTGCACCTAGATATTAGGAAATAGTGATCATGTGATGTTATAGTCCTAGTCAAAATATTTGATAATTTTATTGTTGTTTTTAATTTATATCTAGCTAAGTGCATTATTAATAGTTTTTTTTTTATTGTTGAAAGCTTTGTACTATTTTAATGTGCTTAAATTGATCATAACTTGTTTACCATTGGTTGATGACAAGTTGTTTTCATTTAAAACCACCAAACTTTTCAATACTTTTAACCAAATTTGTACACTTTTTGCTTGACACCTTATTTTGTATCCAACTTTGGTAATCTTAACATATAAATTCATATAAACCAATAAAAAACTACATAACTTCATATAACTGTTAGTTATCTCCTCAGTTAATTAGTTTTCTGTATTTATTTATCGTCACCATATAACTTAGTATGTGTTACACATATGATAGCATTAGAATTTACATGATTTATTTTTAGCCTTTCATACAGTTTCCTTTTGCTAGAAGTATTTCATGTTTAAAGTCATAATATCAGTAGATGTATATTTAACTATTCTTAAATGGAGCATGAAGTAAATAATAAGAATTCTGGATGAGTTGAAAAGTGTTACGGCATTGACTGTAAAAATAATAATCGTCTCTTCGGGTGAAAAATAATGACGTTTTTGAATAAATATCTATTGTTTACTATTATTTTTTGATTTGTATAGAGTATTTTTTTTATTATTTTCAAATATCTTAACAGTATAAAGACTTCATTATCAAGCGTTGGTGGCCTAGCGGTTAGCATAGCTGCCTTCCAAGCAGCTGGCCCGGGTTTGCTTGCCGGTCAACGCATTTGACATATGAAAAAAAAAGACTTCATTAAGATTTATAATGAAGTTTTAAATACTGAATTGCTAAAACAAATTTTGGTAAGATAATGGCATGCAATAACTGTAAGACTTCCCCACATAGTTAAGTGCGATAGTGTGACGAACTGTAGGGTTCAATAGCCATGGATCGCAATTACAATTCTGTCATTGACGGTCCTCGAAAGTCTTCCCGAGCTTAGCTACTCCAATTTGACTTTTGGCAAATAATGCAGCATACATACATATAAATTTATAATTAAAACAAATTCATTTATTATTTTCTTAATAATTATCTTTTTCGTTCCAGCAATATTTGACTCTTAAGATGACTTTTTAAAATCTATTATATAATCTAAATGACAGCTCGACCAAATTTAATATAGTTTATTTTAGCTACAAAGATCAGAGCTAATTATACTTGAAAACAGTTGTTCTTTGCTGACTGCATCTATAAAAAGAAAGACTGAAATTAAAAATAAAAATAGAAAGTTATGAATGTAAACGCTGCAGCAAATTCTTTAACCATCTTTTTTATTATTATTAAATTAATTGGATTATCAAAATCACGTGAACAATATTAGTTGACAGTAATTAAAATGCCAAATGCATTCTTTACTCACAAAATTTTAGAATTGATATAAAAAGTATTACATACGTATATAAGTCGTCTTCTATTATCATTTTTAATAAGAAATTAAACGAAGTTAAATATTAAGCAGTTAAAAAAGAATTGTATTTTTTTAGGGTGAAGTTTTTACATGAGTAAAACAAATATTAAATAGAACGTAATCTTTAATTAATTAGAGAGATTTAGAAATGAGGATGTAAGAAACAAAGAAATCCGCTGTAGTTATTTACAGATATATAATATTACGAATTTTATATACAAATATTATGCAAATAATAATAGACTTGTTTATTTTTAACATTACGTATTTATTTATGGGTTTATACAATAGTAAGTACTTTTTTCTTTAGATTATCCTCTTTTTTTTTTTTTAATATTTGAACAGTATGATAGTGATTTATTTAAATCTAGGCATTTTATTTGAAGCCAATCTTAAATTTTGTAAAAAGAATCTATTTAACAAGTAACACCCATATTAATATATGATCGGAACAAGTAGTTAATGACACACCCACAAACTTTTTATTGCTGTTTCAGCTAATTTAGATGTTTGTAACGTAAAAAAAAAAAAAACCTAAATAATCATTTTAAGCAATAAATTATACTTAAAATTATTAACTTATATACTTAAATTTTTTTATTGATTGTTAATATTCAATTTCTATATTATCTTTTAGTACTCATTTACATAATTTAAATATTCATATATATGTTATGAATAGTTTTTTTCCTGATGAGTTGATAAACCTCTTTAATTTACCGTTATTTGATGAAAGCCATTTATACATATATATATACACACAAAAATTTCAAAATATTTATAAATCCTAATGTAAATATTCCAAATTTGTATAATTTCATGACATACCACTACCCATTTACTATATAATTTAATCTATGACATTTTAAAATAAAATATAAAAACAAAACTCTACTAAAAACTAATTATATAACATGAAAAATAAAGTAATAATAATATGGTAATAGAAATGTTTGGAGTTGAAGTATGAGCATTCATTAGTATAAAATAGAGTTCATTGTTGATGTATGAAATCATTGATCAAATAAAATTTTGCATTATTTATATTATCAAATTACATCAATTTCTTTAAAATCTAAAAATGATACTAATTACTCATACAGAGATTTCTTCTCAGCACATAAAGAGTTAAACTGAAATTGAAAGTATATCTTTTGAACAAATTTCAGATTAACCTGAAAATCAAATTCTGATTACAATTACTTAATTTGAGAATAATTCTGTTTTAAATATGTCAAGCATTGGTGGTTGAGAGATCAGCGACAGCTGCTTTATAAGCAGTTGTTCCAGGTTAGCGGGTTCACTTCCTGGCTGATGCTATGACACATGAAGAAAAAAATTCCATTTTAAATATTAAAGAATTGTTTCATGATTTAACTTTTTTTTACTGTTCCCGAATAGCCATTTGGGTTGTACTTTAATATTTTATAATAAGATTAAATCTTATTTTGATTCTATACCAATAAATTTTATTTATTAGAAATATGAGATTATAAATAAAAAAACATTCTTAAAAATAATATTTCAACTTGCAAATATAGAAAAAAATTAACAAACTGAAATACATAATTAGAATTTTTTTTATTAGATGATTTTTACATTGCTGATACATAAATATTAAATGAAATATTTGCTACTTGAATTCCAAACTAATAAAATTTTGTTCTAAAATTTGAAATTGTACTTATAACTATTTAAAAATGGAAAAAATAACTGTTATAAAGATTTTCAAATAAAAAGTAGATATAATCATAAATATTTTTGGTTAAAAATAATTATCTTATAAATATGTTGCAACAATAATCATAAATGTATAAATAATCTATGGAAATAGGCAGTTTAACTTTTCAAAGTAAAACAAAAAAATGATTGTTTTCAAAAATGATTGTTGTCAAAGTTTAACAACAAAAAATTATCATCTCAATTATATTTGATTCTCTGAACAATACTGACATCTTCAGATTTTTTAAAGTAATGTCAATATATATTTTAGTTCAACAAATTAACATATCAGACAGCCACAACAGAGTAAAGGTAATCCAAATGTTATCATTGTATAAAGAGCAGCATTTTTATGAGTGAAAACATAATTATGTTATTGTCCATTCACACAACAAATAATAATCATTATTTAACTTTGACAGAATTCTTTTTCTATTAAACCAAAGTCTTGGAAGTAGTAGTTATCCAAAACTCTCACATTCTTTTGTCTAAAAAAGGTTAAGTTTATTTCATTTTGACAATAGTAATATCAGTTTTCTATTAAGTTGTTGAACAAAAAAGTTGTTTCTATTAATAAATAAGCAGTTCTTTGTTTAGAATAAAATGTATCCAAAAACTGACTTCTCTAAAGTTGTGGATAAACATTATTTATTATAATAATCTACTTCAAAAACACAAGGTTAACCACTTGCTATTCTTTTCATGAACACTTTTAGTCTAAACTTTCCTATTTTTTATAATCATAAAGAAGTTTTTACTATAAAAACTAGTATTGTATGAAATTAAAAAGTTGTAGTATTTTTTTTCAAAATAAGAAAGTAAAATTTTTTTGCACCAAACACCTCTTTTAGACAATGATACTCATAATTTTAAAACTATAAACATTAAAAGTAAAATATGTAATATTTTTAATTTCTGAAAGCCATAGTAATAGTAAAAATATGAGATTATGATAAAAATAACTTCACCTTTCTCATGAATAAATAACATATTTTAATGATTTATAAACCTAATAATAAGCCAATTCATGAGTGATATTTTAAATTGATATTAAATTTGAAATTAGAAAAATACAAATAATATTACTCACATATATTATTTACTATTAAATTTTTGTTTATTATAAAACAAAATTCAATAGGAATTATTCAAAGAGCTAGAGGTAGTCTGAAAATGATTTTATTTGCACTTTTGAAAATCTGTTTTCTTCTTTTAAAAACAAATTAAATTAAATGTGTGTTCATCCAACGAATGTGTATTCTTTTTTTAATAGCAGCATCAATACATACAATGTTCTACATAGTTGGGTATAATGGTAATAGGACAGATTCTCTAGTTCAAAGGTCATGGATTATAGCTAAACCTGTTATTTTTGTGCTTAAACTTTTTCAATATATTAATTGATCTCTTTTCTTTCTTTTAAACCTTTTCATTATATTCCAAATCTAACTATATTTTTTTTTATCATAAACATTTGAATTTCCAATTAAACATTTATAAAGAATTAAAAACATTGTATTTTTAAGATGCAAAATTTTCATATAATCCTACATTATTGTTCATTATGCTATAATATGGATTGAAACCCATCTTTTGCACTTGACTTGAAATAAACTGAAAAATAACATTTGCCTGAAAAAATGTAATAAATATTTTAACAAATTAGAAATAAAAAACTCAGAATTATTCAATCTTTTGTGTGTAAAAATTGTGATTTATATGAAAGATTCCATCAAGACATTTGCCAATATGGAAAATTAATTTCTATTTTTTTAAAATTAAGTAAATCTATGCTACATACTGTAATTTTTGTTCAAGATCATGGACATCAATGTCTATGATTTAGCAGATGGGTATGCTTCTTTAACTACCTTAAGTAAATTTTCAACTGAGCTGCCTAATAAGTATATGTATATAAGAGACTGAAGTAGATTTGGGCTGGACATATTGCTAGAAGGGATGATAATGAATGGAAAATTAAATCTTAAACTGTATTTCAAGAGATTGTAAAAGATCTAGAAAAAGGCCACATGTAAAATGGATAGGTGAAATAAGAAAGTATGCTGAAGTGACATGGAGAAAAGGGTTAGTAATGGTAGAATATGGATTGAAATTAAAATAACCTTCATCCTGCAGTGGATCAATAATGTTTGAAAATGATGAACATATTCATATCCAACTTCTCAAATATGTTTTATAAGAAGATATTATTTGTGCTGCAAAGTATCTAACAATTAATATAACATTAATGACTGATATATAAAAGCTGTCTATCATAATACTAAAGTTTAAAAGTTTTTCTTCACTTAATCGTAATATTGTTTGAGTTCAGCAGCAATATAATCAATTTAAAATTTTTTGCACAGTTAATTATAAGCAAACTAAAAACATTCTTTATGATATTAGGAGCTTCCTATGCTGACAACTGAAGAGTATTGTTTTGACATGAAATTTCCTTTGGGTAATCATTCATCTTTTTCACATGTCTTTATGTTTTAAGAAAGAATGGTGGATTTTAAGTTTATCTAAAACAAATATATAATTAAATAACTACTATGTGAATTACTATGTGTATTACTACATTACAAAATAGTATTTCATAAAAAAAACTTAACATAATATTCTATCATAACAATCCACAAAAACATTGCTAGCTAATGGAACATTGTAGATAAAAAATTAAAAAAAGACCTCATATAAATAAATAATTCTATGATCTATTGGTTGGAAGGTCATATGACACTTTGACTTGAGTATTTCTCTTTCATTCACTAAACTAAATGCAGTGGAATTTTTTTACTTACCTGATGTATAAAGTTTTGGCTACCAAAAGCCATCACTCTGTCAGTGGACATATTGATCAAAGGAAAAAGTCATTAAAAATAATTTTTACAACAACATAATCTAAGAACAAAAATGAACTATTTACATAATCAAAAGATTGATTTAGATTCAATTTCTAAAACCACAAGTTAATTAATTGTACTTCACTCTTCATTTATCTGAAGTTATAATCTCTTATACATACTTTCATAATTTGATTAGTATTTACCAATATCAAATTACTACATTTTGAACTACAAGTATCAAACTTTAATGTCATCTACTTCAGATAAATACATTAATAAGTATTAGTAATCATTCATTGTGTCAGATTTCATCATATTTTTCCTAGTTCTGATGTAAATTTTATGCTGAGTTAAAGATTAATGTTTTTTTTTATTTTATTATACCTATATACACATAGTATCATTAATACATTTTATATCTTTTTTCTTCCATGTGTATATTAAAAAAACAGATGTTATTAATATTTAATTGAATTTAAAATTTATATTTTGGTTAAAAATGACATGATAACCTTCATCTAAAAAATAATTACTGCTAAATATTAATAATTATATATTGAGATGAACAGCAGGAAACTAATATCCATCATCCAGGGGCATTACTAGACCTTGCTTCTACAAATCTATAATTTATTGATGAGGATACCAAGTATAAATCCCTACTTCAGCTGTACTATCACTCATATATCCAAAATTGTCTCTAGATCATGGAGAGCAGAGATTCTTGGCAAATAACAATTAGCAGAGCAGATGACAGTAAACAAAATGTGGAACAAATCTAACAATCAACAAAACAAACTTTATTAACAAAGTGTAATACATCATTCACTTATGGGTTTAAATACCAGAATTATTTTAATATGACAGAGTTTGACTAGTATTTAGGTTTGAAGAATAATTAACTCTTTTAAGTGAGTATAAATTGTATTTGATAACTAATCATTTAAATATTACCCCCACCCCTAAATTTTGCTTTTAGTATTATTAATAATCCATGAAGTTTACAATGGCTTGACAATGTATCCAGATGTGCGCACATATATCTTTCACATTAACATTAACAAACAATGAATACTCAAGCAGTCTTCCTCATTATATATGGTCACATATGAATATGAGTTGTCATTATGTTTTGGATTTGTAGATTATGAAAAAGTATTTGATTCTATAAACATTTCTTCAGTGATTAAAGCGTTGGATCATCAAGATGTAGATCCAGGATATTGTCATATTTTAAAGAATATTTATAAAAATGCAACAGCAACAATTAGATTACATAATGATACCAAGTCAACATTGAGAAAGGTGTAAGACAAGGTGATTCCATATCTCCAAAACTTTTTACAGCAGTGCTGCAAGAAGTATTTTGTGGATTAAAATGGGAAACTAAAGGAATGAAAGTAAATGGAGATTATTTAAGTCATTTAGATTTCACAGATGATGTAGTTGTTTTGGCAAATAATGCTTCACAGCTGCAGGAAATGTTGCAGGAGTTATCAGATGAAAGTAGGACTAACGATAAATGTTAAAAAGACTAAAGTAATGTTTAATCGATTTGCTAAAAATATGAAAATAAAGATTGATTATGATAAATTAGAAGAAGTTAACAGTTACAAATACATTGGTCAGATTATTAATACAGATGGAAACATAATGAAAGAAATTAATCATAGAATTAAACTTGGTTGGAGTGCTTTTGGTAGAAATAACAATACTAAAAAGAAATATGCCTATGTGTTTGAAAAGGAAAGTTTTTAACAAATGTATTTTACCAGTTCTTACTTATGGATCTGAGATTTGGACACTTAATAGAAGAGCAATACAGAGATTTCATACACTCAAATAAATATGGAGAGACATATGTTAAGAGTAACAAGAAGAGATCGAAAACGCAATGTATGGGTAAGAGAACAAACAGGTGTTACAGACCTCATTGAAAAAATTAAAAGATTGAAGTGGAGTTGGGCTGGACATATTGCTAGAAAAGATGATAATAGATGGACAATTGAAATTTTAATCTAGTTTCCAAGAGATTGTAAAAGACCCAGAAAGAAACCACATGTGAGCTGGATGGATGAAATAAGAACGTGTGCAGGGATGATGTGGAGAAGAGAAGCTAAAGATCAGAGAAGATGGATTAAACTTGGAGAGATCATCCTGAAGTGGATTGATAATGGTTGATGATGATGATGATTAATCCTATATGTGGA
Organism: Epiperipatus broadwayi; assembly: GCA_028023455.1. NCBI lineage: Eukaryota > Metazoa > Onychophora > Udeonychophora > Euonychophora > Peripatidae > Epiperipatus > Epiperipatus broadwayi. The sequence goes on along the minus strand of JAQFVV010012439.1, from coordinate 4,401,224 downwards.
GCATTGGATCCAATCATGGGGAAAAATCGAGAATGACAATAAATAGACCTATTAATCACTCATATTTTAAAGCAATAAAATATATAGATAATTATGGGAAGGAAACCCAATGCAAAACATATATATCACAATATCTGAAGTGGGACTCAGAATAATAAAATTACAGGAGCCAAAATATATAATAAAATATTAAAATGCATACATTTATGCAATGCATGCATATACGAATGACAATTCCTTTAATTTCAGACATGTATGACAAAAAGTAATCCTGACAACATATTTAAACAGCTTAACAAATAATTTATACATACACAGCAATGATTTTAAAATCTTCAGCAGCATTATTAATTATTGATAAAAAAAACTAATAAACATAGAAATAAAATCTATTTTTAAAACTTTTTTTTAAATAAGTAACCATTATAATGAATAATAATGACAAAAGTGATTTTCTTTCTAATAAACTTTTCATGAAGAAAAAAAAGAAAAAAGATTACTTTAATTTTCTTTCAAAAACACATCTTTTACAAAGGGAAACCAAAGATTGAACTTTAAAAAAAAACTATCAAGCAATATCAGATATCTATTAAAGATTTAAAATATAGAAACTTTAATAAAGAAAATGGTTTATAAAACAGACAACTGTTTAAAATTAAATTATTTAATCTATATATCACTGGATTACTGGCAATATCTTAATAAAACAGTTCATAAGTCAAGTTTTCCTTAAGTCCAGAGAAAATTGGTGAAGGGGATACTATTTTCCAAAAAAGTTGAATTATATAAACATACATACATATGAATTTAGATAATAGTTTTCATGTCTTCTGTTACTGGTTTTGTTGATCTTCTAGAGACAGTTTGTCCCTAAATTGTTTCTTTCATATTGCGAAGTACTTTAATTGTGCAGCATATATGATGGTAGTAGTTGGCTATGTTATTGGCTAACCTGGCAAGCAATTTTAAATATTGATGGCTGTAGTTTCTCTACTGGAGAGTGAAGTTCATTTCTAGTTGCTTTAGCTGCTCATATATTTAACATCACCAAATCCAGTAATTAGTGATTTATATCATTTAACCTAGATAAGCCAATAATTAATTCATCAATAGATTTATTAGAAATTTCTTAATCCATTAAGCCAATAATTATTTTTAATTAGATCAACCAGGCATTTTTAATTAGATGAATCTGTGAATTTATGATAACAGAATATTAAAATTAGTAACAAGATTTAAAAAAAAAAAAATTGATTTCCTTAAGAGGTTTTAATTAATAAAAATGGAATAATTAAGAATTGTAAAAAGTTTTATAGATTAAGTATTGTTTGGTAATATAAATTTTTAAACAGATTTTAAATAAATCTAGTTACAAAGGGTTTTTTTCTAACCAAAATAAAATTGATCAACATAATAAATGCAAATTTATTAATATGTATCTGTATATAATGCAAGCATATATAAACCAAAAAAATTCAAGAGCTCAAATTAAGCTTGTGCTTCATCAAACATAAAATATTTTAACTTAAGTTAGATATCGCAATAACAAAAGTCTATTTCAATATATATATATATGCCTATTAAAATATTTGTAATAGCCTTGAAGAAAACTACTAATCAATCAAACAATTGAATAATAAGCAATAAAAATATATTGGAAAATATTAAAGGTAATATTTGAATATTCATGATACTCAATGAAAACAAAAAGTAACTCAAGACTATTCTCTCAACTACTTTATATATATATCAGAATATTTCCTTGACAAAAGAATGCTAATATTTTATTAGATAATTTTAAGCATTGATGAGTAATGTGATTTATAGATAAATAGGTAGATAGATAGATAGATAAGTAACTAGGTGGATAGATAAACTATCAAACACAGACAGACAGACAGACAGATAGATACATAGATAGATAGATAGATAGATAGATAGATAGATAGATAGATAGATAGATAGATAGATAGATAGATAGATAGATAGATAGATAGATAGATAGATAGATAGATAGATAGATAGATAGATAGATAGATAGATAGATAGATAGATAGATAGATAGATAGATAGATAGATAGATAGATAGATAGATAGATAGATAGATAGATAGATAGATAGATAGATAGATAGATAGATAGATAGATAGATAGATAGATAGATAGATAGATAGATAGATAGATAGATAGATAGATAGATAGATAGATAGATAGATAGATAGATAGATAGATAGATAGATAGATAGATAGATAGATAGATAGATAGATAGATAGATAGATAGATAGATAGATAGATAGATAGATAGATAGATAGATAGATAGATAGATAGATAGATAGATAGATAGATAGATAGATAGATAGATAGATAGATAGATAGATAGATAGATAGATAGATAGATAGGAATAGAGAGAGCAAGATAGAGAGAAATATGTAAGTACATACATATTTTAATGAATAAAATACAATAAATAATTAAAAGGTTTATATATACTTCATCTTATATTTACAGTTATTGTTATTACAGCAACAATTTAATATTAATATTTCAAAAAAAAAAATGTATATCTGTTGTTTATTTAAATACAAGTATAATATATATACTTAAGCTAGATGTAATTAGAGAGTAATTGAACCCAAACTTTCAACTTCTTTTCACTCATCCATGCCACATTATATGACTGATACACATGATCACATACATGTCAAAAAGATAAATGATCTCCAGTGTTTATATTTTGTACTGATCCAGCACTCAACAATTGGTCTGGATCTCTATCTCCTATATATAAATATAATCAATGCCCAGTTTATATTAAGATAGCAAATCTTTAAACTGCAATGGACAGGCTTCAAATACCCCCTAAATATATCTAGCTTAAGTATATATATTATATTTGTATTTAAAACTTGCATATTAAGCCTGTATTCTGTCCATTCCTCCGTGTATTTAAATAGACTTGGGGTCTCACATATGAGAGGCCAGAATACATTATGGTCAACCTAAATATGTCAACAAAATTGGTAACAATGCTTTGAACATGCCATTATAAAATTTTCAATAATATGGATGTCTGAAGTGTTGGAGAGAGGAGAAAACTAAAGCCTGACAATTAAAGTTTGAATATTTGCTATCTTGATATAAACCAAGCACTGATTATATATGTGTGTGGGAGATGATGATCAAGACCAATTGATGAGTTCTGGTTCAGCATAAAATATGTATATTGGAGATCATTTATGTTCATATATATGTGGTCATGTGCATCAGCTGTACGAGATAAAGTGGATGGTGGAAGGAAGCTTGAAAGTCTGGGTTCAAATCTCTTCTAATTAAATCTATTGTTTAACTTATTTTGAAACTAATTGGTTGATACATTTTTCAACTATGCCAGCAATTTGGCAATTGTCCACAGAGCAAAATATGACTTTGAAGCTTTGAGCAAACTTCATCAGCTTTACTTGAAATACTACTCAATCTTTTGAAGAAGAAAAAAAGTGAAATTATAATTATTTATTTATTTGTTTTACCAGGTCTCAAAAACTAAGATTTATAAATTCCTAATCCAAACAAATATTTCACTATTGATCATGCAATCATATACTGATATGTGAAAGATGTCTTAAACTCTGCCATTACATAGATTAGTTAAAGATATTAATAAACATATTTTTGTCATTTATATTTTCATATTTACTGCACATTCTTAATCAGTGAAGTCTGTCCAGAATATTAGGGATATTTATTTTTAACTTGTTGCTGATTTAAACTCATATTTAATCTAGTACATGGTCTTTGCCAACTTGATGGAGAATAGAGCATTTTACATATTTTTATGAATATTTAAATTTCAATAGTTTAAAAACATTACATTGAAAAAAAATGTTTTCTTAAAACTTTTAATTCATTCAAGCTATGAACAACTAGAACGATCATACATCTTTTCAGTTATGTAATCTGTAATGCAAATTAATCTTTGATAATACAAAGTATAAGGTGATCAAACATATTCAAATTAAATTGGGACTCTCAATTTTGTAAGAACAAAGTCAGAGACAAAAAGTGCACAAAATATTCTTTAGTATAGTCATCTCAAAATCATGATTGCAATGACAGTTTTTTCCTTTCAGGTGTGTGAATATATTAAGTCCAAGCTACAACCATTCTATTTTTAAATGCTTTTACTGCAATTGAAAAATCAGATTATTTGTTTGCTTACTTATTTGTTAACTTATGAGGCAGCAGTATAACAAATTAAATTTTTTAACATTTTAAAATTGATATTTAATATACTTAAGTTCAATAAAACTTATTGAAATTTTGTACATTTGTTTTAAATGTCTATGAAACTGATAGGACACATTAATTTTTAAAATAAATGACTTAGTTTCTTAGATAGGAAGAGTGGGGAGAATATTTTAAATATTACTCACTATCAATTTTGTTATGATTTAAGTAATACTCATGAGAGGGCAGTATAAAGATTTTTTTTCAATTTAATAACATTTTTTAATATTTTTAAATTGATATTTTATATATTCATGTTGAATACAATTTGTTAAAATTTTGTACATTTGTTTAAATTGTCTATGAAAGTGATAGGACACATTAATTTTTTAATAGGTGATATAGTTTTATATATAGGAAGAGTGGGGGTGTTTTAGATAATGCTTGCCATCAATTTTATTTGTTATGATTTAAATAATAAGAAAGTTGTTTATAATATAGTTTTGTTAAGTTTTATTTTTAAAAAAAATAATTTCAAATAACAAGATAAAATGTTAACAATTTTAAACAGAAAAGTCATTTACTGATTTTTTTATAAATATATAATTATATACACATACTAAATATGACATATACATAAAAAGTATACATATTAACTTACTGCATACATATCTAGTAATATATATATATATATATATACCCTATATATGTGAAATTGCTTTAAAATAAAATTATATCTATTAAGAGAAATTCATTTACAATACAGCTTTTTGTATGCTTTTTCTTAAATAAAAAATTTCCAATCAAAGTAAAAATGTTAAACACTTTTACTTAAAAGAATATTTTATATTTTCATCACTTATATACACATATATAATTATGTACACTTACTAAATATGATATATATATATATATATTGTAAGAATATATAAATATGTCGTTACATTAATTTAAAATAAAATCTTAAAGTTCGCAAATAAAAATAAAATCTATTAAAAAAAAAAAAAAACTAAACGCTAAAATTAAAATGTTTGTTAAACATATATATTCGCACAGATTCAAAACTTTAAAAATATTTTTTAAAAAACAAATAAATAAGTATTTGAACATACTTTTTTATAAAAAAAGTACAAGACTTAAAGATAAAATATTTTTGTAGATGGAAATGATTGTTTATTAATTATCCAAAAGCTGTGTAATTAAAAAGTCAGATCAAAATTAGATAAGAAATAAAGAATTAGCTTGTCCAATATAGAAGCAGCAAATAAAGGCCTGAACCATAATGAAAAAATAGAACAGTGACATCTTTGTTCATGGAATCCATAGGAGGACTATAAAAAGAAAAATATTGAGTTCCAGTCAGTTTTTCCGGTTTGTTTTTGAGGGTCGGTGATAGGACGCACATATCACAATCTCTCTCTATTTTAAAAAATGAACTGACTATGATACCAAAATGAACCAGCTAATGCTATCTCTGGAACATCTGACCAGGTTTTCAAATAAAGACTCCGTGGAAATTTACATCAAGAGCAGTGATTTCTTCTACTGTAAGCTATTGACATGAACTCTAAAATTTAAAAATAATTAAGAACTTTCGTTCAAGCTTATGAACTTATATCTGACTTTTAAGTTTAAAATCAATTGAAAATGTTTAAATTTTATATGTTTTGCTTTGAAAAAAAATCATTTCCATTTTATTATTTTTTATTTGTATTAATACTTATCGTATAAATTATTTAAATGCATGAAATTTAAAGTTGGGTATAGACGTTGCATAGATTCGTTAGTGGTTAATTATGTTGCTGTTTCATGGTCGATTAAAATATATAAGTCATCATGTCACTGCAGTGTCTTATGATGAACACCATTGGGTTTTTTTTGTATTCCCTATGCAATTGACATTATCGATGACTTTGTATTTTGATCGGTTATGTTTATTTTGGAATGTTTTTAACCGTGGAATCTGTGCAGCCGATCTATACTCAACATTTTAAAACAAATTTTATAAAATTCATCTGTGTGAACCTAATAAATGTGAAATTTAAGTCGGGCATGAATGGCTGTATAGATTTGTAAAGTTATATATAGTTTAAGGGAAGGTAATCTTAGGTTATTCATTTCGTAGATGAATTGGCTCAATGGATTGGATATATTTGTGTAATTAGCAGATGTAGTATGAGATCCGCTATGGGCAGGATTGCATATATATGCCACACACTTTCTGTTTGCCTATGGATGGGTTTGTAAGATGGCAAAGGACCGCAATCCATTCCTATGGAGTTTTATGTTTATTGTTCTACTCGCCAACAGATGCAGCATTCCTGTTGGTGGAGAGACAATGTCTTCTCTAACTCTACTTACTGTTCAGACGTACATTCCTGACAGTATAGTATTTTGTGTTGTCGTATTTTTCATGCTACATTGAATACATAAATGTATCAGATGGATTGATGCCAGTTTGACTGCGAACTTTTTGGCCTAAGGTTAAATAAGGGATAGAATATTTTCTTTTCAAATGCAGATCTATGTAGTCTGTTTATACTCCACCATCTAAATAAAATATTAAACTCATTGAAATTTATTTAAATGTAAAATTAAAGATTAATATAAAAATCTAAAATGTTAAATTTATTCCTCAAATTTAGAATGATTTTATATGTGCGTAAATAAATATTTTTATGTGTTAATTTCTGGCAGTGGCTTTTATTTTTTTTTATATTTGAGATATAAAGTTATATTTTATAATCTCTGCTGTTCCACTGAGCTAGTGACTTGGGCTAATGATCTAAATATTTAAATAAAGTGGAATCTTAACAGCGCATATTTGCCTACTCTATAAATTTTTCTAGGTTTAAATGCCTAGATGGTGCCCTGTAGAGCAGATATCGTAGTTTGCAGTTAGATTCGATCTTCACTGCCATTTCGATCGTTACAATATATATACATTTTAACATAGAGCAGAAATATATAATTACATATATGTCAATTATAAATGTCCAGACAATTTAAAGTATGATATAGTTTTACAAATTCATTTACTGTGCAAATACTTAAACTTAAAAATAACAGAGATTTTTTTATATATATTAAATGCTTTTATTGCTCATACACTAAAAAAATTGTTCTTTCAACTACAATTGAAGTTTTTAGATTTAAATTGAAATAAAATCATGGGGGTCCAGAAATTAAGTCAATCCCTATTTTTTATAACAAGGGATTGAATTAATTAATTTCTGGACTACTCATGCTTGAATATATTAAATCTAAAAACCCCAAATGTGGCTAAAGAAACAATTTTCTTTTTTAATGCAAGATCAATAAAAGCATTTAATGTAAAAAACATTTTTATCTTTATTATTAACACATAAGCTGAATATACACATATATTGTAACATTTTACATTTTGATTTAGGTCTTATATTGCACATTATAAAATACCAGTTAATCGAACTATGAAAAAGAAATATCTTTTGTAAATGTATGAGTTTAGATATCTCAAAAACATTGTTATATTTCCTGATTAACTGACCTAATAATTTCTTGCAGTTTGAATTTTCAACAGAATGTTTTAATTTATTTATAAGAGCAGCAGAGACTGTAGACTCACTAACTTTCATCCAGAAGATTCACAGTAAATAACGAAATTTAATATTTTTTAAGAAATTTCGTTGGGCTTAACTATTAAACAAACATATTAGAAAAGGTAATTTCTACAATTTTCTAAATTTAATAGTAAAATCTAAATAACTAAAATTAAGCATGCACAATGAAATGTTGATATTAATGTAAAATATGTTATTACAATCAATTAAAATATTTAAATGGTAAATTATTAATAAAACTGGAAAAAACATACAATCGCCCATCCAGATAGTTAGGTTAAATAATAAAAACAATTCAACAATTAATGTTCACTTCTTTTATAAGTTTCTTCTAGAAGGCTGTAAATGAAAGTTCCTTAAATAATACAGTGAATGTCTCTATCAGTAGTATATTATAAACTTATAGTTCAGCTTTAGTTTGCAAACATTTTTAATTAGACACAAATAAGGGTATGAATTTTAACTAGCTTGCCAGTAAGTTTTTCAGGTTTATGTAGATTATACCATGCATGTTTTTTTTGGGGGGGTTGAAAGAGATCATGTACTTTGGTTTCTTCTGCCAACAGTTTCACATTTCTGGTCCATTTTAAGGCTGAACTTGAAAGCTTTTTGGAATGACTTCTTTATGATGAAAGAAAATGTCTGCAAATGCTCTGGTTTCCACTCCAGCAAGAAGGCTTAGTTCAGCATAGAGTCTCCTGGATGACAAAATATCCAGGACCAGCCAAAACAATAGGCAAGGCAAGACACTATCTCTTTGGAGTTATTTGATTTTTATACAGTCAGTTTTAGATTTCTGTGCATATTCTTATCTTTTTTGTTATCAAATTACAAATTGGTAATCTTGCATGTTTATTATTAGCTTTTTGTTATAAAGTCTTTTTTTTTGTATGAATTACTTACGCCATCTCTAATTATCAGGTAAAAGGTTTTACTCTGATTACAATCTCTTGCGTTTATAATTTCTTTTGTTTATCTAGATAAATAATCTGTATGCATTTCTATTTTTTCCAATTTTAACTTTAATTAAATAAATCATATCAAACACAAATAACTTTCACTGTACATATTTAAAACAAAAACAAATAGCATTTTTGACTATTTCTAAATTTTACTTTTAGCTTTTAAAATATTACCAAATGCCAAAAAACTCATGAACTATACATACCTTAATACGGTTTAATATATATATTCACCCAATGGAGCACATAAAAAGATTATTTCCAAAAAAAAATTTATCTTTAAATTGTGATTAAAAATTGCTATATAAATCTTCATGAGAAATTATTTATTATAATTTGTAAAACATTAGTAAAATATGTTTATATTAGTTTGTGGTTTTTTTTAAAAAAAACTAGCCTAAAAATGCTTGTTAATGTGTTTATACAAAGGAGGATCCAGGAATAAAGAAAGATTCATTGATTGAGATACTGAATACTAGAATAAACTCTGTCTGCTGCTGATTTGTAATGATTGCAATGTTTCACCAATAAATTTATGAGTATATATAATTTACGCAGAATGATGTGCTGAAAGTAGAGATAAATTACAAGATAGTTGGGGTTTTTCCAAAACATTTTATTTCTGAAACTTGTTTCCAGGATGCAATTGAAAAGTAGAATATATAAATCATTTTCAGAAAGAAGCACTTCTTTATCTTTCTATTAGTTCCATTTGTGTACCAATTGATTCTGTAACAAAACGTTTGTAAATTGGTTAATCAGTATTGATGACATTCATAAATATATTTACAATTTTAAAAGGCAAAACAGAGCTTCAGCTTTGCAAATCCTTTATAATAGCCTTTATAATTCAACACTGCAATTCTTCCCATTTTATTTCAATATTTAAAATATATCTACTTTTTGTTTGATATTGGAAAAAAAATTAAAATTTCTTAACAATAATATATCTTGTTGAAAATCTTTTATTTTATTTGCAAAACCGAAAAGTGTCTTTATAAAATAAAAATATTTTTTGTGGACTTTCAAGTTAGAAATTTTGTAGACAATTTTTTACATCATTAAAAAACATTAGAACTTTCATTTATTCACCATTCTTGACACTGAAATATTTTTATTTCTTCAAGAAAAATAATAATAGGTTCCAGCATATTTGAAGACATCGTGAGTTGATAACTATTTCTCAATGCAATAAAAACCTCCCTTGATTTATCATTACTATTCAATTCTTCAATAAAATTATTATAGTGTCAATTTCTGATTAAATACTTGAAATTAACGATTTGCAATACAGATTTCATATCTTTACAATTAAAACATCTGGTCTGCAGATTCATAATGAATAATGCAATAAAGAAGGGAAAATCTGGATAGTTGGAATCAAATTATAGGTCTTTGTGTTTCCCCAAATGTTTAGACACTTTGTTGTAGCACTGAGGAATATATTTAATGAAGTGTCAATATTTGCTTTTTAGTGCCACTATACATACATAAATATATATTTTTATAATCATGACAATGGAGTTATAACCAATAAATGCTTGTATAGCTATAAAGACTGATCAAGAGCTAAAATAAATTCATGAGAATCTTTCTAAATTTTGTATTCTTTGCCTTTATCATTGGTAATTTAAGAGATATGCATTTGTGTAATGAGTGTTGAAGTTGATATTTATTAATTATTAAAGTTTTATTATTTGCTAGTTACATTTCTAACACATCCATTGTCATAGTATGGACATCTAACACAAGCAATAGTCCATATGTACTAAAATTATTTTCAGTCATTGTAGTGCTTTCATATTGAAAGTTATCACATAATTTTTATTTGGATAAAGGATTGAATAAAAAGTTGTTCTAATTTGCTTTATAGAGACACTTCAAGTTATTAACTTTGTAATGACTAAATCATGTATTAAAAATATGATACAAAATGTATTTTTACTTTAATAGTGAATACAAAGTACTCCTTTCACTTTGGCTTTAAATTCTGTATTTTTTTCATATTTTTAACTTTTTACAATTTGATGACACAGTCTGTTTTAATAAACAATTGATAGATATAATTTGTTTATAATATTTTTTTTATTATTGACTCAAACATTATAATTAAAGTCTACATAAGTAAATATAACATTAACACTCTGTTGGTAATTTGGCCTTGTATATTATCATCATATAAAATATAAACTGTAACTGAATCTCAAAAATAATTTATCTGTAATTCTCACTATCTGATATTTTTTAATTCCCGACTTAAATCTTATCCTTAAAGTTAAAATTAAAATTCTTAAATATAATTAATTACTAAAAAATAAATAAACTTACATTTTAATCCAGTTGAATTTCAGTTTCTATTCAATAAATAATTATAAAGTTATTTTTTATTAAACTTTACATTAATTGTGATGCAAAGTGGTGTCTGATAAGGGAGCATATCATGTTTAAAATAAGTTTTTAGTAATTATAATATTATTCTCCTTTCTATATCAATATAGAAATTAAATATAACTAGTAAAGAACTAATCATAGCATTAATAAATAAAATAAGAATAATTCTAATAAAGAGCAAATAGGGGAGATGGAAACACGTGTTTGTATTAAAAATAGTGTTTAACTTTTAATGAGTCAAACATCTTAATCTATAAGGCAGCAAATAACACTTTTAACTGGACATTTCTCAATTACCACTCATATCTAAAAATTATTTTATTATCCAGTTCATTTATTCTATTGGTAGCCAACAAATCACCATGAAGCTGTTTTAACTATTTAAATAACTTGATCAAACTGTCAAATACAATATATATTGAGATGAATTACTCCTTCTCACATTTTTTTATTAGAATTTCATTCATTACATTTTTTAAAATTACATTCTATAAATGATAATATGAAAATTCCTAATATTTTTTAATAATAAGATTGTGAATATTTATAATTCGCTAAAGGTAAACGGAAAAAGAAAAATATTTAACAAAATAATAATATTTTTTCTTTCTTCTGTAATTTTATTTATCTATTAGTAAAAAAATTTTTTTTAAAAAAAAAAAGAGAGATAAATAAATAAAATTTTAAATAAAAGTAATCAGTTTTTGAAAGAAAAAATAAGGTTTTAACATTTTGATAAGAAATATTACTTTTAATTAATTAAAGTTTTTTTTCTCTTTATCTTTCTAAAACAAAAGGCAATATTCAAATAAAAGTGTTATTTAAGGATTAGACTGTTTTTGGGTGATTAACAATTTCACAAGTGATAGCATGATTGTTATGTGCTGCTATTCTTTGAAATTAAAATTTCTTGTTTCATTTTTAAAATTGTGGGAAATCATAAGGTTGATGTTTAAAAAACCATATCATTCTCTATGACATGAGTTTCTTTTTAAAATGCCATATGGCATGTTAAAATTGGAAAGAAAAATTGGATTTTTTATTAATATTTTTATTAATAGGTTCATTAAATTTTTTTTCTACTCAGTTTACTAGATTGCATGAAGATGAATGCAGAATTTTATTATCAGCCAGACTCTTTAACAAAATGGATTCAAGATTTCTTGATAATTTATCATTTCAAGGCCTTCATCCTGAAAATAAACATAATGTAAGTATTCAATTTTAATTTTTTTAATATTTGAATATTTTAATTTTTTTTATTATTTGATAAATGTAATTTATTAATGTGTTTGCATTTGTGTGTCTGTATAGTATATAAATTATACTTGCATTCAAATATAAAGTAGTGATTTATGTACAAGGTAATTTTGAGGCTCTGATCCAAGTTTGAAGCAACCTTATTTTATAGGCATAATGATTTTCAAAAGATTAATAATTTATTAGTGTGTTAATATTTGTATTAGTGTGTTTTTGTTTGTACTTGCATGTTTGTGTTTGTATGACAAGTAATGATTTTTATATATAAAATTAAGGTATTATAGAGCAGTGCAATGTAAATTTTAAGGCTGATTATCAGAAGTACAGAAAGATTGCAGTTGATAAAGCAAACACAAAATTTATTGGGTATAGTACCATGTGAAAATATAAATTCTTAAAATTAATAAAAAGGTTTCAAGTGGTGTGTGTGGTGATAACCACAATATGGAAATGTATGCAGGCAAAGAATCCAATCCTGATTTTTGCTTATGCCTTGGTACTTATGCTATGGAGTCAGTAGTTTTACACATTATTTTCAAGTCTATAGCTAGAAAATGAGTTGTATGCAAATAAATTATATATCTGTGCAACAATAAATATAAACAAAGTAGCATCACTGGTCTGCATAAAAATATATAAACATCACTGGTGTACACAAAAAATATATAAACATCACTTGTGTACAAAAAAAAATATAAAATGAAGAGATGAAACTCATTTTATTTTTGATATATGATAAATGCATATCCACGTTCTGGAAATGATTTATTTTGTATTTTTTATTAGGATGAATCTTTTTCTTATAGATGCTTTGAGATTTTTTAATTTTTGGGGTACAAGATAAAAATGAATTCTTATGTGACTGTTTTTGTAGATTCTGAAGCGATGGATTATCTCAGGTAAGAATTATTATATATGGTTTGAATAAACTTTTTGGGAGAAATACAAAGAAATTACCAATGAAGATGTAATTTTAAACTTAGTTAATGATAAATTAGAAATTATGAACTTTGGATGTCGAAATTTCTTTTTTTCCTTACTTTTTAATAGTAATCATTATTTGTCTTAGCCTTATTGTTTTCCTTAGATTTTTTATTTCTGTCAATATATAGCATTTTGCTCTAACATTATTAAAACTGAAGTTATTGTGAAAATTGTGTTTCAAGTTAGTTTTTTTTAATTCAAGATGGCACCAAATACCCTGATATAGTTAAGAAAAATAACTAAAGAAAAATTACAATAATTATGATTAGATTTTTTTAATTAAAAAAAAATTGGAGAAAAGTACACTTTTTTATAAAAATAGATTCCATTGGTCAGAATTTAATGCTGTCATATGTGAGATAATATGTGATTGGAAGGATGAGGGAAGACTGTGTATATTGGTGGGTAAAAGCATCTAGCCTAAACAAGTTTATTATTGATACAGCTGTTGAAAAAACATTAGTAGCAGTTCAGCTGTGAAGAGAAAAGTGAAATGTTAAGTTTTTTAGACTGAAGCAAGACTAATCTCACTATTAGGTTTTTAAAATGTTTCTTAAAATGAATTTGGAAAAACCATGTGCTAAGCTTTAGCTAAAGGTTGAGCTTCACCCAATCTCACCATGTAATCTGATTATTAAAAGAAATATCTATATGTTTCCATCTAAAATCTGACTGTCTCAGCCTATGAACTTGATCTTTAAATTATTGAGAGGTGGATAAATTTAAGCATAATTATCTACCCTGGAAATCAGTGTAATGAAAAAGTTACCATAATGAAAATTTGAACCTACAAATGAAAAATTTGATAGGACTACTAGAGAAAAAAAGAATTATTCATTCACAATGTTTGAACCTTACAAGAAAAAGACTAAAATGAAAGAAAACTGACAATTACAAATACCAAAGAACTCAAAATACAAAATATATGCTAAAAAGGTATTGTAGTGTGCATATCAACATTTACAAATAACTATTAATAAAAGCGGTAATTGGTAATAATGATAAAAATTTATTTATTTTTTTTCCTTTTTCTTTTTAATTGAAACGTTTTTTTATCTTATTTTTTCACCAAAACATAATTGTATAGGATCTTTTCATTTTCATAAGAAAAGGGGGGTTTTGGCTAATTTAAAATCTTATCTCTTAAAATTGTTTCATATTTAATTATTAAAGTAGGGGGAATAAACCAGAAAGCAAATGATAATTAATTTAGTATTTACAGTCAACTAGTTAATGTAATGGATTATATGAAATTATATTTTGTTAATAAAAATATATCTGACTTGGAATTATCATTGTTAATTAATTTCATTAAATAATTGTATAAAATTAAGTGTTAATGTCTTTATTCCTCCAACTATTTGTTGTATAAATTAGTAGTGGGTGTGACTTTATTTTATTATAACATAATTTAAGAGATTTGTAAATTATGCCAGTTGACTATTTAAATTAAAGCAGATTAAGAAAATATTCATTTGTATTTTATCTTATGTGCAGTCACGGTCTCTAGGATCTTTTGATCCTGAGCTAACTCTAGAACAATAATAGTTAATTTATTTATAAGATTATGTGTTTATATTTATATATCCAGATAGACCTCTGCATGGTATAATGGTAATGATTACCTTTAAAATCCATTCACTGCATTTTATTTTTTAGATTAGAAATTAGTTTATAGTTTTATTGTACATTCATGGTATTTAATATATGGCTAGTTCATTGATGATTTTTGACATGTATCAGGATCCAGCATTTTTTATTATGATAAATACATTAACATTTAAGGATGTGCCTGCAGATAATTGTTTGTATATCAACTAAGTTTGGCATTGACTAAATAAATAACCTATCTTTTTTGATATTAAATCTCTTTTAGATTATATTTAACCACAAGTGTTGATTGTTGATTATTCTTATGTAAGGCTAGTGATGTAGTTTATAATTATTCTTAATAATTTATTTTTGTGCTATCCAGTTTTAAATTTGTTCATTGATTTCTATATTTTATTTATTCAGTAGTGAATATTTATCACTTCTTTCATACCACTACAATATATATCATACTTTTTGACACTAAAAATCCATATCTGAATTTTTTATTCTTTATAAAACTGACACTAACTGATTGCTCCTTTATTACTAAAATTAATTTATTCACTACATTCCTTAAAAGTGATCTTAATATAGTATATAAATATATTACATGATCATTTCAACTGTTTTTTTTCCAAATTGAAATAGAATTATTTTCAAAATTATAGGTTTATAAGTGAGGACTTTGAATTTAAAATTAAAATTAATACACTCTTATTTCTTACAATTACTTTTATATTTCTACTTTTTTAGATATCTTTTCTAAACTCATAATTCTTCCATTTTAAAATTATGAAAGATTATTTTCATTTTATCTACTGGTATATCTCTATCCAAATTGTAATCAGTAGGAAGGATTGATACATTAGTTCAAAATATTATTATTAGCATATAAAGGAATACCAGCTAAAAGGATCTAAAATAAGCATAATTTTCAAGTGTCTGTTTCTCCTTTACAGTTTAAATACATCAACAATTTATCATTTTTGTCAGTCAATAAATTTTATCTTTAAATCCTGCATTATTTATGATAATCCACATTTCTTTTATTATTTAATCAATAGAGAATGGCATATGTTTTCCTTTAACACAAACACCACCAATCATGAATTTTTTAGTGAATCCCAGAACAGAATTGATTATTTTTATAACATATCTCTTAACACCAATAATATGATAAAATTGAAAATCTAAATTAAGTGATTATATTTATAGTAAAACATCACTTGATTTAGCTGCTTACAATTATATATGCATTTGAGAGCATTTCTCTTTATTTTACTTCAGAGCCATCTAGTGTAAGCTTGATTCATGAATGAACACTAATGCTATTTTATCTACTAAACATCACATGATCACTATTTCTTATGCTTGCTCATAACTGTTATTAAAACAGGCAAAACTCTCCATACAGTAGTGCCACTCAGTGCAAGCCAGAGTAATCAATGGATGCCAGAAGGCTTGTGCATAAAATCCCTATCTAGTGCCTACTCATCCATTAGATCCTAAGATCTAGGTGCAGTGCTCTCAGATCCAAGGCTTTTCACTGACGATGGCCATAAGCCAGAAACTAATCTGGGGATATTGGATGAATAGGCACTAGATACGGATTTTATGCACAAGCCTTCTGGCATCCATTGATTACTCTGACTTGCACTGAATGACACTACTATATGGAGAGTTTTGCTATTTTATCTACATTCATAAATCAGTTTTTGGTTATTTAAAACTAGAATTAATATATTCTTATGTCTTACATTCACTTTTAACATTTTTATTCTATCAAAATAATAGTTTGAAATTTTTAAAAAAGTTAATTTTTGAACACTATCTAGATTTTTTTTATAATTATGTAGATCTGACATTAAGTTACAATTATAAATTATAGATATTTTTAGTTATATGCCCTGTAATAATAAAATATTAAATTTTTTTCTGATTACACTTAACATATTCTTTTAAGGATAGTTTTCTTCATTTTTATCCAAAAGTCATCTAACTGTAAGTATAAATAAATAATGGGCACTATGAGGCAGAGGTGTTATATTCAAAACAAGACTTGTTTCTGGTTTATGTCTTTCATCATGCTTACAACAGAGGAAAAAAAATTGTTTCTGAAAGCTTATGTACTTTTTACATCAGAATATAATGGGCATTTATATGAGAATTTACCATAGTAATCATAATGGATTTGTATCATTGTTTTGATTTATGATCATTTAAAAAAAAATTGATTTTTTTTTTAGATGTCCAATATTTTTTTTAAATTGTGGTTATTTTATAAAATTGATAATGTTATAAGATATTAAAGCTACATCACCTGAGAATAAAATGGTAACATTTACATTAAAAATATACAGTACACTATAGGAGTTTATTAATTATACAATATTATATTGTAATTATAAAATTAAAATCTAATTAATATAATTATCTAATTTTTATCTAATATTTTTGCAAGACCATTTGTGCTTACATTTATGATATATCCATAATATAAAAAGATTTTTATTGTTAATAGCTACAAAGGTAAAAAATAAATAAATTTCAATACATAATCAAAAACATACTTTGATAATATACAATAACAAAGTACATATTCAATTTTGCAGTGAAATTTTTATAAAGGCTAATTTTGCCCAAATAAGAAAATATACTTATTATAATTGTAAATTATTTTGGGTACAAAAAAAAAAAGAAAAATGATTTTGTGCACGATGTAGTTAATAATAATTTTATATGATTAAAAGTTAAATGAATATATCAATTGTAAATATTGTTTATCTAATTTTCATTTAATTTTGACTGCATTTATATGAAATGAATAAATTTGAAAACTACAGCTTTAAAAAAAATTAATAGTAATGCAATAAAAAAATTTATCATCTTATTGGTTACATATTACAAAAATCTTTGATAATAGAATATGCAATATACCAAAAATAAAATTTTAAATATATGTTATGTTAATTTTATTTTATGTACTTCATTTTAATTTGAGTTATAATTCTGGGAATATTATTCTCAGGCTATGCAAAAAGTAAAATAATGGGCTGTCAATCAAGAATTTATAATTTTAAAAAAATTATAACTATTGAAATATTTTTTTACAATATATCTACATACAGGATAGGACTTTTTATTTATTTATATACTTAGTAAAATTCTTATTCATAAATTATCACTCTTTTTAATTTCAAGTTTTATTTTTTTAATCAGGTTTTTATATTTTTTGAATTCAAAATACACCTATACCCTGCTTAGCGATTGACTATTTAGTGATATTTCACAATAGCAAACATCATCAATTTGTACCCACTACGTCGATTTACAATCGATTTTTCACTATAATGATTGGAAAAAAATAAAATAAAATAAAAATTTGGCAGCCATCCTGAATTTTGCATCACTGATGATGTCAGAGAATAGGTATATTAAATTCATTTTACCCAAAAGCAAAAGTATATTATTGTAATATGTATACAGGTAATGACTTTTCTGTAATTGTATACACATACAATATTTTATTCATAAAACACAATGTTAGGGCTGTATTCAGTATTTTGAATATAGAACGTATAAACTTAAAATATCTATAATTACTGAATCTATAATACTGTATACATCATATATAATAACACAGCAAATGTCCATCCACTTTTTCTTTTAAAATATATATGTTCTACAATAATATCAACAAATTAAAAATCCTTCTCCTTTTTCTTTTCAAAAACTTTATTTTCTTATCTCAATACTGAGCATATACAGTATATATATATTTATATAATACAAAACTCCAACATTTGTTTTGCATTGGTAGTTGAGAGGTCAGCGCGACTGCCTTGCACTTGCAGGCAGTTACCCGGGTTGCGGGTTCGCGTCCCGGCCGATGCTATGACCTTAAAAAAAAAACTCCAACATTTCAACATTGATTTGTAATTAAATAATATAAAAGAAAGAGTAATAAAATATAGCAGTGGGAGAGAGATATCCTTGAAAATGACTATGAAGATAAACAGTTGAAACATTGGAGTTTTGTATTATATAAATACTGTATATATATATATATGTGTGTGTGTTCAGTATTGAGATAAGAAAATAAAGTTTTTGAAAAGAAAAAGGGGAAGGATTTTTAATTTGTTGATAATACTGTTTACATATATGTGTTGAATGTCTTTAGAAAAATTAAACTTTATTTAAATATAATGTACAGTATTTGGATTATTTAAATAAAGTTTAATTTTTCTAAAGACATTCAACACTTATATTAGATGATGAAATACTCCAATATATAAATACAGTACAGGACAACTAAAATACCATCATCACAAACTTTCAGGAAAACACTAAATATGAATATTAAACTGTGTGAGTGTGTTTCTTAATTATGATATATTATTTTTAGAACACCTGGATAATTATGTAAAAATAGTTATTGATTTTGTAACTGCATTAATAAACATGTTGTTTCAAATCAAAAGAAAAACAACATTTTAAAACCCAAATGTCAAATTAGAAAAGTTAAAAAAGAAAAAGATTGTACTGTATTTAAAATAAATATTAATGAATTTCTTTCTACATGAAAGGGAGGGGGGACACTATTAGATTACTAAAAATACTGTATTTATTAAGATTTCAACAATCGACTTATAGCATAAAATAAAAGAAAAATAAACTTAGCATATGTTTTTAGAAAATTAGTACAATTGTTTTTTTTTTCCTTTAAAATAAGTTGAATCTTTTTTCTAAAGTTGACTGATTTACATGTACAGTAATAAGTCTTTATGTTCAATTAAATAATTTATAATTAAACATTGTTTTTTAATTTGAATAATTTCACATAAGTAATAAACATAAATGTACAGTAATATGTACTGTAATACAAATTTTAAAAAAATGCACTTCAGTATGGATTTTTTTTTCACTACGATAAAAAACTTCTGCGGAAGAATATAAAAACTCTTAAATTCAAATTTAGTTTCACTTTCTCTTTCTTTTTGCTATACTGTACTTTTTAAACAGTGAAAATATGCATTTTTTTTCCTAGTGATATAAAACTTTTCTTTTTAGATACCGCATTTAGTCATCATTGTCATGAAAAAATCAAGAAAATCTTAGAGCTTGTAAACCAATGTGGATATTTTCTGTCGACTGGAACCGACCAATTTTTTCCCCATAGACCTCCATTATAAATACGTATTATGTATATGATATTCTTGCTTAACGATGAGTTTTGGAGGACCAATTGCCATTGCTAAGCAGGGTAAAGGTGTAATAATTTTTTTTTTCATAGGAACTCATTATAATTGCTTATTTTGTATGCAAATTTTTTGATATATGAGACATTCCAATTGAGCTTGCTGTTAAGAATAAATATGTATTAACTGTAAACAAAAAAAAAAATCATGGGATGTTGGTTATTGTAAATTATCTAATAAGAGTGACAAAGCCCTACTATTAGAAAAAACTGAGATTTCTAAAATACAAACGAGTTGTCCTATATTTAGAAAATCAGAAAGTTTTTTTTTAATTTCATGGTATTTGCTTAATAATAATAAAAAAATTAAAAACCATTATAATATATATATATATAAGTCCCAAGTTGTAATGAAGGTCTTAAACCAACAATTAGTCTGGCTATGAATCTAAAAACACTTTCATTTAATACTCATTAATCTCTTAGAAAAAATGTATTTGGCTCAGAGTGAAGAGAAATGATTCTGAAAGTAATTTTAATATTTAATTATTGAAATTTAAAATATGAATAATATTGTAAATATGAATAATAGTTTTTTTTAATAAAATAAACATCAAATTTTTTTTAAACATATTTGGAAAAAGATTGCTTTTATTTTAATTTTTGAATCTTGGATAATAATTATTGATCACCTGTTAAGTATTCTATGCATAAAAGTACTTTTGATATATTGACTTAATTTTAAATTATAAGATGACATTGTTGCAAATACTAATGCATTTAAATATTTTTATAATAACTAAACAAAGAATTCATAATCATCCATGTGTTGTATAAAATTCAATTTCAACAAATCATTCAAGCTCACATAACTAATACTAATATTTTAATAATTTTGAGAAATCATTTATATTTACCACATGTACATTACAATCAGCAAAAACAAAATTTGATCTTTAAATATATTGATGTATTAATCTTACTGAACAAAAAACCAAAGTTTTTATCTCTGAAGTTTTTGAATCTGACATTATAATATAAAATTAATAAAATAAGAATTTGTACCAATTTTTTAAATTATTAGTC
The DNA here is from genome assembly GCA_028023455.1 of Epiperipatus broadwayi. Taxonomy (NCBI): domain Eukaryota; kingdom Metazoa; phylum Onychophora; class Udeonychophora; order Euonychophora; family Peripatidae; genus Epiperipatus; species Epiperipatus broadwayi. The sequence continues at coordinate 4,379,923 of JAQFVV010012439.1, read as the reverse complement.
TTTCATTGATACATTTACAATAGAAGATAACTTTGTGATTTATTCTGGATTTCTTAACCTGACAATCATTCAGTATCATGCAATCTCCTTTCACTTCATTTTAAAAAACATAAAGTGAAAATTTATAAACTTTCTTCCTCTGAATAAACAATATCAAAGTTTTTTTTTTCTCATATGTCATAGCATCGGCCGGAATGTGGACCCACAACCATCTGCAACTAACTACTTGCTTGCAAGATGGTTGTGATGACTTCTCAGCTAACAACACTTGACAACAATATCAAATTTGCAACTTATTTAAACTACAAGTGATGTTTTGAAATGCTAGCAACAAGGAAAATTTGCATGTACAGTATTCTTATATTTAGATAAAAATTGAAATACATTCTTCTACTATTATCTCTATCTTCAGTTTTGTCATCTTTTACAACTATTCTACTGTTTAAATTAATAATCTTAAAAAGTTGGCAATCTAATTACACTTTTCAGGATATGTTTACATTACTTTCTCTTGGTTTTCTTAGAAAAGTGACAAGCTCAAAAATCTTTTAAATAGGGCTTTCTAAATGTAAAGATCCCATATCAATCTTGTTTCTCATGCAATATTATAAAGAATGTTCTCAAGTCTAATAAACTTTTTTTCATTGATGTCTTCTTAATGCACAAAAAATACATCAATGCATATAATTACAAGATAGATATGTAATTACATAAATATACAAAATGATAACCAAATCTAAAACAACGATAATCAATAATAATATTTACTGAGGCTATAACCTTGACAATATGCGTATAAAATGCGATAGCAGGGACCTTTACAGGTGTTTTAACCACAAGCTTACGCTATGGAAGCGTAAGCTTGTGGTTAAAACACCTGTAGAGGTCCCTGCTATCGCATTTTATACGCATATTGTCGAGGTTATAGCCTCAGTAAATATTACTTACGTAATCAATGTGCGTTTAATAAATTGATCATCAATAATATAAGTCTCATGATGAACTGATCTTATATTAATGACCATTGGTGGTAAAGTTTAAAAAATAAAAATCAAAATGTAAAAGTAATAGTCTTTATTAATTGAACATTATAGTCTAGATGGCAATAGGAGACACTTAATTGGGCTCTGATTATTAGTTAAATTCAGCTACCCCCACATCAGAAGGTTGTGCTGCTATCTGTTGACTGTAGTCTAACTTATTGATAAATCATCTGGTGATCCTAAATTTTAGTATATGCTTACCTTAAGGTATATTTACTTTCTTGTGCAATATATACAGTATGTCATCATTTTTAATTCATTTAATAATATTTTTGCAATTAAACTTTTTTTCTTTGTGTCACATACTTTTGGGGGAGATCTTACAATTTATTTTAAATGCCTTACATCTTTTTTCTTCTTCAGATATCAGTAGCAGGCTTATTATTACAACATCAAATGTAGCTTTCCATAACGTTTATTTTTTAAATCATTAAACTTTTAGGTTTTTTGTTTTTTTTTGGAATGGATCCATTAGTTTTTAGACGTTTTTTTCCATTCAGCTACGATTTGATTTCAGCAATTGCAAGATGTATTTATATTCATTCAAATTTTCACAAAAGAGAAAAATTACAAGTTGTGCACTATTCTTAACGTTACTTTCAAACAAATTATAATCTGTGCGATATCTTGCTCTCCGAACGTTATATATATTTTTATAAAACAAGTGGCAGTAAATAATATCTTCATTATTAAAATTTAATCGTTTGTTAATAAATATAAACATTATTATTTAATATAATATTATAAATATCGTCTCTTTTTTTTTTTTGTAAATCACTTGTTTAAAAAATCATACTAAAAAAAAAAAAATGAGAATGATATTAACAACTTCCCACTCGTAAAAAATAAATGTTTACAAAATTAAGTCATCATTTTAAATTAGGTTATGTTTCCGAATAGTAAAGATAGTTAATACGTTTTAAATTGTTTAAATTAGTATCTCCGGAAACTTTTTTTAATTAAATAATTATATGTATAGCTTTAAACAAAATATACTTCGAGTAGTATCTGAAGTATTTAAAAATGAATAAAAATCTGTTTGCTTTTATCTTATTTTTATAGAAAACTTATTTATTAATCAACTGAAAACCAATATAATGTAAGCATCAATAGAACTTCCAGTTTTAAATACAATATTTTATATTATTGTAAAAATTAAATAACTTTAAGTATGTGATACTGTATGTATTTAAAGAACCGATCTACATCTTTTACACACTGTTATCATTTTCTCATTTAATTTATTCGAAAATAACTTTTTAATTACTTTTTACATTTTTATGTTAAACATTTCTCTATCTATTTATTTATATTATCCTATCCCTAACTATATATTTATATTTTTATCATTTTTACTTGATTAATAAATAAATATTCGAATGATTTATTTCTGGGAGTTCTTGAAAAATTCGAGCACCGAAATGGCACACCTAGAATCGCGATCCATGAACCTTGACCTCCAGAATCCTCCAACCTTATCACTGCACTAAACTAGTAGAGATTTATTAATTTATATATATAGTTTTACTTTTTGTTAAATCTCTATTTAAACCATTTATTAATATTTGTATTTATATTTTGGACTATTTCCATTATTTCATATAAGTATTGAATGTCTTTAGAAAAATTTAACTTTATTTAAATATTCTAAATACATTCATCTATTGGTAATAGCACCTAGGTTAGCATATGAACAACGTTTTGATAGGTATTCTTTTCCTCTTTTCAGCAGGTGTTGGTGGCCTGACTAGTGACAGTACTAGCATGGGAATCAAACCTGAAATCTTAGATTCTTGAATATTGAATTTTAAGGTAATGCTCTAACCAACCGAGTGTTACCTTAAACTTAAGATTCCTGATTTAATTCCCATACTAGTACCGCCACTGGTCAATTGAAGATGAAAGAAGAATGATGCCTCTCGAAATGTTGCGCATATGTTAACTTGTGTGCTATTACTAACAGTTAAATGTATTTGGAATACTTAAATAAAGTTAATTTTTTTTAGGACATTCAATACTTATATTAGATTATGGAAATAGTCCAAAATATAAATACAACTAAAATACCATCACAACAAACCTTCAGGAAAACACTATTTATTAATACTATTTCTTTTATATGCTTTCCTATTTAATCATTTTGAAGCTTAATTTTTTACACAAGATTTACAAACTTATAAGTATTTCATGCAATATAATTTTTAATTACATACTTATGATGTATAATATTACATTCATATGCTGATTTATATAGATGTATAATATGTATATTAGTTTATATGTATTCACTCTTTCTTTCTTCTCTTATCCTACTCTCTTTCTTTCTTCTTCTTTCTTTATATGTATATTTATCACACACATTTATGATTAAACTGAAAATATAATAATATAAACACAATGATTAATTTTAAAAACATTTTTTTTTATGTTAATAATATTTTTTACTACATTTATAAACTTTTCAAACCATTTTTTTGTAACATTTTTTTAAGAACAACAACAATAAATCTTGCATTTTATTTATTTTTAATAACTGCTTGAATATCCTTTTTTTTTTTAAATTTAAATTCGTGTATAAAAGTGCATAAAGTGTATGATATAGTTCTACAATTAAGATGGTAGCAACAAGCAATAGGAAATCATTACTCGTAATGATTGTAGAATATTCTTGATCCTATTTCATTTTGTCCTTAATTACTCTTCAGATGAAGAATTACACAGGTGTGCACAAAAACTTCTTTCTAGAAATTAATCCATAAGGTAAAATATGTGAGGTTGATAAATTTAAAAAAGACTGTAGCTACAGTTTGGAAAGATTATTTATATAGTAATTTGTATAGAGCTAAAAGGAAACTCCAGATATTTCTGTTTTGATAACCAGAGTTGTTGTTATATTTATCTTTATATTATATAAAATAACAATAATAGAAAATACAATATAATAAAGCAAATAAAAATACCTTTTTTTTTTTCAATTATCCAGAATGGATACATTAACCATCCTCAGTCAGCTCATTATTTAACTTAGGATAAATGATGTTATATTATATCCAAATTTAAAATTGTGAACTATAACTATATGCTCACAAGAAAATCTTCATTTCAAAATTTGAAAAAGATAAAATACACACAAAATTTGATGCTTTTATATTTAACAAACATATATAATTATATTTCTAATAGAAAGAAATTACAATAAGTTTTATTTTTTGTAAATCTTATTAATATTAAGAAGAGAACAAACCTCTGGTCATGTGCTTTTATGAATTTACATGCACTCACCGGTGAGCATCGGTTCAAAAAGCATAAGGGTACACTTATGCTTAAATCTTATCTGTATATAAAACAATCTCTGCTCACCATGATGAAGTCAGAGTTTTAACCTATTATGTGCTGAATTATAAATTCTTAACTGAATTGTACAAATTTATTCATTCTATAGCAGGAGAGAGATGGAATCTCATTTTAACCACCTATATTAAAGATATAAGAAGTTTAGATATAATACTTGCATGCATGTATATTTTTAATAATAATAACAACAGCAATAGCAATAATAATAATAATAATAATAATAATAATAATCAACATCTCAAATACAATAGAGCAAATGAAATAAAATTTCATCTTGCCTATGGTATTAATTTTTTCTAGCTTTATATATTTAGCATTGTAATTTATCATTTGAATCTTTATTTGCAAAGTTTTAAAGGTAAATAATAATTATGCTTATTTTTCCTCACCATTAATGCTAAATATATTATAACACTAATGGAAACTGGGGTTTTAATTCATGAGAACCTGACATTACAATGTTCCACAATTGGGTATTCATTTGTAACAGTATGGAAATAGAAGTCCCACAAGTTGGGTGATATTTGTAATGCTACTACCATTTTGGGGATTGAATCTGGAATAATGGCAAATCATCATCTACCCCAGTTTAAAATAAATATAAAATTAACAATCAATATTTAATATAAAATAATGAGCATGAGAGATCACTCTAAGAGATCAGCATAGCTAAGTATAAGTATAATTAACTAAGTTTACCAGCATTAAAGATAAGTATAACTCATTTATCATCATGAATTATCAACAATAAAAAACCAACAGTCAAAATTGTGACTGAATTTGAAATGGGTCTACTGTAGACCAGGCTAACTATTTAGCTCTTGCTAGCTTGGGGCAATTATTTAAACATAATTTAGATGCACAAACTAAGTGCTCATTCATCAGAATATATAACAATTAAAAAACCCAATAATGTTCAGACATTAAAAACATGCTGATCATCATCAATGCTCTGGTCAACATTAATGTATGGGAGATTAAACTAAATAAAATGTAGTGCATGCACTTTAAATAATATTCTCTTTGCACCAGTAGAGGATGATAATCAACTGGATGCCCATAAACACTAATATACATCCCCTTTTTATATAGCTGTTATGCATAAATTTTGCTCAGGAAGTAACAACTCTAAATTTATTACTGTGAGTAAGAGAGAAATAAATAAATAAAATAGCTTATTATAAATAATCTTAAGCAAATCATAAACTTCCCATACTTATAAACAGTTTTATTGGGATCATTAAAAATAAATAAATTTTAGAAGATAAGCTGTCGTGATGTAAGGTCACACACTACAATTCATGAAACAGGAATTGGATAGAATAAAGAAATTTAGACTAAAAAGATATTTTTAGTTTAAGAAACAATTATTTAATTTCTAATTAAGTAACAACAAAAAAATGACATGATAGTAGGTAATTTTAAATATCCACTTCATCAAAAAAATACATAGTTTGATAAAATTACATTACCAATCAATTGATTTTAGTCATGGATTAATTCTAAATTCATTAAGCTATTTCTTTAAAATAGTTATGGTTCTTCTTTTTATTTTTACAATATTTCTAAAATCAAAGATAACAATCTTTGGTTCAATTTCTTTAAAATATTTAAGAATTAATTAACATGTTCATAATCAATGATAGCAATCTTTGATTCAGTTTAGCAAGAAAAAAATTTAATTTTACATCAGATTTTTTTTCTCTCTTTAAAAACTATTTCATCATTTGTAATAGAAATTTGACTGGTTTTTAGAAAAAAATGTTTAACAATTTGAAATATTTTAACTTAATGAAGTATTTACTGTTATCAATTCTTACACAACACAAAAACCAAAGCATTATTTTATAAACAAGAAAAAAAGTTTTTTTATTAACAAAAAAATAGGATGTGCACCCATAAAAAATAATACCTCTAGCCATGGCTTTTTTATTTATTGAGGTCTTTCCAATTGCAATTTCCAATTTTTTATGATTGTGTTTATCCATGAAGGCTTCTAAACATGGACCTGGTTAAAATTATCCTTTTCTGGATCTATAGAAATTCCAAGTAAATGAAAATCCCAAATTTTATCCATTTGATTCTTCTCTTGAACTTTTCAGGTGAGACAGATGTAGACAGCATTCTCTTGGCTGAAAGCAAAAGTTGCAGGCTACTTTATGAGGGGTATCTTTACTACATTTTCTTTTAGTGAAGGAAGGTGATGACTAGTTTTTAGCTGAATTTAGCACATGGTTTTCATTGTACAAATTATTTTATGACTAAACTCATAATATGCTAAAAGTTTGATTAAAACTTCTGCTATTTAATTGCTTGGTGTAAAGACTTATGCTTCTTTTTTTTGTCAGCTGGATTATGCTTGGGCTGCTCTCTCTTCAACAGCTAAGTTAGGAATCTTTTACTTCTTATTAGAGATGAGGGTCTTCTCATTTATTGACCCTCTCCTTATATTTTTTCTAAAACAATCTTGCCCACAAGACAATCACAATATGTCTCTCACATGATAATTTCTACAACCAATTAAATAAATTCCCATAGATACAATTGTTCAGTTATCTATCTCTTTAATCAAAGACATAAAAAATAACTGATTAAAAATAAAATTTACAAAGGTATTAAAATCTTATTTTGTTTTTTTCTTTAAAAAAATATTCTTAAAACATAAAACTTAATCTCCTTAAAAAAGATTAAAATTAACATTAATTAAATAAGGTACAAAAACAGAAAAAGAATTTATTTCTTTTCTTAGTTACATTTTTATAGTTTAAATTAAAACTACTAATTAATTATAACTATTACAGAGGGAGAAAGTCAAAAAAGACTTTTTTACATTCTTTCACAGTTCTCTCTCTTCCCTTTATAATCATAACTTATTAAAATAATTCCCATATCAAAATCATATTACTAATAACAAATTAAATATTTTATAATTCTCACACTATCACATGGGGACTTAAAAATACTATAAGAGTTTCAATAGTAATTTAAAGCAGGATCAGACTAGTAGTTTATTCTATCATTAATAGAATTGGTGCTCCAAGTATTTGTTAATAGGAAATGTAGGATAGGTGTTGGGGGAGAGTTACAATATATATGATATAAGATGGTGCATAACTCTTTCAAAATAACATTGTTGATCAGTATAAATAGCTACCCATAGAATTGACAAGCCATACAACATCCAGATTTTGAAGATAACTTCATTTCATCATCTTTGTTTAGGCTAAAACAATTGTTATTCTGCAACCCAACATCAATGCTATTCATTAAATTCATCATCTGTAATAAAATGAATTGCTATAACCTAAAATCTTCATAACCTAGATTCAAATCCAGACTTACTAAAACTTTTTTGTATTTTGAATAGATTGTTTTCCAATTCTTTTCTTTTTAAAGTGAAATATATAAAAAGTTAATTATTTTATTAAAAATAAAAATTGTTGCATCTGACCTTTTATTTGTAAAATATTACAATTTTTGAACAGATAATCTAACAATAAATTTCAGCAAAAATTAAAGTGTTTTTGCGGAATTACAAAAACCTGATGGAATATTATACTATTAGAATATAATCAAATGTTTTACAGAACTTCATAAAAAATATCTATCTTACATATAAATAAAAAAATAATAGTTATTAAAATTTAAATTGATTTTCACACACCCCCCTGCAAAAAAAATCAGAATGAAAACTTGTGAATAAAACTATTGACTTTTTGTGACCACAAAAATTAATTTTTGTTAATCAAAAATCGATTGTTTTGTTTTAATAAAAATTTTTGAATATGCTTTATCTTGAATATCTTGCACTCAGTTCAAATGTTGGAATGACTTTCGAAAAATATTCCTAAATGACAATGCAATTGTAGAACAATCTTATAATATTAAAAAATTTAAAAAAAATTTAAAGAAAAAAAATTAAAAAATGTTTGTATATTAAAAATTCTGCAATTGTTACAATTGGTATTACATTCTGTTATAAATTTTCAAATGTCTTAATTTCATACTATTTTTTAAATTGAAAAGGTGTCTCTCTAATTAGGTTCCTAAGTATTTTTCTGTCTTGCAAAAATCAAATCAGTTTGAATTTAGCTTGCTTAGTTTATATTTTATATCCATCCTACTCTGTTTTAGCAATATCTTATACTGCCTGTAGTCTATACACTTGGCTGTGAATTTTTTCATCTTTTTCAAATGACAGCTTTTTTTCTACTTTTTAAAAAATATATAATAAAACATGTAACTAATGTCAACAATAATAAGTAGTAAATTTATTTCATTAAAATCACTGATTAGAAGAAAGCAATCAATTAATTATAAAAAAAGCTGTCAACTGAATTCAGTTAAACAAAAGTAATTTTATTTCATTTTCTGAAATGTATTTTTTTAATTTTTTTTATAAAAATAATTTAACCTTTATTGCAAATAATGCTAATTAAAAAATCAATAATTATATAAAGAAAATACATATCTTAGGAATGGTGTGAGATCATTTGTTGTCTGAATGTTACTAAACTGTGTTGTAGTTTTTGTGAGTTAAAAATAAATTAAGAAAAAATATTTGTAACCAAAGCATTTAAACAATTCAAATAGTATATTCTAAATTTTATCGAAAGCTATTGCTTATTTAGAAAAATTGTTCAACATTATTGATAACAAATTAAAATAAACTACCTTTAATGCTATTTTATTCACCAACATTTAACAAGTCAAACAATTAGTAAAAAATAATGAATAGCAAACATGTTAAGTTAGATTTGCTTTGTAAAAAAACTTTAAATCTAAAGGCATTTTGCTTACAACTAAGTATGAAAAAACAAGTGATATTTTGAAAAAAAATGTTTTCCCCTCCAAGAACTTTCAGAAAAAAGGTAATTTATTTGTATTATAGTTTGTATGAGAAGTATTTCAAATTCAAACATTACATCAGAAATAATTTTCAATCTCTGGGAAGATGAAATATAGAAGCCATCTTTATTTAAAAAGTAGAAGTTGAATTTGATATCTTTATAAAAAGAAAAAAAATGTAAAATTAATAAAATCTAAAAAAATAATCTAAAAATAAAATTATTATTCCTTTTAACATTTAAAATTATTATTATAAAAATGTAACAATTGATATATAACAAATTATTATTAATAATCATCTAATGAAATAAATAGTGATTGATTAATAAAAATGCATTTCAATTACATTGTTATAAGTTTCTAATTTTGAAGAAAAAATGTCTATACTATACATTTTGTTATGAGTTGTTCTATTTAAATCTGGTTACAATAAATTATACATAAAAATATTATCTTTATCAATAATATAATAAAATTTCACTTATCTCATCCTTTCTGCAAATTTTATTTTTAATTTTTTTGTCGTTCTGTTTGTGTTATCAAAAAATACTGAATTCCTTTTTATTTTTATAGTTTTTTATTATCAAATTTCCAATTTTTTGACCTCTTTATAAATAGATCACCTTCAGAGTTTTAAATAGACTTACATATTTAAATTATATACATCCTTATATAAAACATTTCAGCTATTATGTAGATGGAATATTTAAAATATGGATGAAATATGATTTTAATATACATAGGACTATATATAAAGAAATCAAAATATTAAAATTTTAATAATAATAATAATAATAATAATAATAATAATAATAATAATAATAATAATAATATCTACAGAACAAAAATAATATATATATATATATATATATACGTGTATTGAAAATCTATACTAAGAACTAGTATCATGTGTATTTATAATTGAAAAAAAAATTATTAGATATGATAGAAAAAATAGAAAATTGATGGAGAGAAATCAATAATTTATTTAGATAGTTTAATATTTAAAATATCTTTTAAAATGTAAAAATAATTACTGTAAAATAATGAAAAAATATAATGGTTTGTTGCTCCAGAAAACATAAGAAATTTGAGTATTTGAACTAAAGTCTTCCTCTATACTACTGCACAAACTGTCTAGGGCATTATTATATGAAAATAATAATTAAATAGCAATTTTATTGTGAATGAATTTTAAAAATAATTTATTCATAAAAATATGATTTTTGTAATAATTTTATATTGCAATAATTTAATTTATTTTTGGCAGTACAAATATTTTTATCATATAATAATGAGTTATTTATTATACTTGTAAAAGTTTTATAATTGAAATTATGTTAGCATGTGACATGAAAATGTGTAAGCATGTATTTTATATAGAAAATTTAATAAATTAGTTAATATATTTTTATAAGATTTTTTAAATAAAACAATTATTTTCAATTAAGAATTAATGTTTACATTTAATTAAATAAAAATTAAAAATGGCTTAAACTGAACACCTGCACTTAAAATAAACATTACGAATTGTATCAGACAAGATTTAATTATAGGATGTTAATTAAAACCTGACCAGTTAATTAATTAATTAATACAGAATATAATATAAAATTTTTACTCATTCATCTAACTAGCTATTATCTATCGATTTTTCTTAAAAAGATAGAAAAATCAGTGTCTAACTTCAATTGATTTCTTGAAATTTGTTTAAAGTTTAGAATGTATAAAAATAAGCTAATTAATTATTAAATATCAATACTGAATACAAACTCATAATTGAATAATCAAAAAAAATTGGTGGTGTTATATAATTATTGCTATTATGAATTTGTTTTTAAATAACATTTTTTATAACAACTTTAAAAAATTTTAAAACAAAAACTTTTATTATATATATTATAACCGACGAATTTGTTAATGCTGCTGATGATGATGCCCTTTTTATAACGGGGTACATTACACTAACTTTTAATTAGTATTTTATCAAAATCTAATTTTTCCAATTCTAATAATTGTATTTAATAATTCACATTCTATACATTTTCTCATGATTACTAACGATTAACTTACTAATCTAGTCATGCATATAGACAGCATTTTATAATGGATAAAATTTGCCTGTGCTGGGGAGAACGATCAATATAATCTAATTCTTAAATCTAATCTAATCTAGCTCAATCGGGTCGCCATTATGTAATGAACTATCATAAAACACTAATAATCTCTACTAAAGCCTAATTTATTTAAGCTATATGTAAAACGAAATAACAATGAGATTATCTGCTCCAGACATCAACAAATCCATCACGATTACAAAGCAGTGAACCCGTATATCATTGCCCTAAACAATAATATATGATTAAACTAACTACTTGATTAGTAATTGGAAGAAAGTCAATTCGAATCAATAACTAAACTAGATTGCAATATACTTTATTAATCTATTATTATAATAATTCAAATCTATTTAATATTTAATGATACTGCATTTTATCTAAACAGATGAGCTTCTAAATAACTATAATTGCATTTTAGGAAATGTTTTTAAAACCTATACACTACTTTAAATGTTGAAACAAAATAATCTTTTACCCCAAATTTATATTTGGTTTAATAAAACGCTAAATAAAATGTATAAATAATTTATTCGTATCTTCCAATAAAACGATACATAATTATTGCTTCGTTTATATTTTAAAATGGAATACTCCACGAGAATTTATTATCAACAAATCTATTAGATAATTTCTAACTCTACAATATCCAATCACATTATATAAAATATATCTTAAGTTTCCATTGGATGTTTATTAATTTATAATTATTAATACTATTTATTTGAATCTTCAATCAAACGATTATGAAATTAATTTTGGTAACAATTAAACTATATAACGATAATTGGCAATTATTCAAATCAAAGATAATATTCAATTAAACTAGTCAATGGAATTTGTTATCTTTACTTTAGAGAAATTTAAAAAAGTATTTAAGACAAGTCATTCTAAACCAGGGGTCCCCAACCCTATGCCCGCGGGCACCATGGCGCCCACAGACCATTTTACGTGTGCCCGCCGCTATCCGAACACGATAAAAAATTATTTATCTGATACAAATAAATTTAATTTTTAAAATTTCTTATAAATTATTGTATTATATATTGTAATCAAATTGTAGGGCATATTATACTTTTACAGCGTAAAAATATAAACGTTAATTGTATGTTAAAATTTTATTTTTGAAATAAATATTTTTTTGTACATTACGGGTATTATTAACAATATCCGACTATAAATTTACATTGAAAAAATAAATGGTGCTCGCCATCTGGTTGAAAAAAATAAATGGTGCCCGCCACCTGGCCGATATTATAGAATGTGCTCTTAAGTGCAAAAAGGTTGGGGACCCCTGTTCTAAACCAATGACAAAATACGATCTATTTAGACTTTTATGAAGAGACTAGATAAGCAAAGAAAGAATCAACTCTAAGCTAATGACATTTACCTGTAATATTAACTAAAATATATATAAGCAAATACTCGAATGGAGAAATAAATATAAAATTTATATATAAATAAGATTTTTAAAAAATTATAATATACAAAACATATATTTTATATTCTAGTTTACTTACCAAGTTGAGTTTGAATCTTGAACCGAATTTTAAATAGCCAAATCATCTTACGCAATTCAAATAAAAAAAACTAAACAGTAGTGGCATTTAAATCAGCTCAATTTATTGGATTATAAAAAAAAATTAATAACATCAATAACAAAATACAATAGGAGATTGATTTATATTTGTGACTGATTGAATAAAAAGAAATGATAAAATTTATGTGGGTAACTAAAATATGTTGCGAAAATGATAATGACACATATATAATAGTTTATCTTTATATTTGGATTATAATGAATTGACATAACTTGTGAAGTCAAATAAATTTTATTTTTTAATACTAGATGTATTTATTATTTATGTTATTTTTTAGTATACAAGTTAGGTGGAACAATAAATAAAATGTCTATCAAACTAAAGCTATTAAAACATAATATTTTGCCATGAAGATAATGAAAGTATTGGCTACAAGAAGCAAATCACGATTAAAATAATATTTAACATAAGAAAAATGCTCTAGAAAGGAGTTTGCTCTTAAATGAAGAGCGACTGTTTGATTCCACTTTGAAGTAGGAATTAAGTAGGAGTGAATTTCTAAAGTCACACCATGTTCTTGTCATTTCAGCTATTATTATTATATCAATATTCGTTTTGTAATTGAACATGAAAAGTTTTTCACCAACACACACCTAGTCAGCATGGTGAGTTTATTGGCTTTCTATTTCTGACTTTAAGACCAATAAACAACATGATCTTTCTTCTCAATTGCGAAATATCATTTGAGTTTTCTAAGGCAGGATAGATATCTATAATCTATACAGACAAAAGTAAAGTATGATCCTTATTCCTGGGGGACTATAAAGTTACCAGTTTTAATGCATATAATTGGTGACAAAGGATGATGTTACTTAGAATTCTCTGATTGTAAACCCAGGCTGCTATTCAATTAGAATTTTTATTTAATTATATAGAATTTTATATCATTTTCAAGTGAAGAAAAATTCCAAAAATTGGAAAAAGAACTGGCTAATATTATTTGGGGCATTTTTGGAAATTTGTGAAAGTAGAAGAACTATATTACAAAGGCACAAATATTGTTTTCACCAGAACAGTTGCTTGTAATCTGTTTCAAGCATTACAGTTGTTTCCTTGTCATTTTCCCTAAAAGAAAGCTGAATTTCATGTTGTTCCAACTTTGCAGTCATTACAAAAATTGACAAAAATGCACTTTGCAAAAACATGTGCTACATGACACCAGAATTTCACATGGTGATGTCATTTGGGAGATTGACAACAGAAGTGTCCCTGCAAGAGGTATTTAGCATCAGAATTATGTACTATCACAGCCATAGGCATACTTAGCAAAAACTATTCCTGTTACTTTTTTGATCCCCTCTCATAAACAATTATCATCCAATATAAAGATATTCTGTTAATAAACATATAATTAATAAATGTATATATAAAACTTATATAAATATTATGATTAATAATTATAACCATAATAAATTATATGAACAGACTTATCTTAGCATTTAATTACTTACATAATTTTCCAGAATTCAAAATCAATTTTGTCTTTATTCTTATTAATCATTTGATTTAAAGCAACTTCTATAAATGTGGACATTTTAATTTTATTGACTTCAGTTTTTGTTTGCAATAGTAATAATTTTTGTAAATGAGATATTTATTTTTATATAGTGCTATATTTTATAAACTGTAATAGTAATAATCAACCATTAAGCTAATGCACATGCGCTTTGTGGATTTTTAACTGCAAATGAATATTCTCACTTCCAAACACAAGATAAGATCTTTATGAAAAGATAGAATGAATCCATTTATCTTTCAACTCAAATGTTTATGTATGGGAAAATCTTAAGCATGTGGAAATGAGAGCATGAAGATGTTAAGTGATCACTTTAAATTACTTTTACTATGCCTACATATGTTTAATTTCAAATAAAAATGTCATATTGCAAATTTAGAAAATTTTGCAAGCGTCATTCATTCAGGTATAGTAAAAGTAATTTAAAGTGATTATTTAACATCTTCATGTTCTCATTCCCAAATGCTTAAGATTTGCCCATACATAAATGTTTGGGTTGAAAAGATAGATGGATTCATTCTATCTTTTCATACAGACTTTATCTTGTGTTTGGAAGTGAAAGTATTTATTTATAGTTAAAAATCCACAAAGTGCATGTGCATTAGCTTAATGGCTGATTATTACTATTACGGTAATAATTTTTATAATAATAAATCTGGTGGAGGATCAGTTATTGCTGAATAACATGATTTGTTAAATTAAATTATGTATTTATACTTTTTATTATTTAGAGTGAGGGTAATTATTTATCTATTAAATTATAATAATAATAACTACTCATGGAAATTGAAATTTGACACTATAAAACTGAAATCATTGCTGAATTTATGCATTCAAACGTTTATTAAATATTAACTTTTCATTCTTTTTTTTTTTACACCTTTTGTGCATAGACTATCTTTTGCATTGTTTTATTTAATGCAATTTCTTATTGCAAAATATATTTTCTTCATTTTATTTAATATAAAGTTATCATTGTAAATTCAATAATAAATGCAGACATTTCTTTTTTTTTTTTTTAGTTTTTCTTTCATTCAATGCTAATATAATATAGATCAATCTAGTGGTAGGCTGTATGCTGAATTTCGACCAAAGAAATTTTCAATGAACTTAATCAAAAATAAATAAATAAAGATTTATAAGGAATTATAATATATGAAATTAATCATAGAATCAAACTTGGATAAATAAGTAACTTAATATTAAGAGAAAATATGTCTATGCCTTTGAAAATGAAGGTTTATAATTGATATGTTTTATGAATCTGAATCATGAACATTTAATAGAAGAGCAATATTGAAACTTTAGATTACTCAAAGATGATTGTGTTGAGAGTAACAAAAAGAGAGTGAGAATGAAATATGTAGATAAGAGAACAACTAAGTGCCATTGGCATCATTGAAAGAATTAAGAAACTGAAAGAGAGCTTGACTAGATATATTGCTAGAAGCAATAATAATAGATGAGTGGTTGAAGTCTTAAACTGAATCGCAAGCCGTTGTACAAGATTTAAAAAGAAATCACATGTAAATTGGATGATTAGAACAAAAATGTTTGCTAATGTGATAGTGAGAAGAGAGATTATTGATTAGAAAAACTAGATGAGATACCTTCAACTTGCTTTAGATCAATAATGATTGAATAGGTTGATAATCATCATTAATATGATAATCATCATCAATCTCATATTTTATAGAATTATTCCTAACTATTTAATTATAAGTTTTTTTTTATTTCATTTAACATTATATTAATTTCCAAATCAATTTAGCATCAATATCCTGAAAACAATTGCAAATTTAAATTAAATTATAAAATATTTTTAAATGAAAGAAATTAGCTTCTCCTTGCATTTTATTTCATCTGCATACTTATCAATAAAATATTTCAGAAATATAAAGCAGAAAGAATAAATTAATTTTACTTAAAAAAACTAATTAAGACCACAGACAGATCCAAGACATACTTTCAGTGAATTGTTAAAAGCCAACTTTGCAATATTAGATAATAAAAAAAACATATTCAAAAATTCCCTAGTTTACTTTTATTTTATAAAAATAAAAAGTGCACAATCATTGATTTTTTTTGCTACCCTACTTTTAGCTCAGCCAATTTTTATGCCTTAAAAGGAAATATTCCAAAATCTTTTTTGGAGTACTGTATTTCATTTAGATATTTTTTGTTATTAATTAAAAATAAATTGTTTTTAAAACTATCATTTCTGCACTTTATCTCACTTCCATGCCCCAAGAAAGCTATCTCACCATCGCACCCATGGAATTGGCCATGTTAGGATTATTAAATTAAATATTAAATCATATATTCTGCTATAGAATTTTTTATACTATATATGTTATTACAGCAATTATCCAAGGAGAGGCATTTGATTTTAATAAGCGAACTGTCATTAATTAAATGGAGTAATACCAGTAATTGTAATATTTGATTCTAACAAGAGATGAGAAGAATTGGCAATATTTTTAATGAATGGGTAATTAGAATGAATAAAAATTTTAAAAAGCCAATATTTGAAATAAAAATATTAATAAACATTCTTATCACAATTACTTTGTATAGTTTTTCCTTTCTCAATTCTTTTCATAGAAACAAATTTTATAGCTTTGTTTATCTCTGTTATTATTGATAATTTTGCTTTTCACAGACTTGAATAATGTATAAATTAAACGTTAATGAGATGCAGATTTTGTAAATTAAAAAATACATTTTTATTTACTTATAGAAATAGAAGCACTTCAGACAGAGTAATATCCAATTCCCCTAATATGTTCACAACCTGAAATTAGG
Source organism: Epiperipatus broadwayi (assembly GCA_028023455.1). Taxonomy (NCBI): domain Eukaryota; kingdom Metazoa; phylum Onychophora; class Udeonychophora; order Euonychophora; family Peripatidae; genus Epiperipatus; species Epiperipatus broadwayi. Next base: position 4,362,639 of record JAQFVV010012439.1, on the reverse strand, counting down.
ATCTAATTTAAGTAAATCCTGAAATGTTTTCAGATCAGCAATAATTTGAGATTTTTCTTTTATGTAGTAAGTCCATAATTAATCTAGCTAGCTATTCAATAATGGCAGACAAATTGATATAATACTAAAAGTAACGATCTCCAGCAAATCTAAATTGGAAGGTAACTACTGAATTTTTTACTGATAGTATAAAAGTGTGATTATGCCATAATGTGACCATCATACATATTTATTTTATCAATTTCAATATATATATATATATATATATATATATATATATATATATATATATATATATATATATATATATATATATATATATATATATATAACATAAGCAAATGTTTATATACTGTTTATGAAACAAGTGACAATAAAATAAATTTTATGATTGTAATAACTGAAACACAGGCTTAATATATACCATGTGTCCATATATGTAATATAGGGTATATGAGCACAGACTTTCACATGACCCACCACTCTCCACTCTATCTAATAACACTGATACACTCAAGCATATATATGCTGAAAAGATAAATAATCAACAATATACGTATTTCATGCTAAACCAGCAATCATCAGTTGGTCCAGATTATCATCTCCCACACATATATACTATAAGTGCTCAGATATATATTAAGATAGACAATCTTCATACTTTAATGGACTGGCTCCAATCTACTACACACTCCAACTCATCAACCGTCCATCCAATTGAAAATCTGATCATGGAATGCTCGAAGGCCACCCTAAGGCCAAGATTCTTGTCACACCCATGTTGACCCAAGGTCAATCTGAACCCCACATGTACAGGACATAATCCATTAAATACATATGCAAGGATGGGCAGACATCTCTACAATGTAATAACTGAAACACAGGCTTAATATATATCATGTGTCTATATATGTAATATAGGGTATGTGAGCACAGACTTTCACATGACCCACCACTCTCCACTCTATCTAATAACACTGATACACTCAAGCACATATATGCTGAAAAGATAAATAATCACCAATATACGTATTTCATGCTAAACCAACAATCATTAGTTGGTCCAGATTATCATCTCCCACACATATATACTATAAATGCTCAGATATATATTAAGATAGACAATCTTCATACTTTAATAGACTGGCTCCAATCTACTACACACTCCAACTCTTCAACCATCCATTCAATTGAAAATCTGATGATGGAATGCTCGAAGGTCACCCTCAGTAAAAATTTAATTGAAGACAGTATTTATTAACTAAATAAAGTTTAAAAAATATCAATTTTTCCAAATGATAAAATCAGAAATTAAAAATACACAAGTAGTATATGTTCATGAAAAGATATAGCTTTTTTTTTTTACAAAATCAGATGGCAGCACTTGATTAAATTACTATTATTTTTCAATAACCATAAAATAATAAATAACGTTTGTATTAAGTTTATTACATCTATCTGTGTTCTAACAATTAATTTTATATATTAAAATATTATAACAGATAGCAATTTAAAAATCAAAAATATTACATCTTTTTTATTAATTTGTTTTTTGAGAATAAGATTTCAGTAAGTTTGTGTTTTTATATATTTAATTTATTTTATAGGCATCCAAATTTTGAACAGATGTCTAGTTTATCAGCAATAATAACATGTGTCATGGTATCAATTATAAGTTTACTGTCATCTTTACCCATGTCACTCAACTCAGAAGTACATAGAGAATTCTGCATAATTAATTATTATTTATCTTCATATGCCAGCATGTAAGTAGACTTGGTTTTATTTATTATAATTATATACAAAACAATTTAATAGTAAAATCAATATATTTTTTATAATTTATTTTGCTAAATAATGTTAAAATTGCACACATTTTTTTTTCTGGAATATTTATCTTTATTATTTCTACCATTATCAGTCTATTGCAAGATGTGAGAATTTGTCCCAGTTTTTCTGATACATATAAAATCTATCTTATTCACATCATATTAACAAACTTTCTTAATTCATCTATTCATATCACATGGAGTCTTTTTCTAGATGATCTCTTATAATCCAATTTGTCTTTTACTGTCTATCTACTACTATCATCTCTTCCAGCAAAACGTTTTGCTTCTCATCACATATTTTAAATTTAATCTTTTCTTATTTTCAAAATATATTTCTCTATTCTTCGATGTATTGTTTTAATCCTCTGCATTACTTTTTTTATTAAGTATCTATGTTTCAGATTCATAAGTAATGAAATTGTAAAACACATCTATTAAAACTTTCCTTTTCAAACACACATAATATTAAGTTACTTCTTCCAAAAACACTTCATCCACATTTAACTCTAATCATATTCATCAGTTTGTAACAGAATTCATATACAGTAGATTAAAAGTTATATCATGTTTTATTAATCTAATATTGCTACTTAATATACTTTGATTTTTATTTTTAATTTTATACTAATTAGTTTTATAAAATAAAATAAAAAACTTCACTCTATTAATTATTTATATAAACGAAAATTTAGTTTAATTTTTTTAAATTATTAATTAATTATATAAAAGAAAATTTAATCTCATTTCTTTCTTTTTTTTTCTTTTTAGTATTTATCTTTTCCTACATCTAAATACACATATTCATTAAAAGCTGTTTCAAAGTGCTGTATATAACCATCGATTTTTACTTAAGTAAAAATTGTATCTTTATAATATTACTTTAATAAGTTTTTCACTTTAAAGCTAACTTAATAATTTTTAATTAATTATGCAAAATGAATTCTAGCTTTTTTATTTCGTTTTTATTATAATTTATATTATTAATAATTTATTTTCATTTAAACTAAAATATAACGTTTTTCTAGAATTTTTGATACTTTCCGATTTTGCCCCATGCCACCTTTGAGGGCACTTATTTCCAATAGTCGGAGATAATTATACAGTTGCAGGGACTAGTGTTTAATGACAGTTGAAATAAAAAAAGATCGAACAACAATTTTGTATTCTAACGTTTAATTCAAGTAAAAAACAAAACCAAAAACTCAAATACTAACTAATATACTGAAATAAACAATAATTTGGTAGTTAATCAAAGAATAAAAATAAAATAAAATACGTAATTACTAACAAATTGGTAGTATATAGCATAAGCAGGAGTGTTTAATGAACGTGAAAGTAAAAAAGACGAAAACAATTTTGTATTCTAATGTTTAATTAAAGTAAAAAAAAATGAAAGTAATAAAAAAAATAGTTACATATTATGCAGTTATAAATATGTAAAAGACAGGGTATGAGCACAGACTTTCACATGACCCACCACTCTCCACACTATCTCATAACACTGATACACCTGAACACACATATGTTGAAAAGATAAATAATCACCAATATACGTATTTCATGCTAAACCAGCAATCATCAGTTGGTCCAGATTACCATCTCTACACATATATGCTACAAGTGCTCAGATATATATTAAGATAGCAAATTCTCCTACTTTAATGGACAGGCTTCAATCTACTCCACACTCCAACTCTTCAACCGTCCATCCAATTGAAAATCTGATGATGGAACGCTCAAAGGCCACCCTGAGGCCGAGATTATTGTCACACCCATGTTGACCTAAAGTCAATCTGACCCCTCATGTACAGGACATAATCAGTGTTATGAGATAGTGTGGAGAGTGGTGGGTCATGTGAAAGTCTGTGCTCATACCCTGTCTATTACATATATAGACGCAGGTATATATAAGCCTGTGTATTTCAGCTATTAAATATGTAAAGATGGCAATAAACATTTACTCTCTGAGTAATTCATAATTTTATTTACTTAGAATACAAAAGAATAATAATAAATTAAGTATAATGCTAATTTTACCTATATAAAATTTAATTTAAATATAACTTTTATAATTAATTAAATAATTACTTTTATATTAACTTTTCATTGATATACAAAAACAAATAAATACAAAAATGTAAATAATTGTAATCCAAATTATGACTAAATACAATAAAAACAGGCAAAACTCACTATATGTATTGCCACACATAGCAAGCTAGAGTAATCAATGGATGCCAGAAGCTTGCTGTGTGTGGCAATAAATATAGTTAGTTTTGCCTGTTTTAACAACAGTTATAGGCAAGCATAGGAAATGGTGATCATGTGATGTTTATTGGCTTAAATGCAGTAAACTTATTCAAATATCTTTAACTTCTAAATTTATCTGGTAGTTTATAAAGTCTTATTTAATAACAATTAAATTCTTGTTGAAAGTCAGTTTCTGATTTTTGATATTAAATTTCATGTAGATATACAGCATCTTTTATAAATAATATGTAGTAGTATTTTAATATTGCAGAATAATAAATTTTTTTTACATATATCATAAATAATTAAAATACTTAGCTCAATTTAACTTTTCTTCTGGACAAACATTAATAAACCTTTTCGTTTTATTCTTTGGATATAGATAATTCATGTTCTGAAGATTCTTTTGGTTCGAACAATAATAAATGAACAGACACTTTATTTTTAGCAATTCATTGCAATATTAATCTCATAAAACAGATTATAAATCTCTATTTTATTTCCATTTATATAAATGTTTTATTAGTTTGATCAATATAATTTACAAATAAATAAACAAAATTGTTTTTGTTTTGTTTTTTTTGCAAATTGACCCTAATTGACTAAATACTAAAATAATATTTTTTTTGTATAAAAACCATCCTACCCTAACAGCCACGATCCAAACCAGTCTAGTCAATCGCTCCATTAAAAAAAAAAAAAAAAATACTAAAATAATATTATTGATCAAATATTAAGAAAAATAAAAACATTAAGAAAAAAAATTGTAACCTTCCTCCCCCCTCCCTTATATATTTATATTATTTATCAAAACCTATCTTGTGATTAAAGTTTGAATATCTATATTTAAGATCGGATTATGTTTTATCTATATTTCTCCCTTTATTTTTTTTTTATTTTTAAAATATAAAATTTAATTATTTATTTAAAATGTACATTAACTAAACCTAATTCAATGTATGCGTGTACGTGTGTGTGTGATAAAGAGTAAGTTATCAGTTTCATATTTTACAACGCTAATACAAATCTTGAAAATAGTAGAATTAGTGGGTTTTACTTGTTTTGAAATGTAAACATTCAAATGCAAACACTTTTTGAATATATAGAATATATTCTTGAAATTTTAATAAGTTCATTGTAACAGCTTTATTTCAAGTAAAATGATTAATTATAAGTGGTGGTCATGTGATGTTTATTGGCTTATAATAGTAATACTGATTTTCTTTTTCTGCAGATAGATTATGTATTCTAAGTTTTAACTTAGGAGTAAATATAATCTATTTTGTATATATATTTGACTATACTCTGATCATATAATTAATATAAATTAATTTTAAAAAACTTTTAATCTTAATTCTTTAAAATAAATATATAGACGTATATATGAGCTTGAAACACAATGCTTTTTGTGTGTATTTGCATGTTTGTTGGGGGTATTATTCAGGTACGTAATATCCATAATATTTAATTTAGAAAAAATATGATTAATAAGATATCTATTAATATAGCTGCTATAATTGTTTTACATTATTTATATGTTTAGGTATTTTAAACACATAACGAAAAATATTTTAAAGAAATTACCCTTCTTTAGATAATATCTAACATACAGGCTATATATATATATATACCTGTATAAACAATGTAATATATAGGATATTTTGAGCTCAGACTTTTACACGACTCTCAACTCTCCACACTATCTCATACCACTGATACACTTAACCACATATATGTCTAAAAGATAAATAATCACCAATATATGTAGATGATTTTATATTCATAAGTCTAAACCAAGAGTTCCCAAAGTGGACGAAATCAATCCCCTAGGGTCGATTTGAATTTTCTAGGAGTCAATAGTTTCATTAAAAAAAATTGGGAGTTGCTGACAGCAAAACTAGACCCCACCTTACTACTGCTATTTGTTTGTTATTTCAAAATATGACCCCAATAGGTACCTAATTAAGAAGTAAAATAATGAAAAAAAACAGTTTTTTGATAAAAGTCCTTACATACCAAACTTGAGAAAGAAAAGGGAGAATGTGTCATTGAAAGAGTCACACATAATAATGCATAAAAATACATGTAGCACAAACATATCTGCGCATTGTGTTATTAAATTTATTAAATGCGTTTATGCAAAATCGTTGCATGACTACAATTGTTCGCAGTGGGATGAGACAATATTTGATATTAAGGAAAATCTATCAGTTTTGTATGGTCATGCTCTATAAAACACTATAGATTGGTTCATTTGATATGACATGAACATATTTGTGATTTGAACTTTGAATATAATTATTTATTGAGAAGCAGTATTACAAAAAAGAAAATCAGAGAACACAAATTATTTATTTGAGTTTGAACAAAAATCTTCTGTTTCAAGTAAGAACATACTTTATTGCAATTTTTTATCACAGGGACTGTCAAAAATATGACCGAATCAAAAAAGAAATGCAGATAGTACAGCTTGAGCCTTTGAAGTGAGGATTTGTCCTGTCATTATCATGCAAAAATTTACCAATGTACCCCATATGCAAAAAAGTCTTTAGCAATGACACTATGAAATCATCAAAACTAGTAGATCACTTGAACAGAATTCACCCTGACAAAAAAGAAAAAGATTTTTCATACTTCCAATCATTTAAAGTAAAAATTCTGAAGAGAACTATGATAGATATGTTTGTTTTATCATTGAAGCAAAATGATGATGGATTAAGAGCATCATACAATATATCCCTACTCATCACAAAGTCTGGTGAGCCATAGGGAAGAAACTGATTCTACTGGTGATCACAGAGGTATTGAATACTGTACTCTACAAACCTGCACAAGATGTTATAAAAAAAAATATTTATTTGAGCAATAACACAGTTCAAAGATGTATCAATGAAATGAGTCACAATGTGGAAAACTGTGTAATCATTTGCAAAAAAACATTTTCCCCTTCAATTGGATGAGTCAACATTACCCAGTAATGAACCTTTGTTTCTGGCATACGTTCACTTTATTCAAGATCAGAAAGTGCATGTAGAGCTGCTTTTTGCTAGAATTTTAGAAACTGACAGCAGAGATGAATCAATTTTTTAATTTAATGGAGCTATTTTTTAGGGGAAAGGCAATTTCATTGACAAATATAATATGTTGCAACAGATGATGCACCAGTTATGGTTGGTCATTATCATGGTTTCATAAGATTCATGAAACAATACATACCTAAAGTGCTTGTAGTTCACTGCATAATTCATAGGCAACATTTAGTAGCCAAAAACTTTAGTGACAAATTGCATCAATTGCTTATTTGTTACAACAGTTGTGAACAAAATTTGAAGTAATCCTTTGAACACTAGAATGTTTGCTCAATCATGTGAGGAAAGCAACAAAGATACCAAAGTCCACTGGCTTTCAAATAGTTTACATTTGATGAAATTTTTTGCACTTTTTCAATCTATTTTAAAGTTTTTGGAAGATAAGGATTTCAGTTTGAATAAAAATTTACTTAAGAGTAAAACAGATAATGCTTATTTAACCAACTTATTTGGCAAATTTAATGATGTTAATTTACAACTGCAAGGAGACAAGTTGAATCTCATCAGAGCAAAATTGGTCATACCAGCTTTTGTTGCCAGATTAATGTTTTTTAACCAGGTTTTTTTTATCCAGACAGTCAACCTTCATTTGAGATATCTAAAAATAAATTTGCATTTTTCTTTCCCTGGTAAAAATTTTGTGAAACTTTTTTTTTACAGCTTTAAAATCCACATACATTTATTTTCTAATATTTTAAATATCAAAAATTTCAAAAGATGGCAGGAAAATCAAGTAGGCAGTCCATCAAAGCATCTCAAGCTCCGGTGATGATGGGCAACCATTATATATTAAATGCTCTCGAACTTTGCGAGAATATTTTGAGAAAATATGATGATTTAAAAACTTGATTTTTTGGAAGGTTTATGATTATATTTGTATCATAATTGTGTAATAATTATTAAAAATCAAAAATAAATGTTATTATATATTTATTTTTTACATATTACATATTAATTTTTTTACAGAAATGTTTTATTTTTAAATATAAAAGAATATTTTCTTCTGAATATTGTTACTACAGAGATTACAGTTGTGGATAACGCAGCTGTCTAGAAATGAGGTGACTCAACAGATTGTTATAATATTTACCTATATTGTAAAAATTACAAAAAAAAATTAAACTTTTAAAGCATAAATCGATAGATTTAGTAGTTATTAAAAATAATTTGTTTAGATTTTTAAAATAAACATAAAACAAAGATTTCATTCATTTTGTAAATTGAATTGGCTCCATCTGAAATTTGATGATGTGACAGCATTTTGTTTTAATTAAAATTTAATTTTTAAAACAATTTTGAAAATCAAATATGATTTTTTAAAATTTAATGAAGTTAATTTCTAAACAAAAACATCTATCAAATGATGTCAAATTTATTATATTCTGATAAATAATAATGATTTAATATCAAAATGAAAGTTGAAAGCTTAAATCTAATGAGAACAAAGAAATATCTCAGAATGTTTGTGGAAAATAGAGAGTTAAGCAAAATATTGCAAGATCTGAGCTTTCTCATCTTCCCAACTTTTTAAAGATAGGCACAATCCAATAAGAAAACATCTTGCTGTACAACAACCACTTGGAGGCTCTTCACTCAGATTTCAAAAGTAGGTTCAAAGATATTCTATCATTGTAAATACCAGACTGATAATAAATCCATATACTACTAGTGCAGAACCAAATATATGTTTGCAAGATATGCTGATAACCATCAGCACAAATGAGGAGTTTAAGGTTACAATCGAAACAGGGTTATCAAAAGTTTTGGCTGCAACAAGATATTCCACTTCTGTATCTGATTCTATAGACTTGTACAAAAGTATTTTCTGGCATTTTCATCATCATATCTGGTAGAGAAGTTTCAGTGTAGTTTTAAACCTGCTTCAGAACAGACATACATTGCATATCACTGAACATGGAGATTTGAGAATAGAAATCACTAATTTAAAACTGGACATAGATAAATTGGTGACATATCACCAAGTCTACCCATCTCATTAAATTCAGGTTTGCAAGCTAATTTATTTGGTATTCTTATTTTTATAATTCTGATTAAAATCTTTCATTGTTGTAATTTTCTTGATGCTTAATTCTGTCTGAATATGTTGATTTTTTCACTTCAATTTTATGTTTAATAAAGTCATTTCAATATATGAACTCATTTTGAATTTACATATTTATTTCATAAATGACAAAAATTAAAAAACTCTGCTGTATATTTTTGTTTTAATTTTTGTTAGTGCTGGTTTCAATATTAAATGTTACTCAAGATAATGTCATATTCTGTAGTCCTTTTATCTTTTTCAATCATTAATTACAAGTTATTAAAATGAAAAGTTTGACAACTAATGAAATATTTAATACCAAGTACTGTACAAATTTATTAATTTGAATAAGTAAAGTAAATGACTAGAGGGTCGATGGTTTTAAGTTTTGGCGAAGGGGTCAGCAGCCAAAAAAAGTTTGGGAACTCTTGGTGTGAACTATGTCATTATAGATATAATTAAACAAATAACAAATTTCAATTATTTAAAAGAAATATTGTCTTATCATCAAGCGTTGGTGATCTAGCAGTTAGCATAGCTGCCTTCCAAGAAGCTGGCCCAGGTTTGCTTCCCAGTCAACACATTTGACTTATGGGGAAAAATAAATGTCTTATCATACTTTTATTTTTATATATAATTTATTCTTGTAGTTTGCACACCACAGAAGATTAGATTTTTGTGGTAAAATTTAGATAGTTAAATATTTGATTTTACTATTTATTTCATTTACTTGCCTTGTTACCTATTATTTTATTTTGATTTCTATTTCATTACAGTATTCGTGCTTAGTTACTTTAAATTTTTTTGCTAATATTATGTATGATTACATGTTTGTTTATGTGTATAAGTATATAGCTTTTATTTATCTCCATATATCTTAAATGATGTAAAGACATCATTATTTTATTTAAGACATACTTTAATTTTAAAGTTTATTATTTTTTATGGAATTCAAAATATGAGGTTTTAGAAGGAAAAAAACTATATTTAAGAATTATAAATACTCTTCAGCAATCATCAAGTAATGTCATCAGGTCATGCATGACACATGCTATAATTAATTTTATCATAGTGCAATATTGCAGTGCTTATACATGTGTATATATTTAATAAAACAATCAAACTGTGGCATTATGCCATTTATGATAATATATATCGTAATAAATTATAACTTCCTAACTCTTACTTGGTAAAGGTTGAGTGTTAAAAAGTCAAAATTGAGACTCAATAATCTGGGTCACAGTTTCAGAGCTTTTACTGCCTCATTTTTTGATTTTCAATAGTCATCTAAAACATTAGATTATAAAACTTATGTCTATAAATATATAACACATATGTGTATTTGTTTGTTTTTTTTCTTTTCAGGATAACTTTAGTGGTAGTTATTATTTCTTATATTCTTCCACTTCTTTTTCTTCTTCTATCATTAAAAGCAATACTAGGCAGAGCAAAAGAATCGTTTATTAAAAAAAATAACAAGACTTTTAAGGAAGATTATATGTCTGCTCAAGTAAGATTTTAATATTACTTTTAAATATGTAGATAATGAAATTTTATATTTACATATTAATTATATATATATATAGAGAGAGAGAGAGAGAAAGAAAGAAACAGAGAGATTTCAAATCAGAAATTAATAAATGGAGAGGTAGATAGTTGATAAATGTATGGAAAAATAAAAAGATAAATAAGTATATATAGATAAGTTGATAGATAAATAGGCAAGTAAGTTGGGGATATGTAAGTAAAGGTAAGAAGGTAAAGGTAGGTAGGTAGGTAGGTAGGTAGATAGATAGATAGATAGATAGATAGATAGATAGATAGATAGATAGATAGATAGATAGATAGATAGATAGATAGATAGATAGATAGATAGATAGATAGATAGATAGATAGATAGATAGATAGATAGATAGATAGATAGATAGATAGATAGATAGATAGATAGATAGATAGATAGATAGATAGGGGGGGGGGGAGGGAGGGAGGTGGGGGGGGGGGGGGGAGGAGGGGGGGGGGAGGGAGGGAGGGAGGGAGGGAGGGAGGGGGGGGGGGGGGGGGGTAGGTAGGAGGGACTGACAGACAGACAGACAGACAGACAGACAGACAGACAGACAGACAGACAGACAGACAGACAGACAGACAGACAGACAGACAGACAGACAGATAGATAGATAGATAGATAGATAGATAGATAGATAATTCTAAACTTAAATAAAGAAATAGATAATGATTATATATCAGATTTATGCAACATATGTACATATACATTTAATTGTATGAAACGATTTGAATCGAATAAAAAAAAACAGGATTAAATTAATAAATCAAAATTAAAGCTTTCCATATATTATTTTAATAATGCATTATTACAACTTAAAAACAATTAATAAATTAATAAAAATAAAACATTACTCTGACAATTTTAAGTAAAATCGATTCATTTATTGTTTCAAACTTTTAGCTCGGGAAATCCAAGAAATTTACAAAGCAAACAAATACATTTCTTCTCTTACTTCCTTTTTCACTACCTTTTCTCTTATTAGTTTTATTTACAATGTGAATGCATATTTAAAAAATAAAAAATAAAAAATTTATTTTTATACAAATGTTTTTGAAGAGTTTAAACCATTTTAAACAATTTTATGCAAACAATATATCATTCCACGTTGTTGTTATATTAAAAACATGTGGACAAATATTGGATTCTGAATTGTGAAAAAAACTTTTATTATTATTATTTTAATGACCATTTTACTATCTGCGATGAAGAAATTATATATTCTAGCTTTTAATGAATTGAAAATCCCAACTCGATTTGGTGTAAAACAAATATTTTTAAACTATTAATTTTTTTGATCTTTCAAGAAAATTTTATGTTAATGGTAACTTTTTTATTATCTATTTAATACATCTGAGAAATGATTTTAAATAAAAGAAAAATTCTGTAGATTATTGTATTATATGTCAATTTCATATTTTTAAAAAAGTATACTATTTATTTTATGTTAAGAAAGCAAAAAACTAATACACCCTTCTTTATGCATGTTTATTTGAAAAGACAATTTATGATTTAAAAAAATATTTGTCATCTAAATGTAAATTGATAGCTACAAACTATGTTGAAAAATTACTGAAATGATAAATAAATCTCAAGAAGATAAAGATAAGAGACTGAAACATTGTTGGTCTGTGATTATTTTTACAGAGAATGTGACTTGATAATGATAATAAAAAGTTACTCCAGAAGCATACAAATTAAAATGGACAGACTTATCTATATATTTTTGATCACTAATAACACAATTTAATGAATATCAATAATATTTATAGAATTAACTGGGATTCTTGTGCAATATTTTTAATTGTTATAGGCTTACAAATAGGATTTTTTTCTCAGTTTTAAAAAATTTAATTATACCTGGGTCTCTTTTTACGTGGACTTATTTAACACGATTTTGAAATTACGCAATTCATTTTTCACCGGAAGTCGAACTCCGATAATGCGCTATTACTTTAAAATAATAAATTTCGCGCACTTACGTTGTATTGAAAGTAATAGCACATTATTGGAATTTGACTTTCGTCTTAGTAATTTCAATATTTTCAGTGCTTTATAATACTAAGATTTTATGCAATAATGAAATTAAAATCATGATTTCCACATTTTATGTACACGCATTAAATTTTACAAGATTATAATGTAAATTTGTTCAAACATTGTGCGTATTAATTTTGCATTTTAAATCACATTCTGTTTTTGCTTTATAAAAAAGAATGTAATCAATTATTAATCATTTGGTGTCCACAAGTTTATTTTCAAAAGGTGAGTAATAGCAGTGGGCACAATTAAATTTGACAATTAAAAATTAAAATCTGATTTTTAATTGTAATTAACAATTTAAAAATTACTTACGGCGACTTGAAATTAATGTGATGTGAAATTTGATTTTTAAACGGAATTGAAAATTAAAAAATTAAAGACAAAAATAAAAATTTAATTTTTAGTTGTTAGTTTCATAAACAATTAATAAAATCATCATCTCAAAGATTAATTACTAATTATGTTGTCACCAGAAAACCATTGACACAACATGAGTGTGAAGTTGGTGCTAGTTGTATTTCCTCTTGTGAAAAATTTGATTTTTTACCAGTTTGCGAACGAACATGTTTTTCGGCAAATAGCGATAATAATTAAAACCTGTATAAAAAAATTTAAATTACTGTACTGTAAATTATGCATAAAAACATATTATTTTGAATAAAATTAAATATTATAGTTAAAAAAAGTTTGTCTTGTATCAATTTTTTTCAAATTTGAAATTTTTTATTAGTCATATTTTATTTCCTTATTTTTTTGTGCAAATTTTAAAGTAATTTTATGTTAGTGCTTTGCTTTTACACGAATTTTGAAAAATCACAGACCGCATCCCCCCTTTTTCAATGTAAGTTATGTCTATTTTTGCACAATTTCGTTTGCGTGTGTTTTCTGAGGAACCTATCTATCGGGTAAAATGAGACCAAGGTGTATTTAATATTTATAAAATGAAATACACCTGGGTCTCTTTTTATGCGGACTTATTTAACACGATTTTGAAGTTACACAATTCGTGTTTCACTGGAAGTCGAACTCCGATATTGTGCTATTACTTTAAATAATAAATTTTGCGCACTCACGTTATATTGAAAGTAATAGCACATTATTGAAATTCAACTTTCAACTTAGTAATTTCAATATTTTCAGTGCTTTATAATAGTAAGATTTTATGCAATAATGAAATTAAAATCATGATTTCCACATTTTATGTATACACATATTAAATTTTACATGATTATAATGTAAATTTGTTCAAACATTGTGCGTGTTAATTTTGCATTTTAAATCACTTCTGTTTTTGCTTTTTAAAAAAGAATGTTTAATCAATTATTAATCATTTAGTGTCCGCAAGTTTATTTTTAAAAGATGAGTAATAGCAGTGGGCACAATTAAAATTGAAAATTAAAGGCAAAAATAAGAATTTAATTTTTAGTTGTTAGATTAATTACTAATTACGTTGTCACCAGAAAAACATTAATTAACACAACATGAGAGTGATGTTGGCGCTAGTTGTATTTCATCTTCTGAAGAATCTGATTTTTTTTTCAGTTTGCAAACGAACCTGTTTACCGGTAAATAGTGATAATAATTAAAACATGTATAAAAAAATATAAATTACTGTAAATTATGCATAAAAATATATTGTTTTGAATAAAATTAAATATTATAGTTAAAAAAAGTTTGTCTTGTATCATTTTTTTTCAAATTTGAAATTTTTTATTAGTCATATTTTATTTCCTTATTTTTTTTTTTTTGCATGAATTTTAAAGTAAATTTTACATTGGTGCTTTGCTTTTACGCGAGTTTTGAAAAATCACAGTCCATATCCCCCCTTTTTCAAGGTAAGTTACATCTATTTTTGCACAATTTCATTTGCGCATGTTTTCTGAGGAACCTATCTTTCGCATAAAACGAGAACCAGGTGTATAGTTTTAAATTATAAAAATTTAACAATATAGATTTTCAAGCACTGTGTTTTAGATTGTAACAAACTATAGAAAGTAATTACTCTTTCCTCACAAGTGCTGTTAAACAGTGGTGTTCAATCTGCAAGGATACTTTTGTCCAGTCACAAGATAGAGACTTTAAGGAAATAAGAGTGGCTGTCTAATTTCCAAATTCAAATGTACTTACATGAGCCAATATTAAGTGTCTAGAAGTGAGAGCATGAATATATAAGAGAGGTTATCTTACTCCTTTAAAGTCTCTATCTTGTGGCTGGGCAAGAGTATCTTTGCAGATTAAACACCACTTTTTAATGGTAGGCATTTGTGAGAAAAGGATGATTACTTTCTATAGTTTGTTACAATCTAAAACAAAGTGCTTGTAAAATTTATCAAATATTATATAATTTAACATTGTTTAATATTAGCTCAAAGTAAATTTATAATTTCAGAAGTGCTAAGCTAATAAGAATATTAAAAATAAGAAATGAATTTAAAGTGAATGATTTATAAATTCACACTCTCACTTCTAGATACTTATAATTATATTTAAATAGTGAAATAAGAATTTCCTTAAAGTTCTCTATCTTGTGGCTGGGGTCAGAATATCCTTGCATATTGAACACTACTGTTTAATGGTGCTTGTGAGAAAAGAATAATTACTTTCTATAATTTGTTACAATGTATAATTAATAAAAAAATTAACATCATGTGATGTTATTTGTGACAGTTTTTTATTATTAATTTTTTTCTATGTGGTGGTATTTTTCATTTAAATTTTTAAAAAACTTAAATTAATAGCCCAGACCATTCATATAAAAGCACTTTTATGAGCTTAAATTGAGTACTGACTTAATATTCATTGTAGATAAATAATGTTAACATCTATTTCCAGGTTGGCAAATATTCCATTTTTTTATTAACTAAATAAAGTTAAGTCAAGTGTTGTTGGCCGAGTGGTCAGCACAGTTGCCTTACAAGAAGTTGTCTGGGATTTGTGGGTTTGCTTCCCAGCCGATGCTTTGACACATGAAAAAAACTAAATAAAGTTCTGAATTAATGCTATATATAAATGTTATCTTGATAGTTTATATCTTGCAAATTAGAAAATAGGGTCATGTTTGTTTATATGTACTGTGGCCACCAGGTGACACTGAAGAACCACCAAGAAGCCTGAAAGTGATAAATTTCTATGAAAATGGCTGAAATCATCGATAGACACTACCTAAATATTAAATAAATTATTTATTTTTAGTTGTTTGTAAGTATAAATTACATTTGATAAAATATTCCCTTTGATTCTACTTTATATTTTAACAAGTAACCAAGTCTCATTAGTTACTTTTAATGATAATCTCTGAGAGCAATCAAGTAAAGTATTGATTGAGAGATAATTAAGTTGGATACATTCTTTTTGTTTATGATATGGGTTGATTTATTGAAACAGTAAGATTCGTATTCGAATCTTAAGTTTCACCTTTTTCTGTCGTCTCTCACTGACCGGTCTATCCCACCCAAATTTAAACTTTTTGGTATCGAATTGTGTGTGTAGCAATATTAAAAATGTATAAATATATGTAGAATTCAGCATAAACATGCACACATTTCGATCTCAAATTAAAGGCAATAAATAGAGATAAAATAATATAATTTAGATTTCTTTTAGTTATATAATTTTGTATAATTTTAATCATTTATTTTGGATTATAAAGTTCGTATTTATTGCTTTGTTTAAATTTCGTTTAATAATAATTCTAAAAAAATCTGATGTAATATTTAATTAAAATCTAAAATAATCTTATGTTCCCTTTTTGTCTTTGAAATTTAAAAGCATTGGTCAGTGATAGATAATAGTTTAATTAAAGAAAAATTCCCCAAAATGTAATTAGTAAATGTAAAATGTAAACAATAGAACGGCAGCTTTCTTTAATTAAAATCAACAAAATGCATTGACTATCATCAGGGCAGATTAAGTAGAACCTAAAAATACCTTAACAAAAATGTGAAAGATCAAGATAAAAAAAGAGGCCATCTTAGACTTGCTGGAGACATTGACTTAAACTTTAGCTTTGCTCTCGATCACTGAGAGTCTCCAAAATATAAAATAATGAAGATCTGCTGCCTGAAATAAATGAGAAAGCTGCTGCTGCTGCTGTGAAAGTAAATGAAATATCTAAATACAAGAAAGAATTGCCACTCGTGAACTTTTTGCTAACTAAACTAATGGAATCAGAAAACTTCTTATAAAACAGGTACCTGTCTGTGTTCAAACTCTAGAGTACTCTAATAACATGCTATAGCTATTCTTCATATTACTTATCTAAATTGTAAAATGTAAAAACTATCATTTGTATAACTAAAATTGAATAATTAATTTAATGTGTAAATTTCTCTAATAATCTAGCTTACCTCACTCTATCTTTCTTGGGTGCGTATTTCTCAAATCTACATTTTATCTATCGTTATTATTTAATTATTGCATGCTCATAATTGTCTCAATTTTCAAAGTTTAAATCTATGATCGCTTAAAACAATGAATGCGTGTCAAATTTTCATTAATTTTTGCTTTCATAACTAACTTAACTTTCATATAAATCGACACGCATTCAATGCATCATTTATTGTAATGCAGGGGTCTACTACTTCACAAATGGCTGACGTATTAGTGATAATAATTCCCAATTTATATATGTTTTGTATTTATTAAATCATCATGAATAATTCCAGAAAATTACATTTCTTTGAGAGTCACCAACGTTCTTTAGTAAATGTTGATAATGTAGGGCCGAATTAGAAATCTATTTAAATCTTATCATAATCATTTATACATTATTCATGTGTTACGTTTGAAAGATGCAATGACCCATTCCACCATGAAATTTCCGGATTCTTCAGGGTTGAAATTAACCCCAGTCGTTCTACACAAGCGGACATAATGGGTGCTCCCATAGGATTTGACAATGTCATGCAGCCAGCCGGAAAACCGACACTGACCGCTTGTCCCTGGTTATGCTTATGTGACACCTTACTTCATCGGGCTGATGGCAGAGACCAGCCCGACATTCTTATAAACTCATTCATGGCATTGCAGTTTCGATATACTGCCATTTCATATCGCCTTTCTAAAGCGTACCACGTGTTCCTTTACTTAATTTTATTATTTTATATATCACTCCACCTCTGCATTATCTTCATAATTCACTCTCAAAGAAATGTTTGCCCTTAGTTATAAATAAATATTTTAATTAAATAAATATATGTCTGTCGTTACTCTTATAACCCTTACTTTAGACTCTTGCATTGCAAAGGTATAAATCCCTCCAGGCATGCATTAGAAATACTTACTCGAGATTTTTAGGTAGCTAGATTACACCTTCAAATAAGTGAATTCCCTTTGTAAACATTACAGTATCGGAAATACTGCTACTGAAGTCCTCAATATAAAATAATGTCTAAATAAATAAATGTATTCTTTAAAATATAATCATGTCGCAAATCCCGCTACTGAAGCTTTGAATCCACAAAATATTATTAGTAAATGATTGTTTTATTAAAATGTATTAATAAATAATTTTAAACTATATGTCTGCAGTTACGTTTCATTTATTCAATACCCATTCTATATAATATTTCCTCGATTATGTAAATATGAATGTTTAATTAATATTAGTTTGATTATTGGCTAACTCGAGAATAAAATCATGAATCTCTTGCATATCCCTGACCACCATGCCTAAGGAAATATTTACTAATGTCGCATCAGATGCATTGTTTCGTGGATTGTATTGTGGAACCGATAAACTATGTTCGAACTCTGTAACTTGAGTGGCTTCGCTGCCTCGATGGTGCTGCTGTTCTGTGTGGTGGTCGAATTCTGCACTATGTTTACGAGTCACAAGTTTTCTGACTGTTACATTATTTATTTATAAACTATCATTTCAAAAGCTAGTCCATTGCTATATCAATTGCCTATAGAATCTGACACATAACCAAGAAAGCTTCTTCTCTCTTTGCTTACTATTTAAATGAAAGGTGATTTTTTATGTGATATGATCCAGGTGCGTAGAACTTAGCTGGTATTTGAAGGAAAGAATTCTTACACACAAATTATTATTTAAAGAGAGTCTTTATATTTTATACAATCTATCAGTTATAAGTTAACCTACCCAAATATGTAAGACATAACAAAAACACTCTCTCATCCATCCCAAATTGTTCCATTACAATTTTGGATGCTGCAATTTGTGGTACATATTGAATAAGATGAACCTTGCACAACCTGTTTCATTATAATATATAATATAAACAAATATAACATTATTTGCAAACTTATATATAATTGCAGATCTTGACAATTGAATCAAAAACTGTAAATAAACATTTTATCCAATCTTTTGCCTTACAAGATTACTTAGCCAATGCAAAATGACCAAATGATTGTTTACTTTAACTATCCTGGGTGAATTCTGGTTTAACAATTCTATTATCAAAGAAGGGAAAAACTATTATTATTCAGATGTAAACCCAGTCTCATTTATAGATAACGCTCAAAAGGTTAAAATCGGTTACATTAAGAATAATGGTAGAAATAGCAAAATCAAAAAGACACGTATCACCAACAAGTTAACACCATGAAAAGGCAAACAAATACTCTGAATTAAACATCTTTTGAATTTTTTATTCACAGATTTAAAAAAATAATGAAAATTTTCCATGAATTTTTTAATAATTTTCCAGCAATGTTGTAATAAAACAAAATATCAATTAAAAATAGGTCTTGCAAACTACAAATTACATTATCTTGAAAATATATTTATCTGAAATACTCTAAGTCAAATGTGAATTGCTTTTACTTTATTATCCACGCTTTTAAATTATTTATCATTAATTTAATAAGATATGTAGTAAACTTATATAGAATATACGGATATATATTCTGGATTTAAATTCATTTAAGAACTTGAGTTTGAAGTAAAAAATAATTTATTTCAACAAAAAATTAAAAAAAAGAGCTATAACAGATCAATGATAAAACTTGTTTGGCCTCGGGGATTCTCAGTTAATAGTAATTGATAATTTCTTGGCTACCTCAAAGGTTAAAGGTTGTCCCTATTTATTAAATGGATATTATCTCATTTCTATTCTCTATTATATATATATATAAATAAAAAAGACATGTATCACCAACAAGATAACATCATAACCATTAGAAACCATTCAACACTTAGACAATCTCAATATAGATAACAATCAAGAATTTCAAACTGTTGTCAAGGCAACCTCCTTTAGCAATAGAGGTGATATATATATATATTATAACGATCGAAATGAAAGTGAAGATCGAATCTAACTGCAAACTACGATATCTGCTCTATGAGGCACCATCTAGGCATTTAAACCTAGAAAAATTTATAGAGTAGGCAGATACGCACTGTTAAGATTCCACTTTATTTAAATATTCAGATCGTTAGCCCAAGTCACTAGCTCAGTGGAGATGCAGAGATAAAAATCTATATCTTAATTTATATCTTAAATATAAATAAATAAAAGCCACTGCCAGAAATTAACACATAAAAATATTTATTTACGCACATATAAAATCATTCTAATTTGAGGAATAAGTTTAACATTTTAGATTTTTATATTAACTTTTAATTTTACATTTAACTAAGTTTCAATGAGTTTAATATTTTATTTAGATAGTCGAGTATGAATAGACTACATAGATCTGCATTTGAAAAGAAAATATTCTTCTCTGATTTAACCTTAGGCAACAAATTTCACAAACAAACCGGCACCAATCCATCTGATACATTTATGTATTCAATGTAGCATGAAAATACGACAACACAAAATACTATACTGTCAGGAATGTACATCTGATCAGTAAGTAGAATTAGAGAAGACATTGTCTCTCCACCAACAGGAATGTTACATCTGTTGGCAAGTAGAACAATAAACATAAAACTCCATAGGAATGGACTGTGGTCCTTTGCCATCTTACAAACCCATCCATAGGCAAACAGAAGGTGTGTGACGTATATATATAATCCTGCCCATAGGGGATCTCATACTACATCTACAATTACACAAATATATCCAATCCATTGAACCAATTCAACTACGAAATGAATAACCTAAGATTACCCTCCCTTAATATAACTTTACAAAACTATATAGCCATTCACGCCTGACTTAAATTTAACATTTAAATACGTTCGCACAGATTATTTTTATAAATTTGTTTTTAAAATGTTGAGTATAGATCGGCTGCACATATTCCACGGTCAAAAACATCCAAATTAAACAATCGATCAAAATATAAAATCATCGATAATGTCAATTGCAAAAGGGAATACACAAGGCCCCATGGCATTCATTGTAAGATGCCCACATTAACATCATTGACTTATATATTCTAATCAAATGTGAAAACTTCAACATAATCAACCGTTAACGAATCTATGCAAAGTCTATACCCAACCTAATGTAATGCATTTAATAATTTCTACAATAAATATTACTACAAATAATAATAATAAAATGGAAATGATTTTAGCAAAACTTAACTATATAAATTTAAACAATCAATTATTAATTTGAAAATCAAATAAGAGTTCATTTTAAAATTTAAATTAGCTAAATCTTTAAAAAAAACATTGACAAAAGTTCTTAATTACTTTTTTTGTTGTTGTTGTTAATTTGTAAAGTTCATAGCTCATGGTAGAAGAGTCCAGGTTTCTGCTTTTAATTCCCGCGATGCTTCCATTGGAAGATAATGTTCTGGAGATGGCAATAGCTGGTTCAAGGTATCACAGTCTTTTCATTTTTTTTTTAAATTAGAGAGTGTGGTATGTGCGTCCTACCACATCTCTCAAACACAAAATGCTGGGACTGTCAGAAAAAACTGTATTTCCCTTTTTATATTATCCACACGGATTCAATCAACAAAACGTCACTAATCCATCACTTTCATTAGGGTCTGAGCCAAGGCTTAGTGCTTCCATTGGTCAAGCTAATTTCTCTTTATTTTCTTATCTATCTTTCATCAGATCATTTCAATTATACAAGAGCCCAAGGCTAGCTTGCTTTTCAAACAATTTATAAACAACCATTTCCATTTACAGATTACAAGAATTAATTAATACCTGTTTTTATTTTTAAATCTTGTACTTTTTTTTTATAAAAAAGTACATTCAAATCCTTATTTATTTGTTTTTTAAAAAAAAGTATTTTTAAAGTTTGGCATCTGTGCGAATGTATATACGTTTAACAAACATTTTAATTTTAGCATTTAGTTTTTTACTTTTATTTGCGAACTTTTAAGTTTTTATTTTAAATTAATGTAACGACATATTTATATATCGTTACAATATATATCATTAAAAACCAGTCAACACTTAGATCATCCTAGTATTAATAACAATCAACTATTTCAAACTAATGTCATAGCAATTTCCTTGTTACAATAAAAGTGGAATCATCCTTCAGCAACATTTTAGGTACATATGCAATGTAATTTTTGCCATTATTATTGCTTATATTTACTTTAACTATCAGTTTAGTCTTTGTAGCATTTATCTTTAGTTTTAAAATAGGCAAAACTCTCTATATGTATTGCCACTCGGTGCAGGCCAGAGTAATCAATGAATGCCAGAAGACGTGCATAAAATTCCTAACTTAAGCAAGCATTAAAAATAGTGATCATGGGATGTTTATTATCTTTAGTTTTACTACTTGTAATATTTTCCAAAGCATTGAATTATTATTTAAAAAAATGAACATATCAAAACCAAGATAAGTTGGTAGTATCCATTTACTTTTATTATTTTGATTTTAATTTTAATTTACATGATAAAGCTGTTATAAAAGATCTTGTAGAGATAAAATCACTCTTTTATAGACACTTATTAACATTATATCTTTTTAGTGGCATCAACTTGTTATAATAATTTCTGTTACAATTAGTGAATATTCTTCAGAATTTAACATATCTCAGATATATATCATAAAGTTGCAAAACTTTAATTACAGTATACTTTTTTATAGATGCAAATGTGTTTTTTTTTTTCATAATATATTGTAACGGTCAGAAAATGTGTGACTCGTAAACGTAGTGCAGAATTCGACCACCATACAGAACAGCAGCACCATCGAGTAGTGAAGCCACCCGTTGTACTGAGTTCGAACATAGTTTATCGGTTCCACAATACAATCCACGAAACAACGCATCTGATGCGACATTAGTAAATATTTCCTTAGGCACGGTGGTCAGGGATATGCAAGAGACTCATGATTTTATTCTCGAGTTAGCCAATAATCAAACTAATATTAATTAAACATTTATATTTACATAATCGAGGAAATATTATATAGAATGTGTATCGAATAAATGAAACGTAACTGCAGACGTATAGTTTAAAATTATTTATTAATACATTTTAATAAAATCATTTACTAATAATATGTTAGGGATTCAAAGCTTCAGTAGCGGAATTTGCGACATGATTATATTTTAAAGAATACATTTATTTATTTAGACATTATTTTATATTGAGGGTTTCAGTAGCAGTATTTCCAATACTGAAATGTTTACAAAAGGAATTCACTTATTTGAAGGCGTAATCTAGCTACCTAAAATTCTCGAGTAAGTATTTCTAATACCTGCCTGGAGGGATTTATACCTTTGCAATGCAAGAGTCTAAAGTATGGGTTATAAGAGTAATGGCAGATATATATTTATTTAATTAAAATATTTATTTATAAGTAAGGGCAAACATTTATTTGAGAGTGATTTATGAAGATAATGCAGAGGCAGAGTGATTTATAGAAGAATAAAAGTAAGTAAAGGAACACGTGGTATGCTTTAGAAATGCGATATGGAATGGCAGTATATTGAAACTGCAATGCCGCGAATGGGTTTATAAGAGTGTCGGGCTGGTCTCTGCCTCAACCCGATGAAGTAAAGTGTCACATAAGCATAACCAGGGACAAGCGGTCCGTGTCGCAGTTTTGCCGGCTGGCTGCATGATGTGGTCAAATCCTATGGGAGCACCCATTATGCCCACTTGTGTAGGACGACTGGGGTTAATTTCAACCCTGAAGAATCCGGAATATTTACGGCAGAATAGATCATCGCGTCTATAAAACGTAACACATGTATAAGTATAAACGATTATGATAAGATTTAAATAGATTTCTAATTCGGCCCTACATTATCAACAGTTACAAAAGAACGTTGGTGACTCTCAAAGAAATGTGATTTTCTAGAATTATTCATTAGATTTAATAAATACAAAACATATATAAACTGGGAGTTATTACAACTAATATGCCAGCCATTTGCGAAATAGTAGACCCTGCATTACAATAAATGATGCACTGAATGCATGCCGATTTATATGAAAGTGAAGTTATTAAGGAAATAAGAATGTCAGGCTGGTCTCTGCCTCGGCCCGATGAAGTAGATATTAATGAAAATGTGACACGCATTCACTGTTTCAAACGATCATAGATTTAAACTTTGAAAATTGAGATAATTATGAGCATGCAATAATTAAATAATAAATATAGATAAAATGTAGATTTTAAAAATACGCACCCAAGATAGAATGAGGTAAGCTAGATTAGTAGAGAAATTTACACATTAAGTTAATTATTCGGTTTTAGTTATACATATGGTAGTTTTACATTTTATAATTTAGATAAGTAGTATGAAGAAGATCTATAGCATATTATTAGAGTACTCTAGAGTTTGAACACAGACAGGTACCTGTTTTATAAGAAGTTTTCTGATTCCATTAGTTTAGCAGCAAAAAGTTCACGAGTGGCAAGTCTTTCTTGTATTTAGATATTTCATTTAATTTCACAGCAGCAGCAGCTTTTTTATTTCTTTCAGGCAGCAGATCTTCATGGCAAATTTATGATGGGCAATGGAAAGTTCGGCATCCGATAGGCCATCTCCCGATGGAGAATAATCTAGGTGCTTTACTTGGTCATACCTTGGCAGGAACAAATTTTTATATTTTGGAGACTCTCAGTGATCGAGAGCAAAGCTAAAGTTTAAGTGAATGTCTCCAGCAAGTCTAAGATGGCCTCTTTTTTTATCTTGATCTTTCACGTTTTTGTTAAGATATTTTTAGGTTCTACTTAATCTGCCCTGAGGATAATCAATGCATTTTGTTGGTTTTTAATTAAAGAAAGCTGCCATTCTATTGTTTACATTTTACATTTACTAATTATATTTTGGGAAATTTTTCTTTAATTAATCTATTATCTATCACTGACCGATGCTTTTCAATTTCAAAGACAAAAAGGGAACATAAGATTATTTTAACTTTTAATTAAATATTACATCAGATTTTTTTAGAATTATTATTAAACGAAATTTAAACAAAGCAATAAATACGAACTTTATAATCCAAAATAAATGATTAAAATTATACAAAATTATATAACTAAAAGAAATCTAAATTATATACTATTTTATCTCTATTTATTGCCTTTAATTTGAGATCGAAATGTGTGCGTGTTTATGCTGAATTCTACATATATTTATACATTTTTAATATTGCTATACACACAATTCGATACCAAAAAGTTTAAATTTGGGTGGGATAGACCGGTCAGTGAGAGCCGACAGAAAAAGGTGAAACTTAAGATTCGAATACGAATCTTACTGTTTCAATATAAATCTAATCTAAAATAACAAATCCTATTTATTCAATCTTTCTATAACCCCTTTTAATATATTTTTAGTTCCAGTTTGTTCTTTTTATTGGTTTGAATCCAAAGTTTTGTGCAGATGATTTGTTTTGAATATAGTAAACATCATATAAAGCTATTAAAAGTCTGATAGATCTGTAATTTACAATACCCTTTTACTGTTCGTGAATATTTATATCATTATTATAGTTTTCTAATCATCTATATTCTTATCATTTAGGGTTTTGGTGTATTATTTCTCTTATACTTGTTTGTTTGTTTTTTCATGAAGAGAGTTTTCTATATTTAATAGATTTAATTGTTTACCTCTTTTAAAATTTGTGCTATTTTAGATTAAGTTACCCTTGTATAAGCTACTTTGTTTTTTATTCATTTCTCTATAAATGTTTATAGAGTTATTTTGCTCACTTCTTGATGTTATTCTTGCTTTCAGTAATAGTATTAGTTTTTCATTTTTTTGAAATCATATTTCTTCTGATACCTACCAATTATTTTATAACCTTTGACATTTTTTTTTTCTAAACATTTTCTAGTTATTTTTAGTTAAATCATTATGAAATATGAATTTTTTCTACAGTACAGGCTTTTTCATACCTGCACTTATATATATAATATATGAGGGATTTGAACTCAGACTTTCACATGATCCTCAACTACCCATGCTATCTCATACTGTTAATACACTTGATCACACACATATCAAAAAGATAAATAATCATCAATGTACGTATTTCGTGCTAAACCAGCACTTGTCAGTTGGTCCAGATTATCATCTCCACACATATATACAATCAAAGATCAGCATATATTAAGGTAGCAAATCTTCATGCTTTAATGGACAGGCTTCAAACCACTCCACCCCACAACTCTTCAGCTGTCCATTTCAGTGAAAATCTGATGATGGAATGCTCAAAGCCCACCTTAGTGCCAACTTTTTATTTTTTTGACATGTGTGTGATCAAGTGTATTAGCAGCATGAGATAGTATGCATGGTTGAGGATTATATGAAAGTCTGAGTTCAAACATCCTATATATTAAATCATTATGGCACAAAATTCTTTTACTATTATATTACAAAATTCTAATTATTCAAGGTTTTTTTGCATAGCCTTTAGTAAATGTTTTATTTTTTATTTTTAAATTCATTGTTTTAATTCAGTTTTTGGTAATGTATCATTATCTTATTGATTTTATTTAAGTGTAAGTCATTTTTGAAAACTATTACTATTCTAAATCAATTTTTTTGTCTTAGATTAAATTTGTAATAGTTACTTTTCAAAGTTAAAGATGTCAGTATTGGTCAATCCTAAATTTTTTAATAGTTTTTGTTATTCTTTTTATTGGCACATATATATACCTAATTCCTCTAATCATTTGCTGAATTAAATTTTGTATTCTCTGTTGGTCAAATTATGATCCAGTTCTGCTATAACATCATTGGATGCTTTCATGTTCATTTACCTTTGGGTTGTTTTTTATTTTAAAAAATGCATTGTTTATAATTTTTTCCCCATTCATATATCAATAAATTGGCCAAAAAATATTGTCTAAAGAAAAGCTGTATTATATGTATTTATTAACATAGTTGAGCATGCCTTTCATTTAAAAAACCAGATCCATAGTATTCATGGGTTGGATGAACATGATGCAGTATTTATTGATGAAATACTAATTTCAAATTAGCTATTTAATTATTCCACTCACTTGTGTTAGATACTGTTTTCCTTTTTGTTAATGATGTGATTGTTGTTTGGTGTTAGTGATAAACCACACCTTTTTCATTTTTTTCCTGTCATATCACTCCATGCAAACAATATCAATATTTGTTGGGTCAAAGATGTGGCCAAATTTTTGTTCATGCTTTCAATCAATAAATACTTCAGCATACTCATCCAATCCAGAAATGTTTTGAATCTAGTTTTCTAAGCTGAAAGTACACTCAGCTATATTAATAAAAATAAATTCACATAGTAATTCTTTTCTTTAGCCAACATTAGAAACATTTCAGTCAATTTATTATCAACAATTACAAAAAGGGTAGCAATGAATTTTATATTCAAATATTATAAATCTATATTCATTTTTATTTTTTTCCTTTATTAAATTTAACAATAGATTTTTATTTTTCAAGCATTTTTCACTTCTAGCATTAAATATTTTTTGACAACTTGTTACTTAGATGATTGAAAATATTGTATACATCTATATAAAAATCGTTAATACAAACTTATTGTAATTACAAAGTTGGGATACCTGCATTTGGTATCTTTCTTAAAGACAAATAATTATTATTGTATTTGATAAGTCAACAGTCTTCATAATATTACTTTTTTATATATTTAAAATGAATTGCATTGTTATTGTGATTCTAATATTTATAAGTTTATAATGAAATATATGTATATTTTTCAAAATTAATTGTCTCTATCTTTACAAAGTCTGATAATACACAGTGTTTTCCTGAAGCTTTGTGATGATGGTGTTCTAGTTGTATTTTTATATTGGACTATTTCCATCATGTAAGGACCCAGGTTGGAATCCCATTCTAGTACTGTCACTGGTCAGGCCAGACCTGAAGAAGAGGGGAGAATAATGCCTCTCGAAACATTGTGCATATAATAACCTGTAGATGTGCTATTACTAGCAGTTGAATGTGTTTGGAATATTTAAATAAAGTTTTCTAAAGACATTCAATACATACATTAGATGATGGAAATAGTCCAATATAAAAATATAATCTGATAATACTCCATTTAACATTAGATGGCTCATAATATTCTTTATTTTAAAGTATTAAAGATTTTTAGGCGACTTACTAAAAGTTGAAAAGAAAATAGCATTCTAGATTAGAAATTCAGTTATTCGTAATATCTCTGATTCAATCCCTGAATTTGTCTGGTAACTTTATGATTTCTATGATATATGAGACATAATTTGTTTTGTCATAAGTAGAAATATAAAAACAATGACATTATCATAGATTCCTACATTTTTCAATCAAGAAAACATAAGTAATAACTTCTGTAAAAACTATTAGGCATCTAAGAAGGAATACCATGTATCTTTATTGAATTAAACTCAATGATAATTGACAGTAAAAAAAGCCATGTGTTGAGACAAATTATTAACATTTGAATGAAATTTTTACATGGTAATAACAGAAACAAAGGACAAAAATGGATGAAATGAATAGAAAAAATCTTTTCTTGAATTTTTTCAAGGCATTGTGAGAAAAAGTAAGTACTTCCTTTTAGTTAATAGCCATTTCTTTTTGATCATATTTTGTATATGCATATATGCTGCCCTTTAATTTTTATTTAAAAATTAGTATTCTAAATATTTAGTCATTTGTTTTTTGTTCGTAAATTTATTAAAATATTTGAAAATGTTTTGATTTTGTTTTTGTAATTAAATTAAAGCTTAATAAGTTAGTCGATCAATCAGAATTAAACAGTAAAAAGGTTTTACTATTTTTTGCACTAACATGCAATTGCTTTTTCATTTAAATAAAAGTTAACAAATACTTTATAAGTTATGTATAAATCAATAAAATCTCAGCAAATACATTTTAATTGAAAACATATCTTTATTTTTAAAAAAAGAAAACAGTATAAATTATAATACAATAAATAAAAAATACTTTAAAAATTATACTAAAATAATACAACCACTTTAGATATATTTTAATTATAGAACATGAGTTTTAAATATGTTTGACATTGTAATTAAAAAATTTATCTAAAAAAAATTTTTTTTAAGTTACAATAAGAATTGTGCAGATTCTGCATTATTTAGTTCTAAGCTTTTATGATTGTAAGTAATTAATATTTACTAAGGCAACAAACCTTTAAGCATGTGCGCTTGAAAATGCGAAGGTAGGGACCTCTACAGGTCTTAACCACAAGCTTACATAAAAGATTATTGCTTAAAATCTGTGAATATGATTGTAAAATTATTTTGACTAGATTTATCAAATGACTGAAAACATCTGCTCTGTTTCTCCCCTCTAACATCTGAATCTGACTGAAAACGTTTCTATCAAAGTATATGGAGGCAATCAAAATAGTTTTACAGAAAAATTTAAAATGTAGCTAATGTTTACATAGATCATCTGCATCTTCTTTGGAGCTTTCATTCTCTTCAATTATACAAATGAGTTTTTCATTTAAATTTTTATTTCTCTCTCTTTTCTCGCTCTCTCCCTTACTTCTTGTTCTTGCTCTTTCTCTCTCTCTTATTCTTACTCTCCTGTTCTTACTTTTTCTCTCTTAATCCCTCTTATTCTTGCTCTTTCTCACTTTTGTTCTTACTCTCATTCTCTCTCTCTCTCTCTCATGCACTCATTCAAAGATCATTGATTGAGAAACTATTATAGGTTGATAAAATATTATTTTTCTTCCAATATTTTTTTAAATAACAGTGATTTTATTTAACTCACACATTACATTTGTTATCAGATTTTTTAAAAATTTCTATCATCTCTTTTATTAATTTTATCAGTTGTTAAACAGAATTAGTATTTCATAAAAATTGATATATTATTTTGTTAATTTAATATACAAATAAATGGCTTTTTAAAAAAAAATTATATATTTTTGTTTTCATTTTATCTGCCCAATATATGAGAACTCGTATATACCTGATAATATATTTACAGCCCACTTATTGAATATTTGGGTAAGTTTTGTACCTCTAATAGGTCCCCTCCCCAAACCAAAATAGTATCATACACAATTAAAAACATTTTTTATATTAAAATTAGCTTATTACTTTATTCTGACGCTAATAGCTAGCATATGCATTGTAACGGGATTTCACTCCTGTATGGTATTTAATACTTTATTTTTAGACCCTGTTATTCAGGCAGAGGAGCAAATATAATCAATACTTACATATTAACCATACCCCCAGTCAGACCAAGATTTAATAAAAAATATTAAAATGGTCATTTTTCCAGACCGAGGTATACACTCCATGACAGCAAGGAATATGATACATCTCATGGGGATGATTATAATGGGTTTAAACTCTATGGAAACCATCCAGCCTTAGACTGGACTTCATAAGATTACATTAACATGCTTCAAGCACTTGATCCATGGCTAGCTATTCAAACATGAGATCGTCATAACACAGAATATTTAAATACAATTACCTACTTACTCATAGATAAAGTGAGAGAGAGAGAGAGAAGAAACTTAGACCCCACCAATAATTTACGATACATTTATTAAATAATATATATATAAGGGATATTTAAAACATAAAAACAAAATATGAAGACTTATTTAAATTACCATAATTTTAAACAATCATGTGATATTTAAATATAGTTAAAAGTTAACACTTATAAATGGTATTTAAATTTCTATATAGAAACAAAATGTAAAAGTTCTCACACTTGAACTAAAATTTAAAAGTTCTATTAATGATGTCTAAACATATTTAGCTAGGGATTTTTATATAGTATCTGGGTGATCACCCCTGTTTTCTGATCCTGTCAGATTCATAGTGTGTCTATTAGTAGCTGAATGCTTCCTTCTGGTTTAGTGTACTATTGCTAAGTTTTATTCCATCGATTTAGTTCATGGCAGGTAAAAAAACATTGGCAAAGGCAAGTGTGAGATGTATATCATTGCATCTGGGTATTTGTATTCAGGAGATGAGCAGTGGAAACAAATACTATGCTTTGGTTTAGCAATACATTTTTCTATCAACATGACCATATAAAGATTGTTTCATCTTACTGGCCTCAGTTGTTTTAGCTGGATTATAGACTTTTTGGTCAACTATCTTGGAAAGCTAACTGGCTTCCTTCTTTTGTTTCTATTTTAGTCATCTCTTTAATCTTTAGTAAAACAGACAAAACTCACTACACGTATGCTACACACAGTAAGCTAGAGTAATCAATGGACACCAGAAGGCTTGTGCATAAAATCCCCATCTAGGGTCTACTCATCCAATAACCCCAGACTAGTTTCTAGCTTGTGGCCTTAGTCAGTGAGGAGCCTTGGATATGAGAGCACTGCATCTAGATCTTAAGATCTAATGCAACCCTCCAGCAACCACTTTTTATCTCCATTTAACTACAAAACTATGAGTCTTAAACTGAAAACACCTTAATGTTTTCAATCCAAGCCCATTAGCTTATATAGTCATACATTTTGGTGTCATTGGTTCTATAATAACCATAGCCACCACTATCCTATTAGGCAGGATTGGTTTTAAGCCAATAAACATCACATGACCACCACCTCTTATGCTTGTGTATAACTTGTTAAAACAGGCAAAACTCACTATACATATGCCACACACAGCAAGCTAGAGTAATCAATGGATGCCAGAAGGGGATTTTATGCACAAGCCTTCTGGCGTCCATTGATTACTTTAGCTTGCTGTGTGTGGCATACGTATAGTGAGTTTTTTCTGTTTTAACAACAGTTATACACAAGCATAAGAGGTGGTGGTCATGTGATGTTTATTGGCTTAATCTTTAATAAAACAGATGCACACATCTATCATGGAATATTGTCTCACAACATTAATAAATTAAGCATCAGTGCTAACATATAGAGAAATAAGAGGATTATTTATAAAGAAACACAGATTTTTCATTTTATTTACCATGGTTACCATATTGCTATCAGATTATTTTTACTTATTAACTGGATTTATTGTGAATAGTTTTCAGGCTTGCATGCATATTATTATATTTAAAGATTATTGGACATTGCATGGATAAGACATAGTTGCTTTTAGAAACAATTAGGATAATTTAATCGTGCAGATATTTTGAAACTAAAATTCAACTGTATTCAACATATACTGTGAAAACACATGCATAATAGCTATAAAAATGAATTATTATTATTATTATTATTATTATTATTATTATTATTATTATTATTATTATTATTATTATTATTATTATTATTATTATTATTATTATTATTATTATTATTATTATTATTATTATTATTATTATTATTATTATTATTATTATTATTATTATTATTATTATTATTATTATTATTATTATTATTATTATTATTATTATTATTATTATTATTAAGGGCTCTTTGTATAAAACCACATCACTTGTTAATGGAAAACTTTAACAATATATCTGCATTATTGTTTTCTATTAATATTGGATATTTGTAAAATATAAAGACCAGAACCTTATAAATTGCTAAGTCTTACTCGGGATTTTATAATGTTTATTTAGTTATTTATATTAATTCGTTCTTTTTTTAGAATGGATGATAAAAAGAATAAGGATAGCTAAGGGGAAACAATCACAATTGTTCTGAACTATAAATTAGTATCAACTCAAGTACTCATGAATAAATTATTTGAATTTTTTATATCTATTATATTATTAAATTGTAATAAGTTAAAATTCTCATTTAATATCCTTTTCTTAAGATTTAGTTAAAATATATATACAGTTTCTCATAGTTATCAATCTACATCTCTTGTCTCACATCACTACAGGTTTAAACATCTGATATAAATATTCATATAAAACTTTATTTTATCCAATTTTAAAACATTATGTTTATAGACTATTTATTAATAATAAATAAGATATTGTTGTTATCATATCATGCTATTGGTTTGAGATCTTACTTATTCAGTTTACCGATATAATCAATGTTAAACAACATTTAAGAAATAAGTTGGTTCATGTTCAGATCATTGTCTCACATTTATATTACCGTTAAGAACTCTACCCATTCTTACCAACCAAGTTACTATAATATTATATGGATATATAGTGGGAAGATCAATTTTAAATACATATCTTTATTATTAAATAAGTTAGCCAATTTATTATAAAATTAAATTTAAGATTGAGACTTTATCTCTCAGATATCCATCCACAACCACCCCATTTATACTGGTACAATATATTAATTTATAATGTCTAAATGAATAGTTTTATACAGATGTTTGTATCTTTTGTACCGAAAGAGTATGATATGACTTTACTTAAATAAATTCAAAATGTATTAATAAAATGGAAAAGAAGTGGTATTTTTTTTCATAAACTGGAAAACTAATATTTTCCCTTTATTTATACATCAATAATAATAATTTTAATTAATTTAATTTGTGTAATTTGTATATACACCTGGGTCTCATTTTATGCGCAGATAGATTACTCAGAAAATGCGCACAAAAGAAATCACACAAAAATAGACTTAACTTACCTTGATAAATGGGGGATACATACTGTAATTTTCAAAAATCGCATAAAAGCAAAGCAACAATGTAAAATTACTTTAAAATTTGCATTAAAAAAAGAAAATAAAATATGACTAATAAAAAATTTCAAATTTGAAAAAAATTGATACTAGACAAACTTTTTTTACTTTTTTTTATTAACTATAGTATTTAATTTTATTCAAAACAATATATTTTTATGCGTAATTTAAGGTATTTTACATTTTTTCATACATGTACAGTATTTTAATCATTATCGCTATTTAACATTATAGAAAGTTTGTTTGTGAACTGGTAAGGCATCAGATTCATCACAAGAGAAAATAAATATATAAATTCAACATTCCTTTTCTTTTTAAAACTTGTTTTTATTCCAACTATAATTTTCTTTCTCCTTCCAATACAACGTTTCAACTACATTCTGTAGTCATTATCAAGTTTCCTTAAAAAATAATAATAATAATAAAATAAATAAATAAAAATAAAAAACAAAAATAATAACACAAATAAATAAAATATTAATACATTCCAAATACATAATATTCAATTAAAACCATAATATTATTATAATCTACAAATACAATTATTTACCTCCTTCCCTATCTTTAATTATTTCTTTTAAATTACCTTTATAAATTAATACTCTTCTTATATAAATTTATTATCTTTTCTCTAAATCTTTACCCATTAACATTCTTTTTATAATCCCCCCCCCCCCTTTTTATTTTTATATATTATTCTTATATTATCTTATTTTTTATCTCTATTTATTAACATTCTATTTAATACTGGTTTATAATGATCTATATATACTTCCTCTTTTTTATTCTCTCTTTAAAATTTGTAACGCATTCCAATGGCCTTATATCAAAATTTTTATGCTTAAATTCCTTTTTATGAATATATATAGCAGATTTTTTATCATATAAATGCTGCCTTAATCTAGTTTTTAATTTATTCTTACTTGTTCCTATATAATTCATATTTATATTACTTTTTTCACAATCCATACATTTAATTATATATACTGAATTTATACATTCTAAAATATCAATTTTATCAATTTTATCATAATCATTTATTAACTCACCCAAACATTGTTTCCTTTTATAAACAGGGCAAATTAATGTATTATATCTCCTATTAAAATACCTAAAAAATTTCTTAATTTTAAAAAATAAATGTCTTGATACCCTAAATCCTATATAAATTATTTTATTTTCTCCATTTTTATTCAATTTAATCTTTCTTTTTATATTTTCAATATTATAATTAGATATCAATTTTTTTACAATATATTCAGGATAATCATTTTTAATACATTCCCCCTAATATTATTTATTTCATTCTTAAAAAACATTTCATTTGAACATACCTTAACAGCCCTAATAATCTTATTATTAACAATATTAAGCTTGCAATGTTTTTCAATATCAGAGTACCAATTATTAGCTAACCCAAAATATGTATTCTTTCTAAATACTGTTGTATCTATACAAATTATTCCATCCATTCCAAACTTTTTAAAAATTCTTATATCCATATAATCAATTACATTGTTATTTTCTTTTTCCATTGTAAACTTTATTTTATCATTTTTTGTATTTATATACCCCAAAAAATTATTTGCTTTTCTAACATTCCCATTAAAAATCAAAAAATAATCATCTACATATCTATTATAAAAAATTGGCTTATTTTTTTCATTATTAAAAAATTCTTTTTCAAAATTATACATATATACATTTGCTAAAAAACCACTCAAACTATTTCCCATACAAGAGAAAATACAACTAGCACCAACTTCAATTTTTTTAATTGCTCTTATAGTACACTCACCCAAACTAAAATGTTTTCAATTGCTGTTGATCCTTCCCATTTCACTAAATGATCTAAAATTGAAATTTTTGTTTACAAAAAAATCCCTTTTCTTGGGTGTTTTTTACTCTCCATTAGGGTAAACTAAAAGTTTAAAATAAAAATAAGAACTTAGACTTATGATGATAAAAAGACACCTACTCACCACTGTTGGGCAAAATTTAATTAAAACTAACAATTAAAAATTAAATTCTTATTTTTGTCTTTAATTTATTAATTTTCAATTCCATTTAAAAATCAAATTTCATTGTTTCACATCACATTAATTTCAGATCATGTTACGTAATTTTTAAATTGTTAATTGCAATTAAAAATTAGATTTTAATCTTTAATTGTCAAATTTAATTGTACCCACCACTGTAACTCACCTTTTAAAAATAAACTTGTGGACACTAAATGATTAATTGATTATGTGATCCTTTTTTAAAAAGCAAAAATAGAATGTGGTTTAAAATGCAAAAACAACAACATGCATAGTATAGGCATCTATAATGTTTGAACAGATTTACATTATAATCTTGTAAAATTTAAGGTGTGCACATAAAATGTGGAAATCCTGATTTTAAGTGAATTATGAACTTCTTTATTGCATAAAATCTATTACAGTATTATTATAAAGTGCTGAAAATATTGAAATTATTAGATGGAAGTCAAACTCCGATAATGCACTATTACTTTAAATATGATGTGTGAGTGTGCAAAATTTATAATATTTAAAGTTATAGCACATTATTGGAGCTCAACTTCTGATTTAATAATTTTTATCACATAAAAAAAAACCACATACAAAGATATTAAGAAGAAACATGAATCGCATAGCTTCAAAATCACATCAAAGAAATCCGATAAAATGAGACCTGGGTTATTTTGAAATGAATAACATCTTATTTATTTCAGAGTACAATGATGATAAAAAATATAATATTCAAACATTAAAAAAAATTGTTTATTATATAAGGTATTAATAATAAAATATAACAAATTGTTTAAAATAAAATAGTAAATGTTTGGTAAAATAAATTAATGGTCATATTAAATAATAATAGAAGTTGTAATAGTTATTAAAACATATTTAAATTTAGGAAAAACTGATGTAATAAATTAAAACTTTTTCTTATCAAAGAATAAATTGCAAAACAACTTAATTAAAAATTAGATTGAAAAAAAGATTACGCCTAGATAAGAGACTTGAAAACAAGAAAAAAATTCAGACAATTAAAGTATTTGCAAATTAATCAATTAAAGTGTTTTTGAAAATTTTATAATTAAAATAAAAAGACATTAAAAACTAACAAGATCAAACATGATGAAAAATTGAATTGGGATGTTCAAAAACAGAGAGAAGTAAAACTTATATAAAGTCATTTTTTCTTATAGCAGTTAATCTGGATTCTCACTTTATTTAAGCAACATCAGACCTTTATTATGCTGAGTTATTAAAAAGGAAAAAACTGCCAACTGTTAATCTATTCTGGACATTTAAAGACCTAATATGTTATTTCCAAACAAATCTCTAGTTAAAAAGGAAGAAACAATGCTGATTCAAATTTAAAAATTGGGGGTTGTTAAAGGATATTATGGCCATGTACAAATTGTTTAATCCTTGCCATTGTGAAAAAAATCAAGGATATAATATGCTTTGTAAGTGTTAAGTTTTTTAAAAAATACTATTTAGATTTTATCATAGCTATGTTAAGTTTATATTTAATACTAATATGATATATTTTATATTATGAATTGTTTAAAAACAGGAAGTGATTTTTTTAAAAAAAGGTTAAAGTTAGTTGCATTTTAATGCTGCTGAAGTTAAAAAAGATTTTAAAATAAGAAAATTTGCTTCATATTAGATATATTATTTCATATCCATGTTAACCAAATATTATTCTTTAAGTTAAAATAAAAAAAAATAATAATGAAAGGTGTAATATTTGTTAAGTGGAAGTATTCATGCTCAAAAAAAGTAAAATAAAGCATCCAAGTGTTAAATAATGAGTAGTAATTATAAAAAATATTTAGTTACAAATTTAAATTGAAATTGAGTTCATTTATACATAATTTAACTCTTTTTTATTACTATCATTTAGATTTGGTCTTGGTGAGTTTATATATATATATATATATATATATATATATATATATATATATATATATATATATATATATATATATATATATATATAATTTGAAGCATTTTGCCCATCTGACTAGGTCTCTGTTATGAAATAAAATGCATGAGTTGATCAAGTTATGGAAAAAGAAAAAAGTTTCATTTCTATTTCTAAAAACATAACTATATTTCCTGATCAACTCTACCTAGTAATTGTTACGATTACGCTATTGATGGAATCAGTTTTTATTTCTTTTATAAGGGTACCAGGATTAATATAAGAATCTGCTAAAATCCATCACATTGTGTCTTGAAAATTAAAAAGAAAAATGCTTTTAAAAGAATCAGTATCATAACTAGAGTTATTTTCTAGATATTATTATTCCTGGAGCTTAGTCAACACATATTGGCAAAGGGAAATTATATTTTTAAATCTTAATAAACTAATATTAATAAATTTAATAATAATCATCAATAACATTCATGGAAAAGTTGGTATTAGAAATAAATATTTTATTCTAACAAATTAAAATGTTTAAAGATAAATTATTAATTAAATAAAACTGGAGAGAACATGTGCTAATCTGGACATGAATCCATTAGTAAAATATAACAGTTAAACAATTAAAGTTCTTGGGTAAACAAGAGTCTCTTGAACAATAAAATTAAAGTCTCTATCGGGATTATTTTAAGCTTTTTTTTTTTAAGAGTTGTTTGCAAACTTTAAGTCACAATCAGGAAAAGTTAATCTTAGCTTACTGGTAAGTTTAGTGAGAATATTGTAGATTACTATGCATAGTTTTTTTGTGAGAGAATGAGCTCAGGCATTGGTTATAAATTGATCTTGGTCTATCCTATGGGTTGATCATGAAAGCTTTTCTGGTGTCCATCTTCAGGAACGATATCAGCAAAAGCTCCAGCCCACTCCAACATGCAAAATTATTTCAGCATAGAGTGGTCCTGGATATATTAAACAGCAAAACAAGATGTTGATCTAACTGGTCTCTTCCTTTTTTATACTCAAGTTCCAGTTTTCAGACTTCTGTGCATGTTATTGTTATCATGGTGTTTAGGTTTATAATCTTGTACATTCTTTATCATTTTTCAGTTACAGAGTCTCTATTTTTAGCATAATTCTGCCATCTTTAATTAACTAAAATATTTTTCTTTTTGCTTATCTGGATTAGTCATTTGTGTGTCTTTTGTTCTCTCCAATTTTTACTTTTATTTTTAATTAGATAAAAAAAAATATGGATGAAAAATTTAATTTCCATTGTACGTTTTAAAAAAATTAATTATACAAACAAAAAAAATTTAATTTTGTCTTTTTAATAAGATCGCTAAATTTACTTTTTCCTAGCTTTTACCAAATGCCAATATATTTGTACCATATACAAATAAACGGTACAATATATATATATATATATATATATATATGCAGTTGTTCACTGTCTAATAGTTAAAATATATTTGTATTCATATGAGAGAAATAATTTGAAATTTATTTTAATTAGATATCAGACTCAAAAGAGCCATCTCTATAATGATCTTATTTTATTAAATTGAAATTTGGATCTGAAGTGGCTATTCCTTAAAGTTACTGTTTTAAAAAGGTATAGTGGTTATACTTATCCCATATATACATGTCTCTAATCTAAGAAACTTGTGAACTAAATAAACATCTTATATTTATAGGTTTGTCTATACATAGAGTTGCATTTTAAATATATTAGAGGCCAGGGTTACAAATGTATTCCATCAAAAAACTGTATTATAGTGTAATTGAAGAGTAATGTCTAAATAAATCAAACAATTCACGGACATTTTATGAATAATTATTGTTTTCCTACATGCATGTAAACTAAGGCAGTAATATATAAGGGATTGGATAATTGGTTTTGTAAAACAAAAATTATGTTTTGATTGACAATAATATTTTAAAAGTAAACTATTTTTGTTATAATGTATTAATCTCTGTATACATAATATTAATCTGGTCTGTATATTTTTATTCCATGCCCATATATCAAGAATAACTTATGTCCTTAATAATCTAGTCAGGAATTGCAGAAAGGAACTGTGTAGTGGTCATCATCATCATCATATTAAAGCAAATGTTTAAATATATAAATGTCCCAGTCTATTTTCTGGTGCATAATGTCAGGTACCACCCACATAAATGATAGATAATTGAAATAATTTCATATATAAACTAACCATTATATATATATATATATATATATATGTGTGTGTGTGTGTGTTTGAAAATAAATTATTACCTATTAACCATATTTCATGTATAAAAATTATTGTTACTGATTACTTATATATTAGTTTCTTTTAAATTATATATTTAAATATAGGATATAAATTTTTATTCTCATTGGGCTATGATTTTAGAGTATATGTTAGTGACAGAAATAGTAAATTGTAATTTTCAGTAATTTATTTACAAATTTAAGCTTATTTATGTAACATATATTTTAAATCAAAAAATATTTGACTGCAGTTCGATTTGAAAATGTTTGTTTTTAGGAAAATAAGTCACAAAAATGTATTCGTGATAAAAGTAGAAGTTATATTTAATTGCTAATGAGAATTGTTTCATAAATACCAATAAAGATATTTTTGTGAAATTTTAATAGTAAATATAATTTTTACTTTTAACACAATTTAACTTTTTTATTATGTCTCAATTAAAATTTCTTTCTATTTTAAAAATGGAATTCAAATAAGAAGTATTTTGGTAAATAGCTTTTTTATAAACAAACAACATTACAATCCAATATGTAATGAATGTCATTGTTTCCATTAAATATTTGGTTTATTTCTTTATTTTCTTATTTTGCAAAGTTCAAATATTAACTTTTAGAATGTCTTTCATTTGTAAGTTTATATTTATAAGTAATAATGTAAAAATTATCAATATATTATATAAAATAAGTGTTTAATAATATAAATAAAATGTTACAAATATAACTGATGTTGTCATTAGGATCTTCCAAATAAAAATAGGAGAGTGATAGTGAACTAATTAAAACACAAATATAGCTATACACACACACCCCAAGTTATCTTTCAGTTAAACATATTCAAAAGACAAATTTTTATCTCAGTGTAGGAATAAAAAATACATTACTTCAAACTATATGTAAGCATTGTACTGACCAATGTTCCAAACACTGTTAATATCAATGCCACAACTTTCCCTCACATGTAAAATGATTGTGTATTCTACATCAAATTTATAAAAATGATAAGTATGACAAATGATACTATTTACACTAATTTTAAGTTAAACATGGATATAAACATAGCCTCTGGATTTTATACATTTCTTTAGCTTCAACTTTAGATTATTAATTCTCGGTGATTTAAAAATGAGGATAAATTATCTCTAAAATGTGAAGTTTAATGTTTAATCATACTTAAAGAAGTTGTGCTTACATATGTCTGTGAATTAAGATTTTTCACCTAAATAATAGCACTTGTCAAAGTTATCTTTATAAGATACAAGGTAGCACATGTTAAAAAGTTTGAAGAAGAGGCTGATGCATTATATATATATATATATATATATATATATATATATATATATATATATATATATATATATATATATTGTTCACATTTTGGTAGGCCTTCTTTTATACATTATAAAGTGCAAGTTAATCAAGCTATAGTGAAGAAAAATATCTTGTTCCAATTTCCAAAAACATAGCTATATTTCCTGATTAACTGACCTACTAATTATTATGACCTACACTGCTGACAGAATCAGCTTTTTATTTATTTTAATAAGGGTGCCAGAATTCTACAAGACTTCACTGACCCATTGCATTACATCACATCTTAAATTAAGAAGAAAATAATTTAAAAGATCGGGATTATGATTTTCTGTAACATTATTTTTAGAGAATATTACTCCTGGGACTTAACTTCTAAATAAATCTATTGGCAGAGGAAATTTACATATAATAGATTATAAATAAACTAACAATAATAACACATGATGAAAAGCTGATAAAAGTAAATTTTTTTTTTCAAACAAATTAAAATATTTAAAAGATAAATTACTAATGAAGTAATCCAGACATTAACCAACTAACTAAAGCAGTTTAACAATTAAAGTTCACTTTTTAAGTTTCTCCCATGAAGTTATTTGAATGATAAATCCACAAATGTCTCTATTAGTAATATATTATAAACTTATAGTAAGGATTGTTTGCAAACACTTAATTTAGTCCCAATCAGGACATGAATAATCTTACCAGAAGTTTTGTAGTATTCATTTTGAAGAACCCATGTTGACATTTTTGTATGTTGCCCATCCTAATGTTAGAGTCAATGGTTTTTCTTAGTGACCTATATGATGAAAGGTATCTGTAATTGCATCAGTTCCACTCTGCATGATGATTCACATCAGCATATGAGTAGTGGTAGTCCTGCATATGGGTAGTCCAGGATAGGACATTTTCTCTATCCTGAACCTAATGGAAACTGCTAGTTAAGGAAAAGACAAAGATTCAGTTTGAAGTTTTTCTGACCTTTTATATTTGCAATCAATTTTTAGACTTCTCTGAACATCTATTTTCTTTTGTTCTCTTATCAGAATACAAGATAATAACTTAAATTTAAGTTACAAAGACTTTTTTTTTCAACATAATTTCGCCATCTTTAATTAGATTCCAAAAAGGTTTTACTGATTGTAATTTTTTACTTCAGAATTTCTTTCTTTTTATTTATCTGGATTAGTAATCTGCATGTCTTTTTTTTTTTCAATTTTTAACTTTAATTAAACTATGAATAAATAATTTGAAACAAAAAAAAATCAACTCTCATTGTATGTTTTTTTTTAAATATATATATATCCATTAAGCAAATTGTGTCTTTTACACGATCTTTAAATTCTACTTTTTTTTTTAGCTTTCAAGTATTCTCAAATATTTGGACCATCTTTTTGTAGATGGTACAATATATATATATATATATATATATATGATCAATAGATGGCATTTTACTCTATCCTTCACTGATGATAGAAAATTAGCTTGAAATCAGCTGATCTGAGGGTGGGCAAATGAAAGAGATAGTGAATGCTGACTCTTTTGCCGTTTATGTAAACAAATTTACACTTGTTTGGTGTTTTTGGTAAAAAGCCATTTATTGATCATAAATACAAGTGATAGCAAGTTATGTGAATTTAACTTGTTTTTGTTTTTCATATATATATAATGCAAACAGTCAATATATATATATATATAATGCAAACAATCACAAAATAAAATTATATAACATTAAATAGATCATTTAAGTCATAAATGTTGATTATAGTAAATGACACACACCCCACTAATCATCCTACAATACTGCAATAAAAAAGTGGTAATTAGCACTTTCAAATTTAGTTTTTTTTTTGCCATATTATGTAGGATGACCAACATGAAGGGAGGGGTCTCATTTACTATGATAGCATTTACTCTTTAAATCTATATAATATTATATAAATATTATAATGGTATGGATCCTTTGAAGTGAACCTGGGGTGATGGCACTTACCATCATAAACCCCAATTTAACAAAGTATAAACTTAGCTATAAAATTAAATACAAATAAATGTGAGGCATGATTATGAAAGATCAACACTGAAAAAATCTAACTATGTTAACTATAAGTTTACCAACATTACACAAAAAGCAATAATCATT
Organism: Epiperipatus broadwayi; assembly: GCA_028023455.1. Lineage (NCBI taxonomy): Eukaryota > Metazoa > Onychophora > Udeonychophora > Euonychophora > Peripatidae > Epiperipatus > Epiperipatus broadwayi. Next base: position 4,319,235 of record JAQFVV010012439.1, on the reverse strand, counting down.
CATCATCATGAATGATCAACAATAAAAATAAATCAATCAATCTTGTCACTGGATTTGAAATGCATCTAATATAGATCAGGCTAATTATTTAGTCCTTGCCAGCTTGTGGCTGATTATTTAAACAATAATTTGAATATACAAATTTAAGTGCTGATCCATCAGAGTATAACAAAAAATAATGCTGCGATAATAAAACATGTTAATCATCATCAATGCCCTGGCCACTTAGTACCATTATTATACTGACAAAATATAAACTTAATTTTTAAATAAATAATTAACATGAAATATAGTGCATGTACCCTTTGCACCATTCAGCATTATCATCATCTGTATATTTATAACACTAAACATAAACCCTTTTATGTAACAGATCATTATGTACAAATCCAGTACAGAGAGCAAAAGCTCTATAACTGTTACTATGAGCAAGAGATATATAAACATTTAATATTCTAAAACTATTTAGGATTGACTAAATTCACTTGAATAACTTTAAATGTGAAATATAAATTTATTAATAACAATTAAATTAAAATAAAATTGGAATCAGTAGAATACATCTATACATATAAATTAAGCCTTTTGATTTTGATTAATAGCTAAAAGAAATTCATTATTATATTGTAATTTACATATATGTCTCAATAGGTTTGCATAAAACACCTATATATCAGAACACAGATGTGCCTGTATAAAAATGTAAAAATTAACATGTTTGAACTGTCATAAACATATAAATGAAATTCATTTTTATAATACATAATTAATGACTGATTTTACATATATGTGTGTGTACATGTAAATACCTGCACACACTAGTATTTATAAAAAAAAATAAACTTAATAAATCATATTATATTTCTCAAGACATAATTCAATACCAAAAAATACATAAAATTCACATATATGTGTGTATAAAAAGCAAAAATAGATCATATGAATCAATGTTATTAATTCATTATTTCTAATTGTAAAAATTTTTTTTCTTTTTCAAAAAAAAAGAAAATGATCATGAGATTCAATTTGGAAAGTTCTTTTCTTTAAAATAACCTTTGACTTTTTGTTTCTTCATTTACAAAAGATTTTCAGAGATTACTTTTTTTTTAAATTTCAAAATAAGATAATTTATGAATCAATCATTTGTTTTTAGATGTAGTTTTACTTTTAAATTAGAAATTTTAACAATTATCATTTTCACTAAAGAAAGTTTTGAGTATCACTTTCAATAAATAAAACTGGAGATAGTCATTTATTATTTTCTTTCATTATTCTTGTTTTAGTTTAATAATTTAGTCAAAAATTATTTACCTTTAAAACCAGCTGATATCTGTAAGTACATTATTATACATGATGCAGTACCTTTGTCTCTGCTTCTTTGCATATTGACAAAACTGCAAATATAAATGATAATCTCGGTAAGCTAGTTCTTTCTAAAGTCAGACGGGTTTATTGTCATATTCACAAAAGATATAATCTTGGTAACTGTTGATCTTCAGTAAACTCTCTTCAGTCTCTCTTCCATCTAATATACATATATATCGATTATAAATGACACAAAAGCTGGTACTTGCTTCCATATGAATTCAAACTGCCATCATTACACTAATAGCAGCAGCAGAATCCATTGTTTCTTGCCTTCAGTTATAACATTTATAGTCATCATGCTTTCATAATCTGTAAAAGTGTAAACTCCTAATATTTTTTCCAATCTTTTTATAGTCAGAGTGGAATCTTAAAAAAAACATTGTAATTAAAAGTAAGTTTTTATCTTGATTGAAAAAAGTTAATGACTCTTTTCAACTCACTTTAATCCTTTCAAATACAATTTTGTAGGATTTTCATCAAAATGTTATGGGCTTTAATTTAAATTTTTTTTAATCAAAGTAGATAATGAAATTCTATAATTACAAGTATATTTATTGTAACATAAAATGTGTTTGTTTTAATTTCAAAATAAAAATTAATAAAATATTAATTAGACCTTTTTAAATGTTTAATTGATATTTTTTTTAAATTCAAAATTATTTAATCCTTAACGGTTTTATTAAAGTAATATACAAAATATCTATAAAAAAATTGTCTATCTTTATTTCTACTTTTCCTTTCAACTTTATATATATATGCACACACATTACTATGTTGTGGTATGTTATATGACACATAACCATCTCAATATATATATACACACCTATACATGAGCCTCTTTATCAAATTTACCAATACATATAAAATAATTTATATGCATATTAAATTAATTAGTACATATTTATTATTTGTATTTTATTCAGCATTAACCAATTCACCATAAAATGTGTAGAATGCAGAAGACAAAAGGGGAAATAAAGTGGGTATGTGTTCAATTTATCCCAGTACTTTTTACATCACTTATTATTATCTTCTACTTAAGAAGATGTTTGACTAATTTATAATTAAATGAGCATCTCAAGCATGTAATTATGATAAGCAGCAAATAAGTTTAAATATTTCCAGCTATATACCATCAAGTAATGATTTAATCTCAAAATAAGGTATATTTGAATAAAGATATCCTCTGCCCGTTGATTAATGTCTCCATATACCTAATATAGCTAAAGGTAATAGACAAATTATAAAATGAATTTGAGCAATCTTACGTGTTTATAATGAAAATTTTTCTGACCCCTCAATATTCTTTATAATAATTTTTTTTACATGTATACCAATCTTTTTTTTTGAGAGCCAAACTAAGAAGTCATTCTAAACAAAAACTCAAATTTATAAACCTCATGTACTGACTTTAAATAAAGAGAATATTACATTATACCAGTTAATAAATAAATGGCATTTTATTGATTAAAATTACAACTTGAATTAAATTAACAAAAAAAATAAACAAGATAAATATTTGCTCTATATTTTACATTTCAAATTACTATTATATATCTCAAACTTATGAAACATTTGGAATTTACTTTTATCTTTAAATTGTATCAGCAATTATTGCCATCTAATTCCTACTAAAAGTCATAAGTGCTAAATAAAAACTTGAATGTAAGGCAATTAATAATATCCTATGTTAATATATCTTTCTCTGCATCTTCATTAAGCTAAATAGTTTAGTCTTTATTGAATTTGCTTTATTAAAAAATAATAAGTATTAAATCTTATGACCAATTTATTATATAATTTTCATGTCAAATCAACTATTATAAAAGTATAATGCACATCCTTAAGTAGTTATTAGATAGATAGAAAGAAAGATAGATAGATAGATAGATAGATAGATAGATAGATAGATAGATAGATAGATAGATAGATAGATAGATAGATAGATAGATAGATAGATAGATAGATAGATAGATAGATAGATAGATAGATAGATAGATAGATAGATAGATGGATGGATGGATGGATGGATGGATGGATGGATGGATGGATGGATGGATGGATGGATGGATGGATGGATGGATGGATGGATGGATGGATGGATGGATGGATGGATGGATGGATGGATGGATAGATAGATAGATAGATAGATAGATAGATAGATAGATAGATAGATAGGTAGGTAGGTAGGTATGTAGATGGATAGATGGATAGATAGATGGATGGATGGATGGATGGACGGACGGACGGACGGGTGGACAGACAGATAGATATATAGATAGACAGACAGATAGCTAGATAGACAAACACATAGACAGATAATGTGTATTAAAATGTTAAATTATTAAATAATCACAGAATGCAATTTTAATTTAATAGATATTCAAATAGCTTATAGTTTTAAATGTGTTATTTATTGAACTCTCTTAGTTGAAATAATTTAAAACCTATTGGAGGATTATTTTTTACATAATTTTAACCTGATTAACTGTATATAACTTTGACAAACAAAATATACTCTCCCAATATATATATATTAAATTATTACATTTTGCTATGTTTTATATTCATAACTTTGATATCACCCATTTCAGATATACCTTAATGATTATTATTAATCATTTATTATCCTAGTGATTGATTCTAGCCCAAATATAAATTTTAAGTCTCTGTTAAAAATTAATCAATTCATTTTTTAATTCGGAATAATTTACCTTCATATCTTTTCTATTATGAATAATATGTTTTTAAATATTAATTCTTATTAAGCACAATGTCAGCACGTAACACTTAAATAAGGCTATAACCTTAATACATGAGTCTTGGGTGCTTAATTTATTACAAGAGAGACCTCTACAAATCTAAATGCAAGATTCAACTTTATAAAGATAAGAGCAGCCATTCTTATCTTCAACCTATTTTTCTAAATATATAAGCAAATCTAAAGCATTTTGATTTGGAAGCATGAAGCTAATAAATTCTTCACTGATTAAGTTCACTATTTCTGTTAAACATTAACGATCGTGAAATCTTTCGATTTACAATGAGTTAATAGTCAGATCTTAAATTTAGAAATATTTTGAATCAATTTAAAGTTGTAAATATTAATTCTTATTAAGTGCAATGTCAGCATGTAATATTTAAATAAGGCTTTAAATTGATTCAAAATATTTCTAAATTTAAATCAAAAGATGTATAGCCTTATATAATGTGTTTTTATAGATATAATTAAAACTTTCACCCCACTATATAGTTTTAAAACATATGAATAAAGAATTTTCCTGAAAGTTTGTGATGATGGTATTTTAGTTGTATTTATTATATTGTACTACTGTCATTATCTAATATTAAGTGATGAATAGCTTTAGAAAACCTTAATAAATTTTCCAATTACATTCAACTGTTAGTAACAACACATAAGTTAATATATCTTAAATATTGAATTTTAAGGTAATGCTCTAACTGACTGAGCCATTCTGTTAAAGACAATAGTCAGTAGAAAATTCATATATTTATCTATGAAGTTCTTTATGATTTCTTCACTTTTTCTAAAAACAAAGTTAACAGTGTTTTCCATACATTATGTATAATCCCCCTAGGCTGGCATATGGGGTTGTTCACCAATCATGTAAGCAGCTTCCTTGAATTTTCTTCTTTGTACCTTTTCCTCTCTATCCAATATTTTTGTATTTTTTCAATTGAACATATGTTCATTTGTACATATATAGTCAGCTACCTTAGATACAGCTGCTTTTTCTCATCTAATCAGTCTGTGCTCTTACATTATTAATGGAGCAACTGGTCTCACCAATATACATTCTTCCACATTCACAATGGTATTTCATAGATGCAGTTTTTACTTTTCAGCATTTCAAGTTTAGGCTTTGTAGATATTAGAATTCTTTGTAGTGTGATATGGCTCTGGAAAGTTGTTTTTATATTATATTGATTGCAGATTTTCCTTAATTTGTCTGCTATTTTTGGTATGTATGCACACTACAGTACCAATAATTGTTTTTATGGTTCTTTTTATGCTGTAATTAAGGTTTTCTTAATAATAGTTGATGGATAATCATTTTTATAATAGTTTGTTTTATATAGATCTTTTCTTTTTTTCAAATCTCTGGTTTTTGAACAAACTTCTTTTGCTCTGTTATATAATAATAGTATACCTCCATGTTTTATGTTTCTGGTGTGATTGGGTGTATATTTTAAGCGTTTTCCTAAATTTGTGAGTTTTCTATAAACTAATTTAATTGTTTCCATGAGGAAGTCTTGACACAAGAACATTTAAGAATGACATATTTTATTCTTGTTCTGATTCTATTGTGAATTTAGGAAAATTCAAAAATATTGGATAGAGAGGAAAAAGTATAAAGAAAAAAATTCAAAGAAGCTGCTTACATGACAGTGGTGAATAATTTCAGAAGTCAACATAGTGTGACTATACATAATATATAGAAACTACTAATCAAAACAGGCAAAACTCTCCATATTCAGTGCAAGCCAGAGTAATTAATAGATGTCAGAAGGCTTGTGCATAAAAGCCCTCTCTAGTGCCTACTCATCCAAAATCCCCAAACTAGTTTCTGGCCTATGGCCTTCATCAGTAAGGAGCTTTAGATCTGAAACCACTGCACCTAGATCTTAGGATCTCAGATCCAAAGCTCCTTACTGATGAAGGTCATAAGCCAGAAACTAGTCTAGGGATATTGGATGAGTCGGTACTAGAGAGGGATTTTATGCATAAGCCTTCTGGTATCCATTGATTATTCTGGCTTGCACAGAATGGCACTACTGTATGGAGAATTTTTGTTTTAATAACAGTTATGAGCAAGCATAAGAAAAGGTGATCATGTGATGGTTAGTGGTTTAACTACTAATCAACTTTGCTCTTAGGATTAAGTGGAGAAATCAGGAAAAACCTCATAGATAAATATATGAAATTTTTACTAACTATTGCTTTTGGCAGGGTGACTCAGTTGGCTAGAGTGTTACCTTAAAATTCAATATTTCAAGAATCTAAAAGTCCAAGTTTGATTCCTATGTTAGTACCACCACTAGTTAGGCCAGAAACACCTTGTGAATAGAGAAGATATCTCTCAAAACATTAAGCATATAATAACCTGTGTGCTATTACTAACAGTCGACATGAAGTTGTGTTTTTCAAAAATACTCTATTAATTAATAATATTTCTATTGGTACATATAAGAAAATATTATTTAAACAAATATTTGGATGTTGATGATTATCATCATCATCATTATTATTTACTAAAGCTAATTCTTTCTTGTTTTGGTAATTTTTTAAAAATTACGATTTAATAATCTTATGTATTATTTTATTAATATTTCTATTGTTTGTTTTTTTTTAGAATTCAAGAAAAATCGCAATTATTATTATCACCATTTTTGCTATCTGTCAGTTTCCTCATAGTTTCTGCTTACTTTTTGGTTTTTCAGTAAAAAATTTATCAGGAGTTAAACTTGGAGCTTTATTTTACATATTGTGGCTTAGTACTTCTCTGTCATTTCCAATCACATATTTTGCAGTTAATAAAAGGTAACTATTGACATTAGTTATAATGGTAATATGTTATTGATAATTAATATCCATAGAAATATATAAATAATGAAGTTCTTACAATTTTAGGAAAGAACAAACAGTTAAATCTGAAAATGCATATCCTGTACTTGGTATAAAAATATATTTGTGTAGTGAACACAAAACATTGACTGAAAAAATATTAAATATTTTAATCATAAATTGAATTTTTCAGTTACTTTTAGTTAAATGCTATTAGTTCTTTGACTAATGATTTGTTGTAAATTAGTTAAATATTAGACTTCCTTTACCTTCCTTTTTGACATTTTTTTCTCACTATTGATTTCATTATGTGTAGAAAAGCTGACGCATTTTCATTTCAAGTTATATATAAATTGCGCATAGTTGTATATAAAGTTTATTCTCTCTCTGTTAAATTAAAATATTTGTTGAATGCCTTTTATGTGAATTATAAATAATACCATTGCATTTCTATGACACAGATCATATATGCCTTATTCCTAGCATTTGATTTTATCTTTTGATTTATTTATTAGTCTATGTTATATGACAATTGAAAACCGATAATAAAATTATTTCACTATATATAATTTAACTGTAATCATATACGTACATACATAAATGACATACTTTACAGATTCATCTGTATATGATTTAGATTATTAATATATCGACTTTCCACTTGATTTCACAAGCCATCAACTGGGTGATGAATAAAATATTGTAAAAATAGTTGTAGAGATACTGTAAATACTTGTTTATAACAATATTAAAGTTTCACCAATAAAGAAAAAACAGGTTTATAAAATTAAAAAATAAAAGTCAGAAAGTCTTCATAGTAACCATTTTTCCAAATAGAAGGAAGTTTGTGTCTACATTTACAGTGGCTTCTCTGATCTTATATTGGTAGCAAGTTGTTACATCTGAATAGGATTCTGGTATTAGAGAAATCAATATTGTGATCCCAAACTATGGCATGAATGCTGCTGATGATGATTGATCTTTAACTGCATTAGCATGTTCATATCTTCTAGTACTGATATGATGATTGCTCATACTTATGTAAGCAGCTTTACAAATGACACATAAAATTTTATAAACTCCATTATCCTCAAGAGGGATTGAATCTTTAGGTTGGTTATGGTATTACTAATTTTTTGATATGTGGTATATATACATACATACATACATACATACATATGAAATATACACAACATTATATTGGAATCATATAAACAAATATCACACTATAGCCTCAGTAAATATTACTTACGTAATCAATGTACGTTTAATAAAAATTTATAATTTCAATTATACTACGCATATTACAAAGTCTTTATTATATATATAAGGAGATGAAAAAATGGTTTCATTTTTTCATCTTCTTGTAATAAAAACTTTCTAGTCTAGATAGAACAGTTGAATAATTATATAAGTAAAGTGTAAAGTTTGCTTGTGTGTGTACTCCATAATATTAGTTATTTACAAACTTTATAAAAATATTTAAAAACTTACAATCTTATATATAGGAACATCTAATGAAAAATTAACTAATATCTTCTATCAATCAAACCTGTCATTCTTAGCTTCTCAGGAAACCAATTGAAATCATATCAAACTTAACAACTCAGTTTCTATTTACATAAATTAGCAATGCTCAATTTGTAATTTGCAATTATATTTTGGTCTATTTTCAAAATTTCATTTTATTTGTTAAATATTTTAAGAAAAATTCAAACTTTATTTAAATCTACCAAATGCATTCAACTATTAATAATAAACACAGATTAGTATATATCACATCTTGAATATCATTATTCTCTCTTCTTCAGCTATTGTGCTTAGCCATTGAAATTATGGGAATAGTGAAACTTAAGTGATACTCTAATCCAGTGATGGCAAACCTATGGCACATGTGCCAGAGATGGTGCATTCAATTTTTTTACTGGCAGAGAACTATTTATAATATCACAATTTTCTTCAATATTTTTTTGTTGCTAAAATCTGTACTAATAAAAATTTACTGTAAACTAAAGGTAAAATAAATAAACATACTATTATATTAGAATTCAATGTACAATTGATATCTGATTAGAAGCAATAAATTCTGATATTTTAAGTCAAATAAAGTGGTACTGGTATACCGTGGTATCATATTTTATAAACCTGTCAAATGATTCCAATAAAACTAGAAAGTAAATTCAATAAAATATTTTATAACTCCTTGACATAAATTTTTTCAAATCTAAAATAAAAGTAATCAAATGGTTTTCTGCCCTAATTTTTTTCCACCTAAACATGTTGACACCATTTATTTTTTTAATGTAATCAAAATTGTGAGCAAAGAAACGAAATGCTTAATCAATGCCATAAAATGACTTTTTTTTTTACTTGAAATTTTGCTGTATGAAGTAAAATGATGATAAATTTTTGATTTATAAAATTATTAAATCTCATTTAAATTTACTTTTAAATAAATTTGTTGTCATTATATTAGTATGACTAGTGAAAACAAAAAACAAAAATTATCACGCAGTAGAAAATTTCGAAATTGGTGGACTGATAAGTATGGAATGATTAACAAAGGCACCTGGATAGTGAGTGTTTTATATCCTGTAACAGTTGTATTAGAACATTATTGATAGAATGACATTATGAGACCAATCATAAATCACTCTGTGAAAAAAGTAAAGATAAACAAAAAGAATATATTATCCAAGCATTTAAAAATATAAATGTTCAGTCAACATCTATAATGAAATTTATCGAAAATCATTCAAATATAACTGCTGCTAGTTTTTTTAGTTTCAAATATAATTGCCAAACATGGGAAACCCTTTAATGATGGAGAATATATGAAAGAAGCTTGGATGATATGTGCACCAGTTATTTTTGGAGATTTTAAAAACAAAACAGGAATTATTCAGAGCATAAAAGATTTATCGTTAGCTAGAAATACAATTAAAGAAAGAATTCTGTAATTGGCTAGCAACATAACTTACCAACAAAAAAGAGATGTAAAATCTTCTAGTTTAATTTTTCTCTGCCTTGATGAAAGTACAGACATAAATGGATCTGCTTGTTTGGCTATTTTTATTCACTATTGTGTTGGGAATAGTATCAAAGAAGAATTGATCAATTAAACCTCATTAATAACAACAACAAAAGGAATAGATATTTGCAACATAGATGTTTCAAAATTGTATCAGTAATTACAGATGGTGCTTATGACTGGAAAAGAAAATAGTTTTCTTAGTTTATTTACCAACTGTATTGGACATTCAATGGGCTTATGACTAGAAAAGAAAATAGTTTTCTCAGTTTATTTACCAACTGTATTGGACATTCAATTTTGGGTTTTCATTGCATTATACATCAGCAGGTTTTATACATGAAAGCCAACTTTAAGCCACTGGATGATGTTATGAATGTTGTGGCTACATTGATCAATTTTATATTTACATATTGAGTGATGTAAACTCAGTATACTATGGTTTATTTATGTACAACAATGTTCAATGATTAAGTTGAGGAAAAGTGCTTCAAAGATTAACTGAGTGTTTAGAAGAGTTTAGTGTGTTTTTACGTAAAGCAACAATCATTGAAAAATATAATGAATTAATGGATGTTGAATGGCTTTCAAAATTAATGTTTTGTACTGATATGTGTTCACATCTAAATGAATTAAATGTAAAACTGCAAGATTATAATAAGACAATTGTTGTCATGTTTGATTTGATCAAAGCATTTGAAGTTAAATTACAAGTTTTCAATCGTGATCTTATCTCTTACACCTTCCAATACTTTCCAAATCTAAAAAATTTCTTGACTGATTTAGAATCTCATGAGAAATCAGATCAAGTAAAATTGACATAAGACTTTTGTGCTGTTATTCAAACAATAATTGATGAATTTTCTTTAAGATTTACACAGTTCAGACAATTTTCAGAAATATCAAAATTTATTTTATGCCAGAGATATTATCAATAGATAGTCTCAAGTTAGAAATTTTTGAGTGGCTTAATTTGAAAGATACAGAAATGCAATCAGTCGATTTTCAATCCAATTCTATATGGAAATAGAAATTTGTTGACTTGAGGAATGAGTTAGAAACAATGGAAAATGATCGATTATTGGATATATGTAAAAAGAATGCTGAATAGGAACTATTGACTGCCTGGAATGCTATTCCTGAAACATTTAATTGTTTAAAAAAATTAGCGATTACTATGTTATCAATTTTTTTCCTCTACATGTACCTGTGAATCATCGTTTTCAGAAACGAATTTAATTAAAGACAGTTCGAGAAATAGAATGACAGTTGAATCTAGTTCAGCATGTACATTATTTAAAATGACAAAATATGAACCAGATATAAAATATTTGGCATCCAATGTACAACAGCAAAAATCTCACTAAATAAAATCTATTTATGTTGATTTTATATGTTTATTTCTAAAATTTTGTTTTAATTACTATTAATTTTTTACTATTACATTTTATTCAACTTGCACTCTTTTAAATAAATATCGTTTACTTGTATTTAGCTTATTTAGAAATTTTGTTTAATTATTATTATTATTATTATTATTTTTTATTATTATTATTATTATTATTATTATTTTGTTTTATAAACTTTAAAAAAATTGCAATAATTAAATTGTTTATATTTTGATTTAATAACTATGTGGCACACCAATCATTCAATAAATATTTTTTAGAATTTTTTGACATGCACACATAAAAAGGTTCGCCATCATTGCTCTAATCCATTATTCTATTTTGTCAAAGACAACAGTCAGTAGAAATTTTCTATGAGAGTCACCTTCATTTCTTCATTCTTCTTAAAAACAGGATTAATGAATGGTTTACAAACATGATGGCTTATCATTCTATGTTGATTTAATGAGTTTATTGATAACTGTTATGTCATTAGTTTCTTTAAATTTCCTTCTTTTTACTTTGTTTTCTCTCCAATATTCTTGTCTTTCCCTAATCAAGAATATATTCATTAGCATATGTATGGTCTGCTATGGGTTTTTTTTCTTGAATAATCATTTTTCAATAAACAGACTGATTTATCAATATATGTTTATCCATATTCAATGTTATTTACAGATTCTGAAAAACAAAATCTGCATTTTTGAAATATCATTTGAATGTGGAAGAACATATAACAGTGAAACTTGCTATCCTATTGTTTATAAGACAATAATAACCCCATAAGTCGACTTAGTGGAATAATTCATAATGTTTGAAAGTACTGCTTTTAAGGAAAAATAAAGGAATTAACAATACTTTATAGATAATTGTATCAAATTTCTATTGAGTGTTGTCTTGTTAATTAGAACATCATCATAATTAGTTTAAATAAATCTAAAGATTACCAGTTTGCTTGTCATGTTAGTACTGCCACTGGTTAGCCTAATAAAACCTGAAAAAGAGAAAAGAATAATACCCATGAAAGTATTGTCCTATATGTTGTAATGGTATGCAAGGACAAAATGACCAATCACCAAGCGGTGACTGGCTAACTCTTAGCTTATCCTCTCAAAAATAGAAATAAGATCAATAAGTAAAAATATCTGTCACATGAATAACAACTGTTATTATATCACTACATGCAAACATCAATATTAATAATAAATCTCAGGGATTATCCAGCATAAATATTGTATATGCTAATAAATCAAAATTCAATATTAATAAAACATGATACATGTGGCTAGCTAACGTCGTGAATGTCAAAGTAATATTTTCACCTACATATTATTTCTCCTATTCTTCTAATGCTAAAAAGATTTAGATATCGATATGATACAATTTCTCAACTATGACATGATACAACTGGGTATTTGAGATTGTATCCAGCACATACCTTATAGCATATAAAAAAAGCTGGAAAAGTATTGCAAATGAGCTCTAATGCAATTTTTACATAAATAATATTTACTTGATGAATTGTAATAAAGTATAATAATAAAAATTTTAATACTAAAATTATACTAATGTGATAACTTTTATAAATTTAATGTGAAGGTGATGATGATAAATAAAATGCCAACCTTTATTTTAAAATGATAATCAAATAATATATTAAACAAAATAAAATGAATTTAGCTGTTTTATATATTAAAGATCTGATAATATCTATCATGGGGCTTACAATCAATTTTTTCTTTAGTATTTTAATATTCACAAAATAATGAATGCTTTTAAATTATAATAAATAATTAACCAGTTAAAAATTTGTCTTGGATGTTATATAATGGTTTTTGAATATTATATATTTTTGATGGATCTAAAATATTTGAAATATAAAGTAATGTATTTTTACTTAAAGTAGCATAATTTTTCATATTTCATTCTACCAAGTAAGTTAAACTTTAAAAAAAAATCTGTAGTGATAAAAGTGTTAACTTTAATTGCTACAACATGAATTTAACTAAATATTTAATAAATATAAATGAGATTGTGCTATTTTTAAAAATTTAATTTTTACACTTCTATTATTTTTAATATATTTTTATGGATTTTCTCCACCAGAGTTCCAATGGCTAGCGATCTTTTTCAAAGCTTAATTGTTTTTAAAAAATCATAATACAATTAGCTTTGAAGAAAATTCTAAGATATTATGTTTCAAAATAACAATGACTACTATGATATTCAATGCAAAAAGAAAAAGATAAATTAAAATCAATTATTAATGGATTACTGTTAAAATTAAACACTTGATTATTAGGAATATTGTAATTAAGAAAAATAATCAATTATATATTTATATATAAGCTGATTCAAATGAAGCTGCAGGAACACCTCGATTGATTTAAGACCTTCCCAGCAGTAGAAAAACTAAACTATTTGCTTTTCATTTGTAGTATGATTAACTTCGAATCTAGAGTTCATTCCATTGAATTGTCAACAATCAAAGATTGATCGCTCCAAATGTTATATATTTGTCAGTCCCATAAAATTCCAATATAACTGATAAAAAAAGAGTTGTAACATTTATATAATATAAACATTATCGAGATTTTTTTTAATGCATTCTACTAACGTTATAATCAATTTAGCAAACAATCCCCTCTCATATAAAATCAATCAATACTAAATCATGGCCTAACAATGAAAACATTACAAATGAAATTTGAAGATTGAACATAAAGGCAGTTGAAAATTATAATTAAAACTAGTCAGTAATTGTAAAAAATACCTTTGCAAAATGGAAGTGTGTAAATAACAAATAATGTAATTTAATAAATAGTTTAAAATATTAACTAGACAATAAGATTTTATCTAGAAAAATAAAAAATTATATTGTGATAAAACATAAATATGATAATTAAAATATGGCAATTTGGTACTGTGGTATTAGAGCTGTGAAGAATTATAATCGTTTAATCATTAAATTAATTAGGTTATTAAATCAAAAACATATTTTAAAATCTACATTTAAAAAAAAAACAATTTAACAAAATAAAATACGAAAAGCATTAATGTGAAGAAAAGTTAAAATGCGTGTTTAAATCAAATTGAGTGTGTATTCTGCATAATCTATTTTAATACATTGTACAGTCTTACACCCGCATTTATATATGTAATATATGCGAGATTCGAACTCAGACTTTCATATGACCTACAACTCTCAGTCCCGGCTTATATTGCTGACTCACCTGATCACACACATGTCGAAAAGATAAAAAATCACCAATATCCGTATTTCGTGCTAAACCAGCACTCATCAGTTGGTTCAGATTACTATCTCCACACATATATCCAATTAGTACTCAGATTTATATTAAGATAACCAATCTTCATACTTTAATGAGTGCTGGTTTAGCACGAAATATGGATATTGGTGATTATTTATCTCTTCAACATGTGTGTGATCAGGTGAGTCAGCAATATAAGATGGCACTGAGAGTTGTAGGTTATGTGAGTCTGTGTTCGAATACCGCATATATTACATATATAAATGCAGGTGTAAGCCTTACAAGGTATTAAAATAGATTATGCAAAATATGCAAATACAAACACACACTCAATTTGATTTAAACACGCATTTTAACTATTCTTCACATTAATACTTTTCGTATTTTTTTTTTGTTAAATTGTCTTTTTAAATGTAGATTTTAAAATATGTTTTTGATTTAATAACCTAATTAATTTAATGATTAAACAACTATAATTCTTCATGTCGCAGCTCAGATACCACAGTACTGGCAATTTTAATAAGTTTTCTATATCACAATGAGTGAGTTTTCAAAGTTTACAGAGAGAGAAACATTTTATCAAGACATACAAAGAAAGGTACTTACCTATTGTTCTCTTCTATGAGCATTTTTTGGTTAATTATTCATTTTGTGGAAGTCATATTTTAAACAATATGGCAGGTTTTTTTTAAAAAGATGAGTATCATATTAAATATTTTGATTTTTTTAATGATGACTATAAAAATACAATAAATTATACAAAATTCCAAACAATTGTAATTTAATATAACTATAATAAACTAAATAAAAAAACATGATAAAATACTTGCTGTATACACATTTTGAGATTACACCACCATTATCTCCATTAGCACTTAAAGTTTCATATCACCCATTAGCACACACTTTTCGCACAGGCACTATTATTACATAATTTTGAAAACTGTCAAAATTCCAAATTTTAATCATTTTTTGCAAAAGGTTAGGAAAACTAGCCAACAGTTTAAATGAATGCTACTGTAAACATAAAAAAAAATCACAACAATGTTCGCAATGCGTTAATGGTAAAAAAAATAATTCATTAAATGTTGTTGTTGTCTATTCAAAATACATGCTTTCTGAATACCAACAAACAAAATAATATATAATCTGAATAGTGAACAGTCTGCTACCCTGGCAGCACAAATATCTATAATTTCCTATGGTTCATTTCCCTCGACGCACCTTAAGACTGGCTGCTTCAATGACAATTCCTGTGAGCCTCAGTTTCCCAAACATTATGGCTCCAGTCCAGTTCAGCTGCACATGAACACATGTGGCTTTGTTGTATAGCACTGCAACCATCACTTTAAGCTTCTTTCAGCTTCCATCTCTGCAGCCGTCCTCTTGGTAACTTCACTTGAAATCCATCGGAAAATCAACTCTTCACATCTAGCTGCTATCCAGATGGTTTCCTCCAGCTCCAGATTCCCAAATTCTTTGGGCCTATTCAATTGCTGTCCATGACTACATTTTCACTGAGAGTGCTGCACATTACTGAAGCTACTGTCATTTACATCTCTCTGTAAAATGAACTGAAAAAATGAACCAAGCACTTTGTTGTTTACTTTGCATTTTTATCCAAACTGAATAAGAATATGAACTGATGAATGATCTAGAAAATTGCAGCACTGACTGAATAACAATAAAGAGAGTGACTTTATATACTTTTTTCTCCTATTTTAATTTCTTATTGTTATTTCTAATTTTGATCTTAACTTGAATTCTGTCTTTCAATTAATTTTACATTTCTTGTTATCTTATCCTTGTTCAGATTCATCTAAATGATCTCAATAAGATAGTTTACAGTTTTTTAATTAATACAATCTAATCAGTAATTAGTCTTATTGAGAAATATTTGCAATCAGCAAATATTTTTTGGAATTTATTGTAAATTCTTTAATTAAATTTATCGCTTATCAGTTCACAATCTAAATATTTTTCTCTAATATTTTCTACTTTTTCTAGAGTGTGCACTTGTATAATATTTTTACAAAAATACAACAATTGTGAATGGCATTTATAAAAAAATTATTATTTTTTAAAGTTAACATGATTTATATTTGATTTCTTAATATTTTTTAAACTTAACAAGTAACACATGTTTGATAAAATAATTTTGAGGAAAAAAAACAAATACTTTGACACCTCTAAAAATGGATTATTAACCAAAAAAAAAAAAAAACACCATGCAAAGAGAGCAAAGAAACAATATGTAAGTACTCAAAGAAACATAAGATGTAGATTATAGGATTATAAAATGTGATGATTTTTAATATAAATTAATAAATATTGTATATCAACAATAATCAACAGTGGACCATTATTTCTTATAAAGTTGGGATCAAAACAAAAGAATAAATACTAAATATTATAAATTCTTTGCTACTTAACTGCATAATTAAAAGTGATAGTAAAGTAATGGACTCTAGAATTCAAGATTTGTAAATTACAACTCAATTCTATTATTTCTGGTGAGCAAACATTGCATGCACTTCCAACCAACAATCCATTCACTTAATTTTAATAAATCAATTCTCATCTGTAAACATGCTGTCAGTAAAAATATATAAAATAGCATATTATTTATAAAATCAAAAGAACTAAGATTTTTATGATCCAATTTGCATAACTGCTTCTAAAGACTTTTATATGATAGGATAGAAAACAAAATTTGCTGAGACAAAATTCAATCTCTCTGTATAAAAATCATGAATTTATTTATCCATATAATTTTATTTTGGGGAATACAAAATATTTTACATAAAGAACAGAACCCAAAAAGAAATTACAGAAAAAATGATGTCTTTTGTTTAATAAATATAAGTAACAATCTAAAAATAAAACTGCCATATTACTACATAAAGGTTTCATAATATCTGAGAGATATCAAAAGTCTTCCCCTATAGCTTGACCTGTGTATTAAATATCAGTTGACATTTATCTAAAAATAACCATTGAAATGTTTATAATAATATAAAATTGGTATGAAGTTGTTATTATAATTTATTAATTATATACAAATACAAGAGCCTTTGAACATAATGATTTGAATATCTTACAGTCATGATTTAAGGTTCAAATTCATACAAAAAAATGTCATGATCCCAATCAGGTTTAGGATTTTTTATCAGGAAGATAATCTACAGCCAACCCAATTAAGCAATTAATATAAGAAATGTGTATCTACATAGTATTAATTGGAAAATAAAATAAGGACAAAGAAAAACTAGTAAAACAAACTCTCATTAATGAATTGCTAATTGACCAAATTAGTGGTTTTTACTGTTACTTTAAGTAAAGGTATCAGAGGCAATTTTACTCTGTAATTGGCTATTTAATGCTGTTTTTATAGAGGAAGTTTGAAAATATTTTTGCCCTAACCTATTTACTTATATGCCCACAAAAGATGGGAAATAATTTTCAAATTATAAACATCTGGGTTCAGGTTAAGATTAATGAGCACAGACTTTGTATATACCCTACATATTACATATATTGATATAGGTATATAATAAGCCTGTATTTCAGTAGATGTCTGCCCATCCCTCATATATATATATTAAATAGATTATGTCCTGTACATGAGGGGTCACATTGACTTTAGGTCAACATGGGTGTGATGAGAATCTCGGCCTCATGGTGGTCTTTGAGTGTTCCATCGTCATATTTACAATTGGATAGACAGTTGAAGAGTTGGAGTGTGGAGTGGATTGAAGCCTGTCCATTAAAGTATGAAGATTGGTTATCTTAATATATATCTGAGCACTTATTGCATATATGTGTAGAGATGATAATCTGGACCGACTGATGATTGCTGGTTTAGCATAATATATGAATATTGGTGATTGTTTATCTTTTTTACATATATGTGTGCAAGTGTATCAGTGTTATGAGATAGAGTGGAGAGTGGTGGGTCATGTGAAAGTCTGTGCTTATATATCCTATATATTATATACATGGAATTATAAGAAAGAGCCTTAAACAATTAACAAAAAGTTTTATAAAGTCTGCAAAGATAAGTTTTTCTGAATTTAAAATGAAACAAATTAAAGCTGTTCATTTAAGCAGTCTAATAATGTTGCTAGTTGCTGAACTATTTATTTAGCAGTTGATTGCATTTGCTAAAAGATAAAAGAAATAAATTGATAGACCTGATTATTGATGAAAATTAACATTTTCTTAAAAAGTTGATAGGTATTTATGAAATAATATAATCATGGTTAATACAGTACTTTTTATTAGTCATTCATTAGACTAGAGATTATCTATTTCATGAATAATATTTATGTAGTGTATTTTTCACTACATCACTCTCACATAATGCAGAGACTGGTTTCTATTTTGATTTTAATATTTTGTGACAGGGTATGAGACATGTGTACAAGATTGTGGGCCAACTGATGAGTGCTGGTTCAGCATAAAATATGCATCTTGGGGATTATACAACTTTTTCATATGTCTTTGGTTATATGTTTGTTATTACATCCTTTCATAAGATGTTAAAAGTGGGTAGAAACCACTCCCTACCTTGTAGAGTGGTGTAGAAAAAATTACACTACAGAAATATTATTCAATATAATCGTGAGTTTCAGTTGCAATTATTTCTGATTGTTTGTTAACTTTTGAAATATTTGAATTCTGATAAAAGAAATTGAGTATAAACTGGCTTTTCAAGACTTCTGAGTTTTGATAAAAATAGTATGATTGAAATGACTCAAAAGTAGAGGTCTCATAATTATTTGGCAATAATGACCATTTAATAGTCAGTTTATCATTTACACTTTCCTTAAAATATTTGATGTCTATCATTCTTTAAAATACTATTTGTCAAACTTCCTTTAATATTGTGATAAATTCTTATAATTTGATCAGCCATATCGTAGCATTATTTTGATTGAATCATTTATTAGTCTACATGGATATCTTAGAGAGAAAGATGGTCTGAATATATTGATGGAGTAATTTTTTGGTGATACAAACATTGCTTTCAGACAATATATATTTTATAGCTTAATCAATGATCTGATTTAAATATTGAGCTATTGTTAGCTATTCTTAATAACTATATAAATTTGATTTCTATGTACATTGATAACGAATATTGAGAATTTCATTCTTAAAGGTGATTAATTTTTTAAATAGTATTACAATGCCAAACAATTTCACAGTATTTAGAATAAAAGCAATTCTTAATTCAAATGGTGCCTCTACACCACATTAATTAAGCTGGGTTTCCCAACCTGGTAAACCCATAGCCCCAGAGGCTATGGAAAATTTGTCTAAGGCATATTATTATGCTATTAATATATTCCCAAAATAATTATGCTATCAACATTTCTGGGCTATTCCATATTGGTATTGTTTGTCAGCCATGTCTCTTTTTGGATATGGACCCAGTGAGATTGCATAGACATTTTTCTTACTGCAAGGTCTGATAACTCAAAAATGCCCAGTTAAGATTTAAGATAGCAAGTAAAATTGCCAGATAGGTGCCTATTCAAGGCTCGCCTCCATGACATCTGCACCTTCTGCGCATGTGCATGACATACTACATGATACACTCTCCAACTGCTTGAGGAGGGGGTGCTGGATATTTTACTAAAAGTCAGGAGTGTAAGGACCAAAAAAATTGGAAACTCTTGAATTAAGGCATGACAGATATTATGTTCTGTTTTTGTATATATTTGCTTTAGTCAAAAATATAATTTAAGTATTTGAATAATTTTTAATTGTTAACTGATTTATTTATATCTCTTTTTTTAAGCTTTCGACAAGTTTTGCGATGTACATTGAAAGACAGAAATGAAGAGACTGAATATTCTCCAAATAATAGTACTGTGTATTTAAATACATTTGCTCCGGTCATTTCCTCACCTATTCTGCAAACTGTTCGCCACCCAGAAAAATCTTCACTTAAAATAAAAACTGAATGTCACAAAGATACTGATAAAATTCCGGAAAAAACTGAAACAATATCAGTTGATAATTTAGATAAAAATGAGTACGACGAAATGACAAAAACATTATTACAGGAAGAATTGGAAAATGCATCGCTATTGCTTCAGCAAATGGCCCATGATGGTGATCAGAATACCTCCGAGTTAGAATACACACATCTGCTGTTGGAAGAAACAAAATACCATAACAAAATAAGAGATAGTCTTTTGACAAATGAAAGTTTAGAAAACAATCCTAGTACACCGACACAGTGTTGTGGGTTTGTTTTTAATGATAACGTTATTTGCATTGAAAGTGCTGCTTTTGAGCACCTACCGCACTCTGAGAGTGTAGGATCACGCAATTCAAATTTATCCAATTATGACAATTTAAATCTAAATTGTGCCTTATCTGCTGTAAATCCTACATTCCGTTTATAAAATAAAACTCTTACAATTATATATATGTGTGTGTGCATGTGGGCGTGTTCGAATATTTTCATAACTTCAAAACTATACGTTTTTTAAAACTGTTCATATAGTTGAAACATATTTTGATTAACAGTGCTATCAACATACGTAAATCCTCTTAAAAAACACGTTAATGTGCTCTATTCTTCTCTACTAATTATTGAATATGTGGAAACTTATTACAAACTTTTCTATTAAAGTACTTCGTAGTAAGTCTGTGAAAATTAAATAATGAATAGTTAGCGTTTCACTGTGAAGTGCAACACTTATTCCTCAAAGCTTAAGATTTCCTGCAGTTGAAAAAGTATAGTGTTTAATCAATTAAAGCGTGTTATCATGTTAAAATGTTAGCTATTTATTATTCTATTTCTATAGAATTACTTTTATGGAATTAGATGGGATAATTTTTACTTAGCTAAAAAAAAAAAAAAAACTCGTAATAAGTTTCCCAAACTGATGAATCAAATTTTATTTCAAGAAACCTTTATTTATGCAAATATTTGAATAAATATTAATGTAATAATGATGAATTCTTCTTATAATAATAAGTTGTCAATTATTTTAAAAGTAGCTGCTTTTATCTAAAACTTTTGGCTGGGGTCGAAGTAGCTAAAAATATGCAACTAAAAACAAATTCTAAACAATTTATTTATATATTAACTTCATTAACTATATATATATAGGGTGAATCATTTAAAATTAAATATTAAAATAATTTTTATATATGGTCGTAACTGGGGTGATGGCAAATCATCATCAAACCCAGTTAAATTAAATTTAAAATTTACAAAAAGTATAATATTTAAGACATAAAAGTACAAGATATACTAAAGGTATGTTTAACATCCAAAAATATATAAGTAATTTTCTATATTAAAGAGAGCGTGAGAGATCATTTTGTGTGATCAGCCAGTTAGTTAACTCCATAAAGTCATTATAAGCATAATTAACGATTCATCAACCAGCATTATAATAAATAAAAGTAAAAATATTCTTCACGTATAAATCGTGATAAACAGAGCATCCAAAAATTTAAGAAATATTAATCACAACGAACAATTTGCCAAGCACTTTCGGTACAGTATACCAGAATCATGGCGACATTTTGGAACAAATGTCGCCATGATTCTGGTATACAGTACCGAAAGCGCTTGGCAAATTGTTCGTTGTGATTAATATTTTTTGAATTTTTGGTTGCTCTATTTATAATGATTTATATGTGAAGAATATTTTCATTATCTGACAGAGTTTTTTGTATTAAATAAAAGTAAGTACTGTACTAGTAATAGTCAAAAGAAACTATTCATCATCATGAATGATCACCATCAAATAAAATCGACAGTCAATCTGGTGACTGGATTTGAACACTAAAAAATATATAAATCACCAACCAATCTGGTGACTGGATTGAAAATGGGTCTTCTGTAGACCAGGCTAACTATTGAGCCTTTGCCAGCTTGGGCAAATATTTAAACATAATTTTGAATGCACCACTTAAATGCTAATCCATCAGAATATATCATAATCAAAACAATAACTCTGGGATTTTAAAACATGCTGATCATCACCAATGCTGGCCATTATAAACTTAATTTAGGATTGGGTTGTTTTAAGATCCATTTTGGTGATCACAAGGTCCACTCTCGAATTTTTTGTGAACTCCTGAGTAATAAAGCTATTAAACCTTTTTTTCAGAAGTTGATTATATTTACCATTTAATGTATCATTTCATGCAGATCTCAACAGAGAATATTTCAATGCTTTGATTCATAAGTCTCTATAGGGTAAAGTTTCAACAGATTGCAATTAACAAATTAAATTTAGATGTATGTGTATATATGTTAAGGTCATAATGCACATCATATATTGCTAAATTTATGCACATATGCAAAACATATATATTACTTAGAGAAAATATTAGTAAATTTTATTATTTAAATTTAATAGAGACAAATGGATAAAGGAGAATATTTTCAAAGTCATGTTTTTATTCCAAAGGACAACAATCAGTAAGTAATATTTTTTAATGTAAATTTGATTTTAAAAAATTAAATTAAATTTACTATATAAAAAAAGTATTAATTGTTTTGACCAGTGCTATTATAACACAAATTTACAATATTTTTTATAAAATTATTACTATTATTAGCACTAATATTTTAAAACAAAACTCTTCAGTCATTTAATGTAATTTAAAACAATAAAAAAATTGTATCAAAAAAAAAAATCCTAGATATTTTATTTATTTATTTATATCATCATTCATATTTCTTTGTTTAATAGTAAAAAAAATTTAGTTTGATATTGTAATAGTGATATTAGTGATTAAGCCAATGCACATGTGCTTTAAAGATAAATTATATAAATAAATACTCTCACTTTTCAGAGACAAGATATAGTTTTTTAGAAAAGATGGAATGAATCCACTTGTCTATGAGCCTGTAGCATAGTCTGATAATCTGCCTGAGAATTTTTGGTATAATTGTTAATCTAGTTGAGAATTTGTGTATGATGACAATCTATCTGAGATCCTGTGATATAATGCTGGTGATCTGCTGTAGAATCTGTAGTCTAAGGCAATCTTCCTGAGAACTTAAGACTTGGAACAGTGGTGGTCTGCCTGTGGCATAGTAATAGTGCCTAAGAGCCATTTCAATTATGAAATCTGCATAAAAATCTGTAGCAAAATGATAATCTACCCTATATTCTGCAATAGAGCAGTAATGGCCTGCCTAAGGTATGTGGCATAGTAATATGTTCTGTCTGAGAGTCTTTGGCATTAAGTAACTATCTGCCTGAGATCCTGTTCTATATTGATGTGTCTACCTAAAATCTTGTAGTATAGTGAGTGGTAATTTGCTTGGGAATCTATGGCATAATGATACAATCTTCCTGGGGGCATGTGAATTAATAATTGTGATCTGCCTTAAAACTTGTTACATAGTGATGGTGATCTATTTGAAAGTCTATGGTCCGGTAGTAGAAATCTGTTTAAGAGTTCATGGTAGTGATCTTCAGGATAATCTGTGGCATAATAATAGTAATATACCTGGGATTGTGTGGCATAAAAGTAGTAATTTGACTGCCATATCCATAATTTGTTATTCAAATCCAAGACAGGAATCAGATTTCAAAAGACTTAAAATATTTTAGGATACTTGGGTCATAGGCCAACTCAACTAAACTATCTAAAATGATCAGTAAATGAGTATTTAGTTTTAATTGGAAAGTAGAACATAGATGGAAAATTATCAAACTTTCACTGTCCACAAATTGGAAAATCAGGTAAGTAATGCATTTTTAAATTATTGGAGAAACCTTTACTTATAGTTGTCTATCAAAAGGCTATTTTATCTTACATTGAGGTTTAAGGAATTTTACATCAAAATCTACTCCTGTTAAAAGTGTTATGATATATTTTCTAAGCAATATTTCTGTTACTTTTTATGTTGTCTTTCTAAAGTAAAAGTAATATTTTTTAAGCCTAGTATTCAAAAGATAAATCATTGCTTTGTTTATTTTACTTTTTTTATATGAATTATTATTTTGCATTATTTTCAATATTTTGCAACATATATAATTAACAACCATGGAATTTTTATATTTTTTGATTTTTTGAATTAAATTTAGTATTAACATGTAAATTTCACTATTTAATTATGTTACATATAAACAAAAAAAGTTGTGCACTTCTTAAAGTTAGTCAAAAACTCTTGAAGCAAGTGAATATATTCAGCAATGGATTATTATGGGGTATTTGTCTTGGAAATGATATGTTGAAAACATTAGTCAATTATTGCTAAAAAAAAAAAAAGTGAATTTTGGTCTTTACTGACTCAGTGGTTCCTGACATCAATGAAAAGAAGCCATGATCGGTATATTATAGTTAACAGCTTACTATTGAGAAATAGTACAAAAGTACTTAACCAAATTAGTAAGCTTTAAATATAAAGGTATGTGTATATTGTATAAG